>JAWNNW010000833.1:705000-1012500 GCA_035044465.1 Scaptomyza tumidula | reverse complement strand
CGTATACTTTGTACAACTACAATTGAGTATATTTAAATTTCATAATTGATTTTAATACTTCATGGTTTTTTTTTACTTGTTATAATAATTAACGTATTTTGTTTTGTTTGTTTTTACCGATTTTATATCTCCTACGTTAGCACTAACACAACTGTTCACTCTGCCTTTTGCGCTGCTGTTTGCTTTTCGTTTTCTTGGCATTCCACCAGCAGTGTGACCGTTCGGCGCCGAAGTAAAAATTGACTTTAACAACAAAATACGCAATCAAATACAACCTAATATAAAAGCAAAAAAAAGAAAATATTTAAAATATTAATGCATATTACAGATATAATTTTAAAAATTCAACCAAAATGCCAAAATTGACGCTACCATTTCGCACGTACAAAATCGGCTCAAAATGAGTGTGACCAGAAACTAACACGATCTGGCAACACACACAATATGACTTTTTATACACTCCGCTTTCCGCTGGTCACACTGTTTTGTATGTGTCATATATGTGTGTGTGTGTGTCGTATGTGAGAAAGTGACGAATTACTTTTCATTAAATGGAAAATAATTTTGTTTAAAAGCACGTACATATAAATTTTTGTTGGCAAACACAAAAAAAGAAAACAAAAGACACTTGCAAGATCAAAGCCTATTGTTACGAAAAACGCAAAAACTAGTGCAGAAAAACAATCAAAATGGCCGAAGGCGGTAGTAAACGCATCAACGTGGTTGTTAAAACGCCAAAAGAAAAGAAAACTGTTGAAGTCGATGAAGATTCTGGAATAAAGGATGTAAGTATATAAACCAAGTAATTATTGTGGATAGTTTTTCTGGTATTGCGAAGGTTGCGCAAAAAAAGAAAAATATAATTGCGGCGGCTTATATGCCCGACGAGGTGGGCACACTTGTGCTTGTGTACCACGTATGTTTACGTGTGTATGTGTGACCGTAATTGAAAGTACAGTGCATTTTTTTCTCGTTCATTCTCGAAAGGATGGCAAAGTGCAAAAATATATATATGTACGTAATAGCATATACATACAAATTTTTGCGTATATATATATATATAGCACATGATAAGGAATAATTGTGTGTAACTGTGGTGTTAATCCATTTTATGTTTCGTTCGATGTCTTACAGTTCAAAGTATTGGTGGCACAAAAGTTTGAGGCCGAAGCTGAACAATTGGTGCTAATTTTTGCTGGTAAAATCATGAAGGATACCGACACGCTCAAAATGCATAATATCAAGGACAATCTGACAGTGCATCTGGTAATTAAGTCGCCAACACGCACCAACGATGCACCGGCACGTGCTCCGGCTGATGTTCGCCAAACACCGTTCGGTTTGAATCAGTTTGGCGGCTTAGCTGGCATGGAGGCGCTCGGTGCCGGTTCGAATACGTTTATGGACTTGCAAGCACGCATGCAAAATGAGCTGCTTAACAATGGAGATATGTTGCGTTCTCTTATTGATAATCCACTGGTGCAGCAAATGATGAACAATCCTGATACGATGCGTCAGCTGATAACATCGAATCCGCAAATGCAGGATTTGATGCAGCGCAATCCGGAGATCGCACACATGCTGAACAATCCGGATCTGTTGCGTCAGACCATGGAGCTGGCACGCAATCCATCGATGTTGCAAGAGTTGATGCGTTCGCATGATCGAGCCATGTCCAATCTTGAATCCGTGCCGGGTGGTTACAGCGCCCTGCAGCGCATTTATCGTGATATACAGGAGCCGATAATGAATGCGGCTACCGAATCCTTTGGCCGCAATCCCTTTGCCGGCTTAGTTGAGGGCGGCGGTGCCGGTGTCAATCCACAGCAGGGCACAGAAAATCGCAACCCCTTACCAAATCCCTGGGGCGGCGGCACTGGCAATCGTGCCGGCGGCAACAATGCCCAGGGCACAAATCCAGTTGGCGCTAACAATCGCACCGGTGATCAGCCACCAAACAATGTACTAAACTCACCAGCGATGCGTAGCCTGCTGCAGCAGATGGCCGATAATCCGTCGATGATGCAGAATCTATTGAATGCCCCGTACACGCGATCAATGATGGAGTCAATGTCACAGGATCCAGATATGGCATCACGTTTGCTCAGCAGCAGTCCTCTGCTGTCCAATAATCCACAGATGCAGGATCAAGTGCGGCAGATGATGCCACAGTTTATGTCGCAAATGCAGAATCCCGATGTGATGAACATGCTTACCAATCCGGAGGCAATCAACGCCATCTTACAAATCCAACAGGGTATGGAACAGCTACGAAGCGCAGCTCCAAATCTTGTCGGTACACTGGGCATACCCCCGCCGCCGCCAGGCGTCAATAATTCAGCTGATCCGGCCAGCGGTGATGGCAGCACCACCATCAGCAACAATACCTCGCCGAACAATGCTGCAGCTCCACCAAATTCCAATGCAACAACCACGCCTTCTTTAGCACCCGGGGGTGGACCCAATGCGCAGCTTTTCAACGATTTCATGGCGCGCATGGTCAACGGCATGGCCAACAATGCCGATAGCACACAACCACCAGAGGTTCGCTATCAATCCCAGTTGGAGCAGCTAGCCTCCATGGGCTTTGCCAATCGTGAGGCTAATTTGCAAGGTAAATAAACATAACTTAATTTTGATTTGTACATGCAATTAACTTTGCTTATTGTTTGTCCCTTTCAGCGCTTATTGCCACATTTGGAGATATCAATGCGGCCGTGGAACGTCTGTTGTCGCTGAATCAATTGTCCCTGAGTTAACATTGTTAAGGCGCACGCCTCTCGTATACGCCAAACGCAAATATTGTCTATATGTATATGCACATACACACATATATGTGTATTTGTATGTATACAAATAATTCTAATAAAGAAAGGGGAACATGCGTTCCACCCCTCCCTTTCACAAAAACATCAACTACCCTGCGGATTCACCTGTCGCCTATCAAAAGTCAACGGTTTATGTGCGCTGATACACCTCAAACACTCATACACACACATACCTATCGAGTAGGAGAAAGAAAAAGATGAAGCGAAAACTCACACACACACACGCATGCACGCACATCATCAACACACACACGCACACTCACAAAAAGTTTCCTATTTAAAAAAAAAAAAAAAAACTAAAGGAGAAAGTACCAAACAATGAGAAGATAACATGCCAAAGTTTCTGGGCAAAGTAAATCGGTAATCAATATTCATGAAATGTAACCGATAAATTCATATTCAAAAGGTTAACATAATGAACTTAAGAGGGCGGGTATAATACTATAATACGTTGCATATATTATGTATACATAGACAGAGAGAGCCAAGGACTCGACGAGAAGAACACAAACGCTTATCGGTATCGATAAGAAGTAATGTGTACATTAGTTTATGTATTTATGTTTATCCATCCTTGTGCTCCTGTTCGATAATGAATATGCAATTTGATCCTTATTATATAGACATACACACACATAATTAATGTATATACATATGCATACATACAAATAGATATGCATATATTCCTTTTTTTTGTAGTAACTGTAATGAAACGAACTACATCATACTGATTATGTTGAATCAAAGAGGGGTTTTTTTTTTTGACTATTATCTTAGTTTGCAAGTGAATATGTTTCTATATAGAATACTATGGAGAAAAACACCACAACGTATATGCATATGTGCATGTGTATATATTTATAAAAAACATGTGTATATTGTTGCGTCTGGCGTTACTTGCGGTACTTTTGGATTTGGATGCTACATATTTTAAAATAATTGAGTTTTTTTTTTCTGTTTATTTTATCCTACTCAAAAAAGAAAAATCAAATATCGAAACAAACAAAAATAATATATATATATGTGTGTTCAAATATATATATAAAAAAAATATATATATAATAAATATTCCATGGTGTTACATTTAAAAAAAAAAAAAGACGTAAAATTCCTTAGTACCAAAAACAAAAAAATTAAAATCAAAATAAGGCAAGAAAACATTATATTTTATGTGTTTAACTACTAAGCGGTCAGCGGTAGTAGGGGAGGTTAAAGCTTTTTTCTAATTTCCATAAGCCTTAAAACACACACACATGTATGAAGCAATTGGGCAGGAAACATTGGATACAAATCAAAAATCAGCAACAAAAAAATTGATACCGATTTCTGTATGAAAAGCTAAAAGAAAAAATGATTAAATAAATGAATGTAAATGCTTATTTTATACTGTTTTAAAACCTTAAACTTTGCTGATACATATATATATACATAAATATAAATCGGGAAACCCTATGGGTAGCTCTAATCCTCAGCCACATCCATAAAACAAAATGGTTATGTCATGTTGGTGTAGAAGCTTAATCAAAGAGTTAACAACTTTTAAGTTACGCGCTAATTAAACAATCAATATAATTAAATAAAGTAAATATGTAATGTATGTATTTAACTGTATCAAGTTTATTTTAGCATGGCTTTGAAATTTTAAAAGGATTGAATACATCGTATATGAAATAAATACATTTTTTTTTTTGTGAATTCTGAAGCTATATCCATAAATCTAAGTTATATAATGGTCCGCAGCAAATAATAAAAAAAAACAAAAAAATCAAAATTCAATTCTTGTTTACTTGTGAATTATTTTCAAGATTTTTAGATTAACTTACAAGAATTCTCAACTATGTACAATGAACCTCCCGTTTGCATTACACTAATATAGAGATAGCTATATCACCGAGAGAACATAGATTAGAGCGAGAGGCAAGTCCTTTTTTCATATGTTTTTTTGTAATTTTAGAGCCCCAGTATGCTTGGGTATATTGAAAACACACACAAAAACTATTGTAAGTAAATTTTCAAAAATGTTAGATACCTAAAATTCTTCAGTATTAAATTTTTCGGCCCCGAAAGTTAAAGGAAATCTACAAGCGCTGATAGGGGGATTGTGAAGACCGAATCTCCCAGGGAGAGAAAAGCTTGTAAGTGTTTGATTTAAACTTATTTAGAGTTTTATTGAGTCGCGGAAATGACACCGATAATTGACTTATAGCTATTGACACGACATGGTATACACAGATACACAAACAAACAGAGATATATGTACATACATAAAGGATACATATACTTATTGAAATGGTATACACAGCTATACACGTACATACATAGATACATTAACTTGTGAGTTTTACAAATGACAAATGAGTTACAATACGTTTAACTTGTTAAGGTTTCCCTTATTTCACATGGAACATGGAGTGGTTCTCCATCATTCCTTCTAGAGCTCTTCAAAGAAGGCGACACGCGCTTTGGTTGATCCGGATTTGAGTTTTTTGAGCGTTGAATATTTGTTTTCGCCCGCTTTGATCTGCGCCTCGCTGAGTATATCCAGATTACTCTGATTCTCCTCAATCTTGTGCGGTGCAATCTCGCTGCGCAACGTTTGCAATTGATTCTGAACTTGTTTCTTGGACTTGCGCAAATACTCTAAATGACTGCGCTCCATCTCGTTGGTGATCTGCTCCATTTCGTTGTCAGTGAGTATAAACTCTTTAGGCTCGAAATCATCCGAAATGCCGCTAGAATTGTCGCCCAGCACAATGTAGTGAGAGGCAGTGGATGTGGTCAGCTCGGCGCCACCAGCTGTCTCCATATCATTCGTCGAGCTGCTCGTCGTCAACGATGGCGTACTGATGGCCGCAATGCTCGAAACGGTATTCACTGTATTCGCATGCGATACGGTTGAGGCAGTTAACAGGCTGTCTGTGGACGATTTGCGGCCACTATTCAAGAAGTTAAGGAGCCGAGCGGTTGCCTCGCGCTCAGCCATTTTGGCACAGATCAGTTCCTTTTTGAGCTTTTCTGTTTCTACTTCACGCTTATCGTTCTCCACGGTCAGCTGCAGCACATAGAAATCCGCATCGCGTATCTTCTTCTCCAGATCATGATTTTCGCGTTCCACTTTCATTTGACGTTCGCGCAATCGATCCATTTCCGTCTTAAAATGATTCGCTTTGCATTCGGTTAGCTGCATTTGTTCTTCGTTAACGCGACTCTTCTCAAAATACAGCTCCTTGGTCTCCTCGGAACGACGCTGCAAATAGTGTTGGGTTAATAAATATTGATTAAATATAGAGTTTATAGTAAAGGCTTTGTTTTAGTTTGACCCACCAGCGCATCGCTTGCCATGCGCATCTCATCCTGCAGATGCTCCAAACGCTTCTCCATCTCGTAACGCTCATGCTCGGCTTTCTCACGCAACTGCTTTTCCCTTATGAATTTCTTGCGCTCGATCTGACGTCGCTGCTTCTCCTCTTTGGCCTGCGCCTTCATTTGCTGTATCTCCATGGGATCCGGTTTGCGTCGTCTCATATACAGATCATGATTGCCCTTGCACAAATCAAGTATCTAAAAGGAACATAATCATAATAATTAGTTTAGCAGGGAATATTTCTTGAAACTAGAATCACAAATAACCATTTTATTGATGTGCAAGTCCTGCGAATAGAATATAAAATTCGACACTTTGGCATCCACTAAACGTATCGTGAATTTCTTATCATCGAAACTAACGTGTCGTATCTCGTTCCATTGGAACGTTGTCTTTGGTGTTAGCTTGTCCCGCTCATCATAGATGTTGAGTCCCACGGCTGTTACGCCCAGCCACAATTTGGTTTTATTTTTATTCTGTAAAAATGAGAAACGCTTGAAGTACCAAGTAAGAAACCAATGCATTTTTCTGAGTGTACTTACGGTAATAGGAAAATAGTTAACACCATACATGTCTAGATCTTGTGCGATTTTTAAATATTCCATTTCAACTTCATCTCGGGTCATTGGCTCATGATCCATATACCTGAGACATTAAATAAAGCAACAACAACAACTATGATTAGTAAGGATTTGCTGAAGTGAACTAGAATTGTGCTCACCAAGTTTTGATACGCTCCTCCCACATTTCGGGTGTCATTTGGTATTGATCTGTGACACCCTTGGGCAGCAGTTCACCACCGGCAAGCATGCCATCCTTGTAGCTCTCATAGTCGTATGGTCCATACTGTACATGGACCGCATACGAGGCGAGCAGGACAGACGCCTCCGGCCGGCAATAGATGTCCATGGAGAGAATGCTCTGTTTCACTTGTAGAAAGAAAAGATGTTGTGTGATCTCCTGTATCAGCTCCTCGCTAACGTTCTCGGGAAAGAACTTGGCATAGAAACTAAACACATAAATGCTATTGTTTGCATGCAGCTCCACCCGCTGATCTTTGACCTTTTTGTCCATTTTGAGCCAGGAGACATTGTTGCGCGTGTCGACATACTGTAGGCCAAAGTACCACGCTTCGCGCAAGCCAATTGTGCGGCAAACCAAATCGAACAGCTCCTGCCCAGTAGCGCGTGGCTCCAGTTCAAACTCTAGCTCCGAGTCAAAGGTGCTCACGCGTACCGGCAGTGAGCGGTTCTTCTTTGAACCGAAGAGGCTCATCGCTGGCGATTGCAATGGCGTTCAATATCAATTGTGATGTATTGTTCTTCCTACTATTACTAAACACACATATATATGTACATATGAACATTCACAACACATATACAACATACATATACATATGTATGTACATATAAAATTAGCTATTATGTGCGACTTTTGTGTTTACTTGTTGCATATTTTCCATGATCATCGCATTCGCACATAATGCAACAATTATTTTTGTGTAAATACTGCACTGGCACTTTGGAAAGCACTAAACTAACATTTAAAAACTAATATCGAACAATCTATATTACAACATTTCACGTTTTCAACAAAAAAATAAAATAAAAAAACAAATTGCGAGCATATAAATAGCAACAACAAAGACTGAATGTCTCTGGATGAATGTGTGTGTGTGGGACCCCGACATAGTCGTGTGTCAGCTTATGAGTATCGTATCTGTGTTACTCAGAGAGAATGAGAGAGTAATCTGGCTGGCAAGCAGAAGAGCGAACTACACCCGTACTATATTGCATTGTTTTTGTTGCTGTCAAAATTGAGAAACAACAAAGTTAGGTACGCGAACTGCACACTGGTTAACAAGCTAAAATGTTCGACTGCCTTAATGTTGATTTCCAATATCGCGAAGAAATGAAAAGTTATGTTTAAAAATTTGTATAATACTTTATTAATAGTATTGCTCTTTCATACATGGCTTATAGAACACAACCTTACTTCAATATTTGTTATATTTATTTAATGCTGACTATTTGCAGTCAATTAAACTTTAATAGCAGATTTAAAATTTATACACAATATAACATCACTATATATTATGTTGAAGACCTTCGATCAGTTAAGCACTTGTGCATCGTCTAATAAACTTTATTAACAGTTTTACACATGTGCAGATAGTCTAAATGTGCGAGCAAATTTTGGAAGTCTTGTTTTGTATATATATAAATGTCCGTAGGTATTTTAGAATCATTAGCTAGGTGCTAGTTTTTAGTGGTCTATTATAACAGTTGAATCGTTGGTTATCGTATATATATATTTTTTTTGATATATATATATAAATATATATTTTTTTTATGATATATATAAATATATATTTTTTTTATGATATATAAATATATATTCTTATGATATATATAAATATTTTGAACACAGCAAGTTGACTTGTTTGCATAAATTTTGATTGCTAGCTTATATATTAATGAACCTTTTGTTTAATTAATCAATAAAAGAGCAACTTATTTCCGATAGAAGATCGATCTATAGTTCCATCTGAGATTTTCCTTGAATTATTGGCACTATTAACTATTGAATTGCTACGTAAATTGTATTCATTCTGTATACGAATGGATAAGGCAACTGAGTATCAGTTTTTGTTATTACTTTTCATTAAAAGCATGTATTATGATTATGTTTTTCGTTTTTGGATTTTAGTATGAGATTTTGTTGCTGTTTTTATTATAATTGTTTTTTTTTTTTTTTGCTTTAAAATGAAGCGTTTTATATACATGCACGATATTAAAAAAAAAGACTTCTTATCCACACATTAACGCATGAAACTAAAATATTTCTTTAAAACTTAGTGATTGCAGCTGCGCTTGACACGTTCAACGTGCAAATCATACAACATTTTGTTTTTCTCATAGTAATATGGATTTTGATCAGCATTTAGCTCTGGATTATACTCATATTCGGATCCTAACACCTCAGCTGGACCGACACCACATCCGACACCTCCGCCTGTGATCGTCGGTAATATATAGTTATTGTTGTCATTGATCAGAGCTGGAATACTGCAGTTGCTGCTGCTGCTGCTATTTCCATCATCGTAGTTTAAATGCAGGTTATTGATGCGCTTTGACAGTGGCGTTGATTCGCATGGCAAATCATCTTCTCGGCTACGTTTTCTATAACAAAATCATATTAAGCTCATGCAATATTTATGTCGTGTATACATTTTGTGTCGTTTACAATTCGTAATTATAATTTAGTTCCGATGCAAATAAACTGCAGGTCACTGTAATGGTGTTCGTACACACATATGTGTGTTTATCAGTGTGTGTGCGCGCATGAATACATTAGATTGCAATTCAATTGGCTTATAGGTGTAGTGGCAAAGGTTAATTTATAATTTACATACCTTGTTCTTAAAAGTCCGGCCATTTCGATGTCATACCCCTTACTATACTTAACGAGCAAATTCGGTTACCTACTTTGTTGTCGCTTGTATTCTCTTGCCTTGTTCTAAGAGACATATGAGAGTTGAATTTTAGCAGAGTGGCAACTTTTGTAGATTGGTATGTGCAGGGCGTTGCCACTTGTAAACGTCAAATAGCGATAGCGATTGTCGTAGTGGCAACCCTGTGCTTCGTCATTCGCACGCACACAGATTACTATTGCTGGAGAGAACGAACACACAAAAGAAAAATAGTAGTTTTCTATACGAATCGACGCCCAACCCAGCCCAAAAAGAACATATTTATTGCCGTTTTTAATAAAAATCATTTGTAAGTAATATTGCGCAAGTTGGCGATTTAAATTCAGTCAATGCAACAACAATCAAGTCACCTGGTGCGCAAAGAAAGAGAAAATTCTGAAGTGAAAAGTGACGAAAAATGTTAACGATGACTGCTTTGGCTTTGGCTCTAGCTGCTTGTCTGCTGCTTCTGCTCTCATGTCAGTATTGCCGTTAAAGTGTGTGCCGAGTGCGTCAGTGTTAGTGAAAAACGATTGGCTTAATTTCATTCTTGCTTCTGGCGAATTTCCGAATTCGAAATGTGCCTATAATTTGTGCTTTTCATTTGCCTGGCTTTCTAATAATTATAAACTTGTATGCACACACTTGTATGTATGTATGTGTGTGTGGGCGATGCAAAACAATACACACTATAACATAATGCATGCGTGTGTGTGTGTATATTATTTATACACAAGTGCATTAGTGTCAAAATAAATTAGCATATTTGCTGCAAGCAAATCTACGTTTAAAAACCCACACACGCGCGCGTATGCATTGAACGTGCACCAAAATACATCTGCACACACTTTTAGCGTGTTTATGTGTGTATATGTGTTAGGTCTTTGATCAGCAGTAGTAGGGGGACAGGGCTGCATATTTCACATTAGAACTGCCTGCGAGCTTATCTAAGTACTTTTTGTGTGTGTGTGTGTGCGTGGTGCTTTTTTTTTCTTCTTTCATTCTGCACAAACACATACACAGTTTGAGTCATCACCATTGCTATAGCCTGTGGCTCTCTGCTTGTGCTCCACTAAAAAGGAAGCCGGCGGCGACAGAAGCAGAAGCGGCGATACCGCCCGGCTGGCAATGTGTGTGCGTGTGCGTGTGTGTGGTCTCTGTGTACAAAGTTCTACAGATACAACTCGTACACATAGATAAGACACAATAGATGGGCAAAAAAATAATAATAATAAGTAAATAGCAATTTACGTCTCGGCTTTTGCCTGATATATGAATGTGTGATTTTACATATACTATGTGGATTTTTTTGTGTGTCTGTGTGTGTGCGTGTGTGTGGTGCAGCGATAATAACAAAGCGCATTTCAAACACCCACCCACCCTGTGACAAAGTTACAATCACTTGGCCGGGTAAGGGCCATCCCAGGCACCCACGCCCTGTTCTGTCCCGTCCCGTCTCGTCCCATTCCATTCCTCTCCGCGCTGCTTTGTGTTCTATGCCTTGTGTCGTTGCGAAAGTAATTAAGGCATATGAGCACGCACACACAAACACACATACACATCTACACTTACGTTCGCTTGTGTCTGTGTATGCAGCTATAGCGAAGCCTGTGAAGTTTGCAACTAGAAATAGCTTTCGAAGATTCAATAACCTTGCAGACGTTCAAAGAAATCTTTTATCCATTTAAAAAAAACAGATTGATTGAATTGAATGAATTCTAACTCTTATTATCTTTTCGTTCGTTCGTTCGTTTAGGTTCGTAGGTAACCGTTATTCACAAAACTAGTTCGGCATGCAAACTATCAAGTGCGTGGTCGTCGGCGATGGCGCTGTGGGCAAGACATGTCTGCTGATATCGTACACAACCAACAAATTTCCATCAGAATATGTGCCAACTGTATTTGATAACTATGCGGTGACAGTGATGATTGGCGGTGAGCCCTATACGCTCGGATTATTCGATACGGCCGGCCAAGAGGACTACGATCGATTGCGTCCGCTTTCATATCCGCAAACGGATGTCTTTCTCGTCTGCTTCTCGGTTGTTAGTCCCAGTTCATTTGAGAATGTTAAAGAGAAGGTAAGGCTAAACAACGTTTATAAAGTTTCCTCCATAAAAAATAACAATACGATTGAATTTGTTATAGTGGGTGCCAGAAATAACGCATCATTGTCAAAAGACGCCGTTCCTGCTGGTTGGCACACAGATCGATTTGCGCGACGAGACAAGCACATTGGAGAAATTGGCCAAGAACAAGCAGAAGCCCATCACTTCCGAACAGGGTGAAAAGCTGGCCAAGGAGCTGAAGGCAGTCAAATATGTGGAGTGCTCGGCCCTCACACAGAAGGGACTGAAAAACGTTTTCGACGAGGCCATTTTGGCCGCACTGGAGCCCCCAGAGCCATCCAAGAGGAGGAGATGCAGATTCCTTTAATTTTCCTTCTGTTTTTTTTTTTTCTTTCTTGATTCGATTTGATTTCATTTAATTGTCTGTTGTTTTTTTCGGTTTGTTTGTTTTTTTTCTTCGCCCTCAACACAAAACAAAAACAAAAAAGAAGTCTTACTATTATATACACTATATATATATATATGTATGTATGTTTCCTCTTTACCCATATTCACTTTTTTCTTTTTCCTTTTAAGTTGTATCCCTATTCTTGCTTTAAAACTATGCTTCTATATCATCCCACTCCTCGTTTGGAGCTCATTGCAAAGGCAAAAATACTTTGCCAATCTTTGAATGAATTTGGCAATTGGCATAAGTTTTATAATAATTTTTAATATGTGTGTTTCTTTACAATTACGTTTAAACCCAAAATGAAATCAAAACTTTTGCTTGCGCCCCTCCCTCTCTCCCTCACTTTCTCTTTGTATCCCTACTAATCCAAAAAAAAAGAATTTTTATATTGTTTTTGGCGCAATTTTCTTATAAGATAAAAAAAAAGAACTAAGCAAAAACAACAACAAGCAACAACAATAACAATATATAGCAAACAAATTATTTATATATACATATATACAAAATTACGGAGGTAAAGAAGAAAAACAAAAAAAAAACAAACGAACAAAAACAAAAAATGGAAGATAACATGCAATTTTATGTTTTGCATATATATATATAAATATTAAAACAAAACACAAAAAACAACATAACCTAAAAATAGGAACAAAAAACAAAAAAAAAACAAAAATCATAACTGAGCACAGTGTGAAGGAAGAAAGGAAGCTCGCAGCAATAGAGAGAGAAGCGAGCAGAGACGGAAAATAAAAACAAATTATAAACAAAAACCCAATTAACACATTTACATATAATGCAAATATATATGGAGCAAAGTAATAATAAATACATATACATACATATATAAATATGTCTACCATTTGTTTACACACACACACACACACACACAATAATAGCGGTACACGATTAACTAAAAACTAATATAAAAAAACAAAAAAAAAATCGCGTAATGTATGTATGTAACGCTATTATTATAAAAGTAAGAGAGTATTGAAATATTTAAGTAATGGTTGCAAAAAAAAAAAACAAAAAAACAAAAGCAAGATGAAACAAAAGCAATGAAAAATATTGAGAACGATAACAACAATTTAAAAACAAAAACAAAAAAACCCTTTACTATTTAAGTACTATAATCCAGTAAAAAAAAGTAAAGAATAACAACAAAAACGACAACAACCACAAAAAGTGAAAGAGAGAAAAAAAAATTAGATAAATTTGTATTGTAGTTCAGCATAAAAGCAAAAAAGAAGCAGAACATAAAGAACTAATGCATTTTTTAATATTTTTATATGTATACATTATCAATTTTTACATTTTTTTTGTTAGACCTTAGACATTTGACATTATTGATTTCAGATATTATAATAAAAAACAAAAAAATAAAAGAAAATACAAAACAAAACGAAAATCAAATATATGATGCAAAAAAAATTAGATGCTTTTATACGCACTGTCGCTGATCATCCCATAAAGTATATATATACATTTTTGATCAGCATTATCAGCTTAGACGATATTGTCCGTCCGATTATTAATAGACACCTTACTTTATGTTAATGAAAAAAAAAAACTGCAACAAAACAGAATGTCATAGAAAAAACATTGCGATAATTTGTTGCGTTGTGGGTACTGCTGTCGTTACGTAATCTTATGACGTAACAGCAGTTTTGGACTCCTTTCGTTTTCTCCATATGCTTAAATGCTGCATTTGCTTAGAGTGGTTGGATCCACTTGCATTTGATGGCCGCCTGGGCAACATCGCTTATAGCTGATGCATGGAAGCCAGCGCTTCCAGCAATATCAATATGATCGAAGTCGCGACGCAGACAGTCATCCTGGTGCTGCAGCAGTTGTTCGATGCCATGCCAGGCAATCATGACGCCATTATCCGAACAATAGCGCTTCGACGGCCGATAGCAGCGGCAACTGTACGCTTGTGCCAAATGCTCCAGATTCGCGAATATCACATCGTTGTTGGCCACGCCGCCAGAGATGACAAGCGTGGGCGGCGCATCGCCAAATAGCTTCTGCTGTAAACAATACTCCAGAGCGCGTTGCGTGCGATGCATTAGATGGCGACTGATCGCTTGCAGCAGACCCGCACAGAAGTCGGCATAGTTACTGATGACGCCGTCAGGTGGCGTGCGCTCCTCCAGCTCCCGGTAACGTATGGCACGAAAGGAATTGTTCTTGATGCCTGCAAAACTAAAGTTGCAGTTGCGCTGTTGGGCGAGCGGCAGCGGGAACTTATAGGCATCGCGATTCTGTGCCGTTTGGGCTGCATGCTCGATGGCACGTCCACCATTCCACAGGCGATACTGGGGCAACACGTAGAGTCGCAGGCGTCGCGCAATCTTGTCGAATGCCTCGCCGGGCGCATCGTCTAGCGTTTCGCCGAGCAGCGTCAGTCGGCCGGGACCGTAAACCATGGCTAGCTGGGAGTGTCCACCACTGATGAGCAGGCATAGATACGGATAGTCAATCTCATCAAGATGCTCCATACGCACCTGGAGTGCATGTGCCTCCATATGATGTACGGGTAGTAGCGGCAAATTGTGTCTGCGTGCCAGGTGTCGAGCAAAGCGCAAACCCACAATTAAACTTAATGGCAGGCCTGGTCTGGTGGTCACCGCTATAGCTTTCAATTGCTCTGGTTTTAGCTGCGCCAAATCTAAACAACGCTCGCATGCATCATAAATGCGTGCCCTGTGTAGATCCTGTGCACGTGGTGGTATTATTCCTCCGTAACTGCAAAGAAAATATGTATATATTCATAAGAGAAATTATATAAATTCGTTCGTTTAACTAACCGCGTGTGAAACTTTTGCTGCGACTCGAGCTCATTGGCATGCACTCGTCCTGTTGAGTCAACTATGGCAATGCCAGTGTCATCGCACGATGTTTCAATGCCCAGCACATGACTAACACAACGTTTGCCCACGCGACTGGACACAGCCGGGCGTTTAAGCAGTTGAACAACAACTGTATACATAATCAAAACACGCACAATGCCGGCTTTTTGAATACCAAACACACACAGTGTGTTTTTGTTATTGACATCTGGCAACGCTAAGTGCTAAACGCCATTCTCTCTGGCAGCATCAGACCATAAATTCAAAGCTATGGCGCAAAAAGGACTAATTAAATTTACTAAGCGAAATTAATCGTAGAAGTGTTTTAAATACATTTTAATTTATTTTGAAAACTATATAATAAATATATTGATTTAATCATTTTGCAAATGGTAAAGTGCATTTTGTTCTAATTGATGTATGCATGTTCTGCATACACATCCCATATTTTGTAGTTAATACACACACATTGCTCACACAGCACACACACACATACACTTATTGACGGTTCTTAATAATAATACATAGATGTTTGATGTTTGTTTTTTGGCCGTTCATCGTTCGTAATAGACGCGATAATATAGCGTTTTGGAACGCCAAATGCTGTAGCTATTGTCGAATTTCAAAAGATATACACCTTCGCCAGGATACGCATGAGAACCAACGTAAACCTCATTGTAGCATTCCCGCCGATAGATTGGCACAATAATTGAAATAGGCGCCTTGAGAGCAGCAGCCGCATTTTGTGCAGCCAACGTGTTGCGCTCTTGCGACATTGAACCCGACTCCAAATCCTCCGTGCTGGACAAATAATCCTCATCAACGCAATCCTCATCCTCATCGCTGTCGCTAACATGCACCGTCACCTCGCTGGTGACTGGCTTTGCCCACTCAAAATAGATGCCGAAACCAATGTCATAGTTGTCCGTCGCAAACTCCCAGAATATGCATTTACCATTCAGGTTTGTTGGCACACGCACCTGTCAAAAAAACGAAAGAGGTTAGCAAGGTATCGAAAATATACTTAATGTTAGATATATGTAATACTCACAGTAACGGTATCGCCATGACCAATGGTAATAACGCCATCACCGTCCCCGGCGGATACTTCGGTCTTAAACAATTCGATATCGGGACGCGTCCAGATTTTGGCCGGACGTATCATCACATAATCATCGTATTCATCGCTGCCCAACTGCTCAGACTGCGCCTGTTGATCCTGTGTTAAGTCCGGATGCAGCTGTTGTTGTTGCTGTTGATCGAGCTGCAGTCCATCCATAGCGTTGGTTAAGTCTGTGCCTGAGTCTGGACAATTGTCAATGACACCGCCAACTGCGCTACTGCTATTATTGTTATTGTTATGGTTGTTGCTTTGATCTTCAACCGTTTGCTGCAACTTTTCCTTGTCTCTTGTCTGTTGCTGGTTTTGGTTTCGATTTTCGTTCAAGGTCTGGCTCTGATTCTGTAAATGCAGCTGTTGCATATACTGATGGTAATGCTCCCGCTGCAGTTGATGTATGAGAACGGCCTGCTGCTCCGGATTGCCAGGGAACTGTTTTTCAGCGTATAGCTGCAATAGAACAATAAAACACACATACAGTCAAACCAGTAACGTAGCACAACAACAGAATCGATGTCTGGGTGGGTATCCTTGATTTTGACTAACAGCTGGAAATTGTTGTTGGTCGTTTTGGGTCGTGACCTCATTCGACTTGTGTGTTTGTCGCCGATGTCAACAATTAACACATATATTATTGACACGACAGTCTGGACAAACAGCAGGTGCCGCACAAATCGCATGTGTCAAGTGTTCGACTATCTGATACCCTTTATGCTTAATATTCTGTTTGGTTTTTTAGTTAAGACAAATAACTTCAAGACTTTAAGAACAAAAGCGCATATTAAAAAATATCGACAAAAAGTTTTATGCAAAAGAGTCAAAATCGTGTCCTATGTCTTATTAGTCTATAAGACTCCATTGAGGGTTAATTTTTTTTCGCTTGCGCAAAAGTCGTATTCGAATATTGATTGTGTGTCGCAGTTAATTTACCTTAAACTGCTGATATGTCTGCTTGTTGAGCGCATCCTGCAGCTGACGCCGATGCATTTCATCTTTGTAACCCTCCTCGAGCTGTTCTTGCTGTTCGCGTTCCCGCTTCTGTCGTGCCTCCTTCTCCTGCTCCATGCGACGCAGTTCGGCTTTTAGTGTCTCGTCTCGATTCTGGCGCACAGCCTCAATGTAGGGCCGAAAGGCGCTGCACATTGTGTCCAGTAGATCGATGAAGCCCTCCATAGCCTGCTCACGTGTTATATCGCCCAGCATCTGCCAGTGCTGTTGCCTGTCCCTCCCGATGACGTCCAGAACGCCAAGAGCTGGTGCATGGTTTGTATTAAAGGGACCAAGGGCAGCCTGCTGCTTGAAGGCGATCAGCTTGAGATTGTCCTCGTAGGACAGGTGAATGGCTTTCCCCGAGTTCTCTGTATTGAAGTTAAATATATTAGTATGTGTACATATATGTCTGTGTGTTAGATGAAGCCACAAAAAAGCATCGTATTTGTTGCATTTGCCTTACGTTTGTAAAATGTGAACGCAAGACGATATAGCTCCTGTAACGGAAAGCTCCATTTCTCAAGCGCCGTTGTGCTATTTTTATCCATTCTGTACTGTTACTTTATCAAATTATCTTTGGTGCTACTGAATATTTGCACAGTAGAGCACAGCAAACACACAAAAATAAATAATACAATTTTGCTGTGTGCGTGCGTGAATGGTATAAGGAACAAGAACTATCGAGATTTCACGATAACACTGCGATCTTTCGATTAATGGCACGTCATTAATGTCAACCAAAACAGCAGCTGAGCTGAATAAATTCATATACAAATTGACAACAACTTTTTTTAATTAAGTTGACAACTAACATTGAAAATTTCAAAGACTAATTAATAGAGTTTGCGATTGTTGGCATTAATAGACAATATTTTTTAAAAATATGTTTAAAAAATGTGTGAATGTCTATCGCAAAGAAGAAGAAAATGCAGAAATTTCTTGTACTTGCTGTTAACAGCTGTTTTTGCCGTTGTTGTAGACTTACCCACACGTGCGTCTATTAAGTTTGTTTCGTTGGTTTTTGGTTAATGCTTTTCGGTTTTATTGTTAAAAACAAGTGAGAAATATGCGTTTCTTTCTCGCCGATTTGCCGGCCAGGACCACAGAGCATGATCTGAGAAATTTATTTCAGGACTATGGCGAAGTGGAGCGTGTGGAGCTCAAAACAAAAGAGCAACCTATCGATTCAGGCCAAACCACAACAAAAGTCATTGCCTTTGTCACAGTACAGACGGACGATGGCGACTACTGTAAGCTCGCCCGCCACATGGTGGAGACATTAATTTAAGACTGTATTGAAAAATAATTATGACACTGGTTTACACTTTGAAGGCGTCAATGAGCTCAACTGGCAGAGGTTGCACGGCACCCAGCTGCGTGTATCGGTGGCCAAGGAGTCCTTCTTGGATCGTCTTAAGCGTGAGCGCGATGAGAGCCAGCAAAATGAGCAATCGCAGGCCAACGCCAATGAACTGAATCAAAATCAATCCCGTTTGCTTGCGCAGAATACGCAAAACAAGCGACGTGTTTTTGGCGAGCATGAGGAGATTAATGATGAGGACGTCGCACCTGAGCTGCTGATAACCAAAAAGCGTGCCGCACATTCTATGCACAATGGCAAAGTAAGTTCTGAAAAGATTGAGTTTTAAGATCTTATTCAAATGTGTCCCATGTTTTGTTCTTGTGTTGCAGATTGTCATTCAGCAGGAGCACGATGTGAAGCCGCTGCACATTATAGAGCAGCACAAAAAGCCTATGACCAAGGCGCTAGAAGGCAAGGCCTCAACAGCGGATCTGAAGCGCAAGGAATCGATGAACAAAATGCAGCAGCAGCATCAGCAGAAGAAATCTGCAATACAGCAGGCATTAGCATCGCTGGAGGCTGGTCAGGCCAAACGCATCAAGTTTAGCGATGCTGAAGAGGATGTTGATGAAGATGATGTTAAGCAAACAAAAAAACCTAAAGAGCAGCATGTTAAGAAAAATCTTTTCGATGATAACGATGACGACGAGGAGGAGGAGGAAGCGGAGGTTGTGCTACCACAGCACAGCGGTAAAAAGGGCGAACGTCTGGTGGAAATGCAAAGCAAACAGAGCTTGGATCCGCGTTTTCGTATAACCGCCAATTTTGTTGGCCAAGAGGAGGGTGAGGAGGACGAAGAATATGATGAACAAGAGGAGCAAAAAAAGGAGCAGCAGACACAGGAAAGCGAACGCAACTGGCAAATGGGCATTCTCGAGCAGGTGATTGGACGAAAAATAGACACAGTTAACGCACCCGGCACCAAAGCAACAAACAATAAAAAAATGCTGCGCTTCGATCCTGCCAAAGAGGAGCACCAGAAGTTAGTGCGTGTTAAGACCAACAAGGAGAAGCACCAAAAGCCTGAAGCGACATTAGATGATGATAGCGATGGTATCTCCAAACCAGCGCCCGTATCGCAGAATGCCTTTTATGTCGTCACCGACACGTTAAAGCAATCGCTGAAAACGCGAGGCGAGGGCTTTAGTTTGCTTGACATGTTTGGTAGCAGTCACGAAGAGGCCGTCGCCGAACGCCAGGATCAGCTGGAGAAGCTAGGCAACGAAAAGATTCTCGTCAACAGGACGAACAAATTGGGTCTGGGCACTGTGAATCCATTCAGCTATGATTCCTCCGACAGCGAAGACGAGCCAACGCCGCCAGATGCAAATGCCAAGCAGCAATCGGTGTCTAATGAAAATGCGGCGCCTGCCAAGAAGCAGGGCAAACAGAAGCAAAAGAGGTCTCAACTCTTTATAGAATCCTTCTTTATACCAAAGAACGATATTAGGCTTAAAGGTACGTGTAAATACTATAACTGGAACTAGCCTTATTTTAATAAATATCTCGTCATGTTTTTTTTTACAGAAGGCGCCAAATTCTTCATGTCCAGCAAAGAGGAGTTGGAGAATGACAATTACGATAATGTTAAGAAACGTCTCAAACTTCTTATTACCAAGAAAATAGCTAAGACGCACAAAAGTAATCCCGGCAAGGTTGCCAAGAAAAGCAAGAAGAAAAACAAATAAAATGGACTAGGAGATACCTAGGTTTAAGTAGTACATTCATTGTTTTTATGTGTTTATAGAGAACATGCTTGCGACAAAATAAATTTCAATGTTTTTACTTATCAAGCCAATATATACTCTATGAAGATATGTTTCCTTTTGTCTATAAGACAACTTCACTCTCTCTTTAACCATTTTCAAGTGTGTTCAAGAAATATTAAAGGGCGTTCTGCAATTTTCATAGCATGTTTTTAGGCTTGTGCATAAAACATTAACATCACTGTGAACATTGTTTAAATATCGATTTCGATTAATAAAAAAAAATTTTAGCTAAGGAGTTGATATTCAAATACTTTAAGCTTACTTCCATTTAAGCTATACTTAAATTTTAATAATCTAAAAATAAAAACAAATACGTTATTTATTTTTGTTTTCAAGATTGTTTTTTTGTGTATCTTAAATAAATTTAAAAAAAAATGTATTTATAACATACATACATATATAATTATATGTTCCTGCACAAATGCATTTGAGCCCCATTTTAGCTCCAACTTAATTAACATTTAATTTGGTTTAAATAAAAAAAAAAAGATAATAAAATAACAAATTATAAGGTAAACAAAGATCGGCTTAAGCCGAGCACATAAAACGCAAACTTTTCGATTTAAAGGATGATTTTAAAAATATATATAATAAAACTGATGCACAAAATAATTAAACGATTAAATACAAACATTAAGTAAATTGATTTTACATACATATATATGTGTATAATATAATTTTATAATAATAGTATATTGATTGCTAAAAAAAATTTGCGTTTTTAACTAAACAGGATTCACTGAACCTTAAGCTAGTAAGTATTATGTAAAATTATGTTAGTGCTGGCACAAATATTGCATCTGGCAATATATATATTAAAAGTTAGTTAGTGGGATAAAAAAGGGTTCGAATCCTTATGCAAAATCCTTAAGCACATTTTTAAGGCTATTATTAAGTAAACGTTGCAAAATCTCATTTCGATTCGAGACATGGCTCGTCTTTGGCACTGCGTTCAATTCAAGTTGTAGTTGTAGTTTAGGTTTACGTTTTTTTTTTACGTTTGCTGCTCCACATTTTCCGCTTTGGAGTCAGCTGGTATTTCCTTAACCTCCTGCACCTCCTCATCCTCATCATCCTCCTCACCATCATCGTCGTCGTCGTCGTCGTTGTTGTCATCGGGCACCACAACAACGACAGCATCATCCGGATCATCATCATCATCGACAACGTTGGCAACTTCTGCTCCAGCATCGGCGGGTATTGTAACGGCGGTGGCATTGTTTAAAGTTGCAGCTAACTCCGGCACAGCGACAGCTGTTCCAGCAGCAGCTGTTTCAACTGACGTTGCTGCTGCTGCTGGTGCTGGTGTTGGTGCTACGATGGATGGCAGTCGGCCCGAAGCGAGCATTTCAATGGCAATCACTGTGCGCTCCAAAAGATTCATAAAGCGCTCCTCACGCGCATCCATACGCTTGAGCAGCTCCTCGTCGCGCTTCTCGCGACGCTTCAAATATTCAATTAGCTCATAGTTGGTGCTATCGCCATCCGTCGATGTGGACATCTTTCGCTTGCCACTCTTTAGTGATGCCGACGAGCTGCAATCGGACAGATTATCCGTATCCACAATCACATCCGGATGCAGTATATTCTGATCGATGCTGGGCGAATAAAAGTTTTGTGTGCTGCAAAAAAAGCAAAAGTAAAGTCTTCCAATAAAGTAAGCGCGAATTTTTCTATTCTCCACTCACCCATTGTAGTTGGTTTGCATTAGCTGAATATCATCCGGATTGAATTCCCCCTCAGAGAGTGGCTCGGATCTGTTTCGAGAAGAAGCAAATTAATGAAATGGGAAGATTTGAACGATTATTAATCGAACTTACTTCATGGATATGTTGTTCTCATTGTTGTTGTTAGCATTGTTGCTGCTGCTGTTGTTGTTGTTGTTGTTATTATTATTGTTGTTGTTGTGGTGCAGGTTGAGTGGACCATTGCAATCCTTATCAAAATCAGGCGCCTCAGGCGGCTCATGCAGCCCATGTCCTTGCCCATGATCCTTAAATGCAGCAGTGTGATTGAGATTGTGACTGTGATTGAGATTGTGATTGAGATTGTGATTGAGATTGTGACTGTGATTGAGATTGTGATTAAGATTGTGACTGTGTTGATTGTGTTGATGCTCTTCGTCCTGTTTGAGATTGCTGCTGCTACCACCATTGCCCAGCAGTTGCGGCTCGTGACGCATTTGGGCAGCAACAGCAGCGGCGGCAGCAGCAGCTGCAACAGCGCCAGCAACCTGCAACTGAAGCGGATTATCATCGTAGACACCATTGGGCAGTCCAACAACAGGCAGTCCAGCAGCCGCACAACCACCCTCGCTGAGCTGTGTCTCCACAAAATGATTGGGCATAAAGCGTTCCAGTTTGCTGGCGCCGCTCTGGGAAGAGTCTGTGGAGTGAGCATGACTGAGACTCTGGAGCAGGCTGTGCTGATGCGGCGTTAGATTATCCTTGTTGAGCAGGACGCCCAGCTCAGCGGCCTGACGTCGTCGCTGGTAATACGATAGCTCGTTGTGATTCTTTGAGATTAAAGCCAAACGTTTGCCATTCGAGCCCCAGCACTCGCCGCGCTGCTCCTCGATCTCCTTGAAGAGGAACATGTACGGCCAATTGCGTCGCACATGACGTTCCGGATTCTTTTTGAGCTGTGTGTATATCTTCTTGAGATTCTCATACCGATTGCAACACTGTTTAGCTGTACGCTTTCGCGCACTGAACCGGTTAAGGACCTCGGCAACCATCTCCCATACGCTCGCATGATTCTTGCGGTTCGATTGAAATGCGCTTTGTATACGCTCCGACTTCACAATGTTCAGCAGCGCCACGGACTCGGGCACATTGAAGTAGCTCTCGGGCGTCCGTGGCGCCCTCTGATGATGATAGCTGCTTGTCACTGTTTGCGGATTTTTTGTCTCCTGCGATTAAAACAAAGGGGATACTTGGTTAGAAAATACTTTAAACCTTTAACTTAATATACTATCAACAAAAAAAAAGTAAGAAGCGAGAAGCGAGAAATCCCAACTAGCCGATACCCTGATCCCTATACTTTGCAAGTATGTGTGTACTGCGTACTTCAATGTTCCATATATCCGAAGGTTCCTTACCAATTTCAATTCAAATTGCACAGATTGTCATTATTTTGCATAATGTTTCAAACTCCGTTTCAAAGTTTTCCAAATTCAAGGTTTTGTTGTTCTCGATCCCATGTGTTTATCGGAAACGGGAAGAGTTATCGAAAATCGAAAACAAACATGCACTGCCTAGGGATTAGGCGAGCTTAAGTTCCAAACCTGGAGTCTCTAGCTCTTATAGTCTCTGACATTCAGACGGACGCGGCTATATTGACTCGGCTTTTAATGCTGATCAAGAATATATATGCTTTATGGGGTCAGAGATGCTTCCTTCTGCCTGTTACACACTTTTCACTAAACCATTAATCCCTCTTTACCCATTTTTAATGGGATCGGGGTACAAAAAAACCGAGAGGTCAACAAATGAACACGTAAGGAATGCTTTGGCTCAGTTAGAAGATACCCTAAAGGGAAGCTTAATTGAACATCTTAGATGCTTTAGTTAACTTTAATATTCGACAACTGTTTTGTGTTTTGAACAAACTTAATGAAATTAACTTTAGAGTTTCTTAAGCTTAAAATCGAAACAAAAATAAACTTCATCTGTTTTTGGCACATGAAAAAACATGAAATATGAACATAGCTTAATCGATTTGTCTTTTGATGCTGATCAAGAATATATATATGGTTAATGTGAACGGAGATTTTTTCTTCAGCCAGCTTGCAGTTTTTCAATATATTTTTGAACTATTTCAAAAGGGTTTATTTAATGTATGTTAAAACAAAGTTCAAATATTTATCTTGCCTAACTAATATCTTATATTTTTTTTTATAATAAAGGAATTCCTAAAAACGCAGATTCTATATTATATAAAGTAACTAATATACCCCATTTCGTTAAGTGCACAGGGTATTATCACAAAAAACGGAACAACAGAGCAGTTACTAAGGAATTTTGGGAAACAATTAATTTTAAGCATTTATTGTTTTTACTTTATTTTTTGGTTTTTGTAGATTTTGAATCAAAGCAAAGCAAAGACAACTAAATCTATTGATATGATTCAACAACATGACCCAATTGACCCACACAGCTGATAAGCTCTGTTAGCTTCCCTTAAACTTAAGCTGTTTGAGTCAGCGCTCTTTGCATATTCAAACTTCAGTGAGGTGTAAATACAATTTTACTATTGTGGATATCTGCAATTTAATATTGTGACTTTTAGTGGAAAAGTTAAATGATGGATCGTAACCAAGTTTTTAATCCTTAGCATTAAATATATATTAAATATGATTTTAGTTGAATAAATGTTATTCATCAAAATATTTATATTTTTTTTGCATTCTGTTTTTATCTACAAAAAAAGTTTCGATTTGTAGGAAATAGTTATTGTGAAGCAAGCATAACGGTTTTAATGTAAATACAGACACTCGTTATGCATACATACTATGTTTATCATCATATCGGATGTGTAAGGATATATGATCTGAGATTTGAGTGCCCAAATGCCACGCACGACACGACACGACACGATAGCAATTCGTGCATTAAAAATAAACATAAATGTATAACTGCAGAGCAATGCTAAATTTACGAGTCGTATTTGTGGGCAAAGGGGGAGCAGCGTTGAAGATTTGAAAAGGGGATTCGTTTGCTGAATGCATACTCGCATTGCAATCGTGCATAACAGAGAGCCTCCTCTGGACTTAAAGCTGCGCTCTTTAGCACATATCCGCTCGCTCTCTCTCTCTCACTATTTGTCTCTTGCAGAAGGGATTTGCTGTTGCTGTTGTTGTTATTGTTGGTGTTTTGTCTTTACTAGGTGCTTACCATTTGAAAATTTGTTTGAGTCAGCAGCTTATTTCACAGAAGCGACGGCGTCGGCGTCAGCAGCTACACTACAGCGACAGCGACAACAGCAGCAGCAGCGTCAGTGAGCGTTTGTGCTGAGAAAGCGTTACGTTGAGTTACAGTTGTGTTATGCTATTCTAATTTTGTGTTCCTGCTGTTTGTTTGTTTTTCTGCCTCCTTCTGCTGCCGTTGTTATTGTCGTTGGCACCGTTAGCATTTCAAAATGCAATTGCACAGGAAACCGATACAAAATAACCGAACTTCTAATTTATATGCACACGTGTTAACACTAATACATTCAATGGTTACGTATGTGTGCCTGTGTGTCTGTGTCAAGTGTGCTTTAAACAAATCCGAACTAAAATCAGAGAATCAAAATACTTGGCAGCACTTGAAACGCTTGTTCTAAAGGTTCTTTTCTCCCATTGTTTTTAAATGTTTTTTGTTGTTGTTGTTGTTTTTGTTTTGTTTTTGTGTACAACTTTGTCGACGACAACGACGACGACTATTAATATTTAGAAGTTAACCTTTTAGCCTCGGACCGCAGCTCATCGGCTACAGTTGTTGAAAAACACACGAAAAAAAAGTAAAACACAAAATTATATATGTATGTATGCAATTACCTACATACATATGTACATGTACGGATGTGCACGTTTATACTATATATTTATTTCAGTTTGTGCACATGTGTGTCTGCATGTATTTAGTACAAATATAACTGACGGCAGTTTTAGTTGCTGTTTTGTTGGTGTTATTGTATTGCTTTTAGATTTCTTTGCAATAGCAATAGCAAAGCATTCCCACACAACTAATTCACGCACGCACGCACGGCACTGGCAAAACGGTTATTCTTGCACTTGCACTTTGTTGTCCATTTTGTTGTTGTTGTTTTTGTTGTTACTTTGTGAGATTTCGCGCTCGCTCATTTGGTGCTCTCTTCGCGTTCTTGCTTGCTTATTGGGTTGTCGGTTTACAGCTGCACAATATCGAAATGTGTGTACTACATGGATACTTACATACTAATCGGTGTTTATGTATGTATGTATGTATCTTTTTGATGTTCGTAGAAATTCGCGCGACCGTGCCAAATGTCCGTTTCTTGTCGTTTGCCTTTTGGTGCGCTTTCAAAATCAAACTAACCAACACTAGAAAAACAAAAAAAAAAGATCGAAACCAAGCAGCAGAGCAAAAATTGAACAACAACGACAAGCAAACGGGCAACGAAAATGAAACTGAACTTTTCGTCGCGATCCCGTTGCCGATACTAACGGCAGTCACAGACACAGATACACATTGCGCCAAGTTCTGCTACGATCGTTAGGCGTTCGTCGGGCGCTGCTGCTGCCGCCGCTGCTCCTAGGGACAGCGTGTGTTGTTGTTGTCGTTGTTGCTGTTGCTGCTGCTATTTGCCTGTGCTTTAACTTAGTAGATTGTGACGGCAGCATTGGTAGTGACAGCAGAACCAGCAGTAGCAATAGCAGAGGCGCTGTGCTCTCACTTTTTCCACATGTGTGTTTTTAAATGTCTTTCGAGTGCAGATGTGTGTATTTTCATACTGTATATGTGCGTATGTGTGTATGTTAATATACATAAATACATATGTATGTCTACTTATAGAATCTCGAACGTAGAGACAACGCAACCAGCAGCAGCGACCATAAGAGCAACGGGAATAGCGCCAGTTAACTGATGCTGCGGCCTATGGCGATTCTGATTCTGATTTCGATTTTGATTTCTACAGTCAAGCCAAAAGAAATGTTCGTGCCTGTGCCTGTGTGTATGTGTGTGTGTGTGTGTGCGTTTTTGTATACTGATAGCTGCTCTCTCTTTCTTTCTTTCGCTCTCTCTGGGGGCATGGTGCATGTGCAGGCAAAAAGGAATCTATGGGCATTACTGTGCTGCAGCGAGTGGGAAAAATCGTAGCCTATTAATAGATACAAGTATGCTCGATATTCATACATGTTTGTATGTATGTTTGTTTCTTTGTATGCACCCCAAAGAAGCGGTTGACTCGGTTGATGATCTTTCAGCGTTTTCTCGAAACTATTCAAGTTTGGATATTAAAGAAAAATTTTTTCAAAATCGAATTCGATTCGTAACTCTTAAAGTTTAACAAATTTCCTTAACAATGAGGAATTTATAAACTTTTGATTTGAAGAATTGAAGAATTCTTTCTTTTTTTCGGTTTCCTGTTCAAATAGAACGAATATTCTATTCGAAACAGTGAAAATATTCAAAAAAGTAAAGCTTAGTGCGTCTTAAAAACAGTTTGACTGCAGTTTAAAGGTTTATATTCAAATTGGGCGGGATATATATATAAATATATATATATATATATATATGCTAAGAATATGCTAACGATCGAGCACCTGTACAGTAAATACATTGTACGTAAATTTAACAATTCCTAAAGTCAAACAACAAGTGACCCCTCATATATAACATTGGGGAATTGGGGCTTGTGGTTTTGTTTTTGAAATGCGTCTCTTTTTGGTTTTGAATGAAACGAGATATGATTTGAAGTGTTGCGACGTTTGATTTCGAATCGGAATGATCGAATATATAATATTGCGAATCGGGGTTTTTGAAATGTGTCTCTTTTGGGTTGGATATTGATTTGAAAGTGTTCAAAAAAGTTTGATTTTGAATCGGAATGATCGAATATATCATTTTGCGAATCGGGGTTTTGAAATGTGTCTCTTTTGGGTTGGATATTGATTTGAAAGTGTTCAAAAAAGTTTGATTTCGAATCGGAACGATCGAATATATAATATTGCGAATCGGGGTTTTGACATGTGTCTCTTTTGGGTTGGATATTGATTTGAAAGTGTTCAAAAAAGTTTGATTTTGAATCGGAATGATCGAATATATCATTTTGCGAATCGGGGTTTTGAAATGTGTCTCTTTTGGGTTGGATATTGATTTGAAAGTGTTCAAAAAAGTTTGATTTCGAATCGGAACGATCGAATATATAATATTGCGAATCGGGGTTTTGACATGTGTCTCTTTTGGGTTGGATCTTGATTTGAAAGTGTTTGAAAACGTTTGATTTTGAAACGGAATGATCATTATATGTAATATATACACGTTTGATTTCGAATCGGAATGATCATTACATAATATGGCGAATCGGGGTTTTGAAATGTGTTTCTTTTGGGTTGGATCTTGATTTGAAATGTTGCGATGTGTTTGAAAGTGTTTAAAAACGTTTGATTTTGAATTGGGATGATCATTATATATATATATATATATATATATATATATATATATATATATAATATATACGTTTGATTTCGAATCGGAATGATCAAATATATCATTTTGCGAATCGGGGTTTTGAAATGTGTCTCTTTTGGGTTGGATTTTGATTTGAAAGTGTTTGAAAACGTTTGATTTTGAAATGGGATGATCATTATATATAAATATATACACGTTTGATTTGGAATCGGAATGATCATTAGATAATATGGCGAATCGGGGTTTTGAAATGTGTTTCTTTCGGGTTGGATCTTGATTTGAAATGTTGCGATGTTTTTGAAAGTGTTCAAAAACGTTTGATTTTGAAACGGAATGATCATTATATACTTAAATGACAACCATACAGATATATATATATATATATTTGTATGTATATTTATACGTATACGTACGTACTCGATGCCCCACCGTTATTTTTAATTTATAGTATGTATGTATATATGTACGTATGTATGTACACATATGAGAAACGCAGAATGACTGCCAACGATCGTATTCTATTTGTAATCCAAAATAAGTGAATGTATCTGTATCTGTAGCTGTAGTTGTAGCTGTAGCTGTAGCTGTAGCTGTATCTATATATCTGTAGCCGTATGTGGTTCACTTTACGAGCTCTCGTATCCCACTCTCATTTTGTTGTTGTTGTTGCTGATATTTTTGGTACAGCTGCTGGAGCCAGCGCTGTAAATGCTTTTCGTTATTCTTATTTCGTTGCGTTTCGTTTCGTTTCGCTTCTGATGCCCCCAAATCGCTTTTTCCATTTCCATTCCTTTGCAAGTACTTACAAAATGAACATACAAACATACATACACACATACACACACACACATACATACAAAGAAGCTGCCTAGTTACGATTTTTTGGTTATCTTCTGCCCTCATGCATCGGCGAGCTATATTTATTATCATTATACTTACAACAATTATTTGGTGGATAAGTTTTCAAAACTATTTCTGCTTTTGGGTATAGAAACAATTTATTTATATTTATTAGTTCGAGCTTAAAAAGATTCAACTTTTATGATTAAATGAATTTTTTTGATATGTTTTTCATATTTTATTTTCAATTCTATTTAACTTTCCCGTTATATATATATATTTTAAGCTTTAAAAGTTTTTCAAATATTGCTTTTATGTCAAATAAGGTTTTTCCTCAATATAAGTTGTTCTGTTAAAAATATTCAACTTTTTGGATTAAATGAATTTTTTGGATATTTTTTCAAATTTTATTTTCAATTATTTTTAACTTACCCCATACGTTATATATATATATATATATATATTAAGCTTTGAAAGTTTTTCAAATTTTGCTTTTATGTCAAATTAGGTTTTTACCCAATATAAGTTGTTTTTTAAATTTATTAAATTCGTGTAAAGTAGTTTTTAATATTTCATAAATTATTTTTTAGTTTTTTTCCCAATATAATTTTGTTTTTTAATTTATAAAAACTTATTAATTGAAACTGTTTAAAAAGAATTCTTCGAGTAAAGAAGTTTTGAATATTTCATAAATTATTTATTATAATTATTATTATTATTTTTTCTCAATATACATTTTTTTTTAATAATTGAAACTGTTTAAAAAGAATTTTTAATATTTTTCAAATTTTTTTTTTTTTTAATATTCAACTTACCCTAAAGGTAAAAAATATATATTTTTAACTTCAAAGAGTTTTGCAAATATAGCTTTAATGTCAAATCTCAAAATAGTTGAACAGAATTCTTCGAGTAAAGTTGTTTTTGATATTTTTCAATTTTTATTTTCAATATTCAAAAGGTTAAAAAAAGGAATTTTCAACTTCAAATAGTTTTGGAAATGTTGCTTTTATGTCAAATTAGGGTTGTTCTTTAATATATATATTCTTGAACTTAATAATTTCAAATACTTAAAAAGAATTCTTCAATTATTAAGCAAATCTTTAAGTTTCGATACGCAGAATCTTCAGGCATTTTCCGTAGTTACAAAATGGAAGCATACCGAGAATAAAGAATGAATCAAGCATTCAGCTATAAACAATTTATGTATATATATATATATAGATATATCCATATACTACTTGATATGATGAGAGACAAAAGTATGAACGGTTGGTATCTTGCCGCTTTATAGCTATTGTCTTTAGTCGCTGAAGCGTTCGTTGAATAATTCTTTTTTGTTTGTTGTTGTTGTTGTTATTGTTGTTGTTATTATACTTGTTTTTTGCTCTTCCTCTGTATATATGCTGGCTTTTGAAATCAAATGAGTACAAGAGTTATTTTTAGAAATACAAAATTTTCTTCGGATTTTTCTTTTTACTCGTTAACATTGCTTACGCTCCGTTTCTTGTAGCAGTAGTTGGCTCTTCTTCTTCTTCTTCCTCTTCCTCTTCTTGTTGTTGTTGTTGGTGTCTCTGTGATCATTGTTGTTGTCGATGGTGACTGTATTTCTCGTCGATTTTAGGATTTCTTTTTTTTTTTGTATGTTTCTTAAGTAACATTAGTTTTGAATCGACACACACACACACACACACACAATCATGTTTACTAATATATATTTGTAGATAAAGAAGACAGATGTACAAAGATGAAATACTCATATATATGTATATATGGGGATGTTGGGGGGATGTGGAAGGGGAACAACTCTCGGAAAACGAACGTTGAATGTCGAAACGTTGTTTGGTATTCGGCAACCGCAGACGTTCTGTAAGATTTATAGTTGCTATTTTTAAAAACGGCATACTCTAACAACCGTAGGGATCGACAAGAATCGTAAAACACATACATACATATGTGTTTATATGCACATTTATATATGTACATTAAAGATTTGTGTGGCAGACGGCATCTTCGGTTTGTAAGAAACGAGCGTTATTGGTTCGTTGGAGGGGTTTAATGAACCCGCACGGATCGGTTCAGAGAGTTTCAAAAATGTTTGAAGGCCAGTTTTAATAGGTTGTTAGTAAAGATAATACATAGTATATAAAAAGAATTAAGTTATCTTAACTATTAAATGCTTATTCGCATTCAAAATATAAATTATTTATAGTATTATTTATTAAAATAATGTATTGAAAGTTCGAATTGTATATTGAAGAGGTTTAAGTTATAAACATTTGCAGTATTAAGGCAAAAGAAGAAGATAAATGCAGCAAGATATCAAAATTGAGAAAACGCCATCTACCGGCTCATAGTAGGTGCATATCGTAAAACAACAGTCAGCGCTCGTTTTTAGTATGAGCAAAGCAAGGCCGTACAAATTGTCGCACACTAACATATGCTTAACCCTGAAAAATTGCTTAGCACACACACACATATACGCACACACAGTCAGCACTTAAGCATGTGTTGCTTAAAAGCGCTTGGATAGCTTTAATTGTATTCATTTGAATGTTGTTGCCAGATTAAATAACATGTTGAGGTGAGACATGTGATAACAGGTGTGCTTGGCAAATTTTAAGCTTTTTGTCTTATGACACATTGCCAGCAACTCGCAACATATTTGCATATCCTTGAGGGTGAAACGAAAGTACCGTTGCACACACATACACACACACACGCAAACACACACAAAATAAAAGTGAAAGTACGCGGTGCGAGAGAGCGAGAGAGAGCTAGCGATGACGAAGAGAGTTTGTCGCTTGTGCGTCTGCGCTATTGTTAGTTGCATTTAGCATTGCCTACTTTCGAGCGTTGCTTTAATTTGGGGCTGTCTTCTTTTCGTTCCAAACGACCGCACGCAGGATGTGTTGTTGTCTTACAGAGCGAGAGAGAGAGAGAGTTGAAGTGAGAGAGAAAGTTTGCATTTAGTAAAACTTGTAGCTTTGGCGCAATAATGAACTGCGTTATAGATACAAATATGTGTGGAAGCTAAAAGCTCTTGCGTCTGGAGTTGCCAGATCCTGCAGGATAGCCACACAAGGGAGTGTGTGCACTTACCCATGCGGCTGGTCTGGCAACCATTTGCAAAGCCTACTCAAAATTAACCGCAACAAACTCTCTCTCTCTCACGCTCACAGCCACACATACATAGGTGCTCGTTACTAAAGCTGTAAAGGGCAACACTCAAAGCTTTCATATTCTTACTCTCTTTTTCTATTTTTTTTTTGTGTGTGTAAAAGGGAAGATGAAGCAACAGCAATCGCCGCAGCGGCAGCAGCAGAAGGCAGCAACTCGACTTGAACGGGAGTGCAAAAGCGGATCTGTTTTTTCCATGGAAAAAAAAGAGTGATACACACGGAAAAATTGCAACCATTCATTCATTCACTGAATAACCGCCGCAGCGACTCCGCAAACGTCTCGCAAACTGTAGTTAATCAAAGAAGTCGTTGAAAGTGAACGCGCGTTACAAAAAAAATTCATAAAATAACAAAAAAATAGAAAGGAAGAGAAATTTTATTCGTAGAAAAATAATAAAAAGAAAAAAAAACGCGAAAAGCTTTACGCGCAACTGGAATATATTTTTTTTATACTTGTACCTGCTTGTGTGTGTCTTCTTCTTTTTATTTTTTTTAACCGTTGTTCTTGTTAATGGTGATTAACACATGATTTTTCAATAGTAGTGTTTGTGTGTGTGTGTGTGTGTATTGCATTTGCATTACTTCTCTGTGCGTGTGAGTGTGAGTGTGGGCCACGTGAATCAAATGCGCGCAACAACACACACACACACAAACACACAGAAGTAGAGAAAGTGAAGTGAGACAGTGTGTTCTGGCCCCTTGGACAGTTATTTGCCAAAGTCCGAGTTTTCGGTTTTTGGGCAGCGACGTCAGCCGCAACGTCAGTGTCACACTGTTCTTCTTCTCTTTCCCTTTCTCCACCAAACGTGCGTGAAAGCAAAAGTGAATTTGAATTTTGTGTCTGTGTCGGTGTGTGTGTGTGTGTGTGTGTGTGTGCTAGAATTGTAATTGAAATCGAAATTGAAATTGAAATTGAAATTCAGCGTCGCACTGCTTTTCATATCCGTTGTGAGAACTGAACGGAATCGAATTGATATTGGATTTGCAATTGCAGCGATTGAACAAAAACAAAAACAACAACAACAAGAAGAAACATACATACATACATAAATGCCAAATATCAAGCTAAGCCGCAGCAGCGACAGCAGCAGCAACAACAGCAACAAAAAAGTTCAGAAACTGTTGAATATAGAATGACGACGTTGCAGACAAAAATCAATGTAAAATATAAAGTGTTAATAGCAGCAACATCACCAGCAACAACAACAACAACCATAACAGCAACAACAACAACAAGCGCAAGTCCGCGCCGCCGTTGACACGCACGCACCCATACAAACAGACAGACAGACAGGCAAACAGACAGGCACGCAACACACATACATACATACATACACGCACGCACGCTCGCACATATATATATATATATATACGCAGCGAAAGGCCTACACAAAGGAAGTCGCGCAAAATTGTTAAAAAAACAGCAATAAGCAATAGACAGCAACAGCGACAACAGTTAACAGTTTATTTTCAATAACACACAAACACACACACACACACACACACACACACATACACAATGAAGCCATCGGATTTGCTGCTGGTGTTGGAAAAGGTAAGAGAAATTTCAAAATGCACAGCGAAATTATTGTCGCTGCTTAAATTGAAAGACACACACATACATACACACACAAACACCGCATACATACATACATACATATGTATATAAATTAATCCTTGGTATGAAATGAAGGAAGCATTTGCCCACAGCAAATTTGCTGTTGTAATGCTCGCCTTCAAACGCCCCATTATGATTGTATAGTTGTAGCATACACATACATGTACGTGCACATTCCTGTCTGTGTATGTGTGTGTGTGTGTGTTTTTGTAGTGGTATGCTTGTGTATGTAGACTTATGCAAATCCATTTGGTTGCGAACTCGCTTACTGCTTACCCACACACTCACACACACACACAAGCAGACACACACACACATACAAAGACGACAACGAAGCAAGCGCCAAGTCGATGCCGAAATGTAAAAACAAAAAAAATATATATATATATGTATGTATATAAAAAAAGACGAAACACCCTGTGGGAGCATGCGGTGTGGATGGCTGCACAGTTAAAGGCATGTGGAATGGGTGGGTGGGGGGGTGTTGGAGGGTTAGGTTTAAGGGAAGGGTAGGGTAGCAGCAATGGTGTTTGGCTCCACAGTGTGTTATCTTTATGGCTGCCTCAGTTGCTCAGTTACTCAGTTGTACGAGTCTTCCACAAGTACAAGCACGTACATGTGCACACACACACACACACATATGCATACGTATATCCTATGCTCCCTGATGTAAATGTTTGTATTTATGTACACATGTATTCACACATACACATACATATGTTATAGGTTAACTGTCCACTAACAACAACAACAACAACAGCAACAAGAACAACAGCAACAATGATTTGTATCTGTTGAGAGAATTATTTTGGTCAAAAAAACTTTTGGAAACAATTGAAATGAAATTGATAAGCAATCACTTCAACTTTACTCAAAAATGATCAAAAAAATATTTGATTTGACTTGATTTGATTTAAAATATATCAAAATATAACAACACATCAGCTCATTACTCATACGCTACGTTGACTCAATTTGGTTAACCAAATAAACCATTTGGAAGGAATCATTCGAGTTATTCGGTTTTTCGTTTGACTTGACTTGATTTGAAACAAGAATTATTTTAAAGTGACAGTTAATTGAATATTCTTTTAATATTCTATAGTTGAAAAGTAAACGAAAAGATTTTTTAACCGTTTCTGAACCGAGGAATAGTTTTTTGGTTGCAATGTTCCTTTCTGTACCATGAAACCATGAAATAGTTTTAAAGGTTGGAACGGTCTTGCAACATTTTGATAAGCATCAACAACAACAACAGAGTCTAGTCAGAGATTATTTCTAGCTTTTGGTATATAAAAAATCTTTTAAAGTCAAGATTTTTGAACCATTTCTGAACCGAGCAATTCTGGCTGCAATGTTCCTTTCTATACCATGAAACCAGGAAAGGTTGGAACGGTTTTGATTAGCAACAACAACAACAGCGTCGAGATTATTTCTAGCTTTTGGTATATCCAAAACTCTTTTAAAGTCAAAACAAAGATTTAGGTTAAAGTTCAGGGTATCTGCTAGTCGATCTTAGTTTACGTAAGCCGTTTTGTTTCTTACTTGCTTTGGGTTAACCTTGACAAAACGAGCGAGCGAGCATTAAGACCAGCCAACAGCGGGCGGCATTGTGCTTCAAATCGAGTTCTGTTTGATGAACAGCATTTTGTGACTGACATTTTGCTGGTGTGTCAGGGGTGTTGGGGGTGCCAGGGGTGCTAGGGGTGGTGGTGGTGGTGTCAGACAGCATTCATTGAAGCCAGCGGGCATTGCCAGTTGGTTGTTGTTTGCTCAGTTGGTTGTTGTTGGTTGCACTGGCTGTGTGTCTGTGGCATGTTCATGTTGATGCTGTCACATCTTCAACTTCTTCTTCTTCTTTCCATACCTCAACTCAACTCGAACTCGAACTCATCTCATCATATCTCATCTCTCATGTCATCAAGCTTCGATGACCTTTTGCTCTGCAGCAAATCATTAATAACAAAGCGAGCAGGATGTGCGTGGGAACGAAAGGAAGCAATATGAGTAAGAGGGGGAGGGGAGGGTGGGTGCAAGAGCTTGTTGCATTTGTCAGGCGCAATTACATCCGAGTCATCAATAGACAAAGCACTTTTGCGGAGGATGCACTGAAAATGTCAAGCACCGCAGCTGTGTGGTGTATTGTGGTTATATAACCAAGCACAAGCACAAGCACAAGCAAAAGTCAAGCCACGCCCGCATACACACACACTCACACACACACACACACTGCCCACAAGCACACGAACACGAACACTACGACTCTTGTCGCTTAGAATGCAGATTTATATTTCGGAAATAGTTTGAAAAAAAAACAAACCTTAAACTAATAACAATTTTCTCTGTGCATTAAAATATAATTAATTAAAAGTTTTATAATAATATGAAAAGTTTTGAGCTCATAATTAAACTAATTTTTAGTTTTGATTAAATTTGGTTTGTTTATTGTTTGGATTTTTCGTAGGGATTTCGTCCAAAACATTCTGACAAAACAGAAAGTATAGTCATCACCTATATTGTGTGTTCACTGTACAAGTACATATTTATATAGTAGATATAACTCGAGCTGGTCGTGTCCTTTGGCAGGCTGCTGCGTAGGCCGCAGGAAAACTTGTTGCAAATATCGATTGTGTGGCAGAAAGCTACTGCTGCTTCTGCCACAGAGATACATCACAAAAACGGGGTGGCTGTGGCATGTGCAGGTAGCAGGGGCGGGTTAACAGGATGCCTACACTTCTCGTTAAGTGTGTTTGTGGTGTGTGTGTGTGTATTTGCATTTGAGTGGTGCAGGCAATTTAATTTACGCTCCTCATTGAACGCACTCGACTTTTAACAAGTTTTTCTTTCCATCTTTCCATCTTTCACATTTATTAATAGGTGTACCGGTTGATTCGTGTGGTTTTACAAAAGATGGCGTTACTTGATTATTATTTCGGGGAATCCCCTTTCCCAATATTCGTTGGAAAGCCACTGTCATATAGTTTGAGAATCATTATGTGTCATTGAGTTGAAGCGTCAACAACAATACTTTTTAATTAACTGAATATGTCCAGTTTCGTGCCAAATATAGTGTTTTTGCGGGGAGTTTTACTTCATTATTTCAATATGAAGAAAAAAGCAGCCGAAAGTCATCGCATTTTAGTGGAAGTTTATGGTGACCATGCTCTAGCTGAGCGAACGTGTCAGAAGTGGTTTGCACGGTTTAAAAGTGGTAATTTTGACTTGGAAGACAAAGAACGTCCCGGACAGTCAAAAAAGTTTGAAGATGAAGAATTGGAGGCATTGCTCGATGAAGACCCGTCACAAACGCAAGAAGAACTTTCGAATACACTTGGAGTCGCTCAGCAAACCATTTCCGATCGTTTAAAAGCAATGGGAATGATCCGAAAGGTAGGACATTGGGTGCCATATAAATTGAAGCCAAGAGACGTCGAACGCCGTTTTTCCACGTGCGAAAAACTGCTCCAACGGCACAACAAAAAAAGGCCACATGTTGCACAGCCGGTCAAAACATACTTAGAAACGCTGAAATGGGAAGTTCTACCCCCCCGCTGTATAGCTTAGACATTGCCCCGTCGGATTACTATCTCTTCCGATCGATGCAACACGGCCTGGCTGACCAGCACTTCTCCAATTATGATGAAGTCCAAAATTGGATCGATTCGTGGATTGGCGCCAAACCGGTTGACTTTTTTCGAGATGGTATCCGTCAATTGCCAGAAAGATGGGAAAAAGTTGTGGTCAACGATGGGCAATACTTTGAATATTAAATTTGTAATCATTTTTTCGCAATAAAGCATTGATTTTCGAAAAAAAAACCACACGAATCAACCGGTACACCTAATAATTTATTTTATTTTTATTCTTTTTTTTTCCATTCATTTTTCAGTTCAGTTGGCGCCCACTCGAGTATGATATAAAAATTAAAGATATGTTAAATCATTTGTTTTACTCACGGTATCCAGTTTATCCAGTATCTTAACTGTTCTTCCTCTTCTTGTTGTGTTCCAGGTCAAGTTCAAGGTGCCATTGCCGCCGGGCGTTAGCTCAACGACGCTGCTGCCGAAGCTGATACGCACCAAGGATGTGAAGCAGTTGCAGGATGGCAATGCACAGCCCACAAAGCCAAAGCTAACGGTATGTAACAATTAGCTAATTAACTAAGCTTGCATAACATTTAAACCGGGCCAACTATATATAGACATGCGCATGGTCTATTATCGTTTTATGTTTACACGATTTTTTTTTTCTTTCTTTTTTCTATTTATTTTTAAACTCCTTTTTTCTTTGTTACTGATTGCCTGTTTTATAAGAGAGGAGATTTTTATTTATTTTTCTTTTTTTCCTAACCCGCTGGTTTGTGTATTTTCACATTTAAATATTAAGTAAATAGTCAACGTCTTTATACTATTGGGTATTTACCTATTAAAGATGTTGACATTATCGTATAATAACATACAAGCATGACACTTAACTAACTTATTTTTGGATCGTAAAGGTTAAATTTTCCTTTTGAAGATACATTATGTACAAGTTAGGCTTGAATGCTGACATTCATGTTACGTAACAGAGCTATACAGTGCTGTTCAATGTTAATTAACAGCAGAGACCTTGGCTTGGGCGGTAGTCCTTTTATACAGTGCTGTACAATGTTAATTAACAGCAGAGACCTTGGCTTGGGCGGTAGTCCTTTTATACAGTGCTGAACAATGTTAATTTACAGCAGGAACCTTGGTTGGGCGGTACTCCTTTAATACAGTGCCGCAAAATGTTAATGACCAGCAGAGACCTTTGTTGGAGGGTACTCCTTTTATACAGTGCTGTACAATGTTAATTAACAGCATAGACCTTGGTTTGGCGGTACTCCTTTTATACAGTGCTGTACAATGTTAATTAACAGCAGACCTCTTGGTTGGGCGGTAGTCCTTTTATACAGTGCTGTACAATGTTAATTAACAGCAGAGACCTTGGCTTGGGCGGTAGTCCTCTTATACAGTGCTATCCAATGTTAATTAACAGCAGAGACATTGGTTGGGCGGTACTCCTTTTATACAGTGCTGTACAATGTTAATTAACAGCAGAGACCTTGGCTTGGTGTTACTCCTTTTATACAGTGCTGTACAATGTTAATTAACAGCAGAGACCTTGGCTTGGGCGGTAGTCGTTTTATACAGTGCTGTACAATGTTAATTAACAGCAGAGACCTTGGCTTGGGCGGTAGTCCTCTTATACAGTGCTATCCAATGTTAATTAACAGCAGAGACATTGGTTGGGCGGTACTCCTTTAATACAGTGCCGCAAAATGTTAATGACCAGCAGAGACCTTTGTTGGAGGGTACTCCTTTTATACAGTGCTGTACAATGTTAATTAACAGCAGACCTCTTGGTTGGGCGGTAGTCCTTTTATACAGTGCTGTACAATGTTAATTAACAGCAGAGACCTTGGCTTGGGCGGTAGTCCTCTTATACAGTGCTATCCAATGTTAATTAACAGCAGAGACATTGGTTGGGCGGTACTCCTTTTATACAGTGCTGTACAATGTTAATTAACAGCAGAGACCTTGGCTTGGTGTTACTCCTTTTATACAGTGCTGTACAATGTTAATTAACAGCAGAGACCTTGGCTTGGGCGGTAGTCGTTTTATACAGTGCTGTACAATGTTAATTAACAGCAGAGACCTTGGCTTGGGCGGTAGTCCTCTTATACAGTGCTATCCAATGTTAATTAACAGCAGAGACATTGGTTGGGCGGTACTCCTTTTATACAGTGCTGTACAATGTTAATTAACAGCAGAGACCTTAGTTTGGCGGTAGTCCTTTTATACAGTGCTGTACAATGTTAATTAACAGCAGACCCCTTGGTTGGGCGGTACTCCTTTTATACAGTGCTGTACAATGTTAATTAACAGCAGAGACCTTGGCTTGGGCGGTAGTCCTCTTATACAGTGCTATCCAATGTTAATTAACAGCAGAGACATTGGTTGGGCGGTACTCCTTTTATACAGTGCTGTACAATGTTAATTAACAGCAGAGACCTTGGCTTGGGCGGTAGTCCTTTTATACAGTGCTGTCCAATGTTAATTAACAGCAGAGACCTTGGCTTGGGCGGTAGTCGTTTTATACAGTGCTGTACAATGTTAATTAACAGCAGAGACCTTGGCTTGGGCGGTAGTCCTTTTATACAGTGCTGTACAATGTTAATTAACAGCAGAGACCTTGGCTTTGGCGGTAGTCCTCTTTTACAGTGCTGTCCAATGTTAATTAACAGCAGAGACCTTGGCTTTGGCGGTAGTCCTCTTATACAGTGCTGTCCAATGTTAATTAACAGCAGAGACCTTGGCTTGGGCGGTAGTCCTCTTATACAGTGCTGTCCAATGTTAATTAACAGCAGATACCCTGGCTTGGTGTAACTCCTTTTATACAGTGCAGTACAATGTTACTTAACAGCAGACCCCTTGGTTGGGCGGTAGTCCTTTTATACAGTGCTGTACAATGTTAATTAACAGCAGAGACCTTAGTTTGGCGGTACTCCTTTTATACAGTGCTGTACAATGTTAATTAACAGCAGAGACCTTGGCTTGGTGTTACTCCTTTTATACAGTGCTGTACAATGTTAATTAACAGCAGAGACCTTAGTTGGGCGGTAGTCCTTTTATACAGTGCTGTACAATGTTAATTAACAGCAGAGACCTTGGTTTGGCTGTTAATTAACAGCAGACCCCTTGGTTGGGCGGTAGTCCTTTTATACAGTGCTGTACAATGTTAATTAACAGCAGAGACCTTGGTTTGGCTGTTAATTAACAGCAGACCCCTTGGTTGGGCAGTAGTCCTTTTATACAGTGCTGTCCAATGTTAATTAACAGCAGAAACCTTGGGTTGAGGGTACTTCCCTTGGAATTGCATTGCTAACCCCTTGACACGTTGAATTCTACAACACAACGTGTAAATGTTCTTATAGAAATGTCTGAACACGCTGGATCTAACATCATTGGGCATTGGTTCCTGCTGCGGCACTGGAATGTATCTGGTTGCCGGCCTGGTGGCACAGAAGATGGCTGGACCCGGTGTGGTTATTAGTTTTATTATAGCAGCAATTGCAAGTATTTTCTCAGGTAAGCCCTAATAACGATCCACCTGAACGAAATCCACACCGCTAATCCTTTGTATTTGTGTGTTTAAGGTGCGTGCTATGCGGAATTTGGCGTTCGTGTGCCACACACATCCGGCTCGGCCTATATGTATTCATATGTGGCAGTTGGAGAATTTGTAGCTTTTATAATTGGTTGGAACATGATATTGGAATATCTAATAGGTAAGATTAAATCAAAATACAATTTAAACATGAATAACAACTAATCCTTATCCTTTTTTGATAGGAACAAGTGCCTGTGCCTGTGCGTTAAGCTCCAGTTTTGATTCATTGACGGGCAATGCCATTGCGGCTGCGTTGAGTGAATCCATTGGCACCATATTTGGTGAGTCTCAAATTTTCTTGCTCTCAATTGTTTATTTATAGCTAAAACTTTGTGTGTGTGTGTGTGTTTTTGGTTTTGCAGGCAAACCACCTGACTTTATAGCCTTTGGCATAACGCTAATAATGACGTGCGTTTTGGCGATGGGTGCCAGCAAATCAGTTATTTTTAATCACACCCTTAATGCCATCAATCTGGCCACATGGGTATTTGTAATGGCCGCCGGTGCCTTCTATGTCGATACAAAGACGTGGTCGGAGCATCAGGGTTTTCTCCCATACGGCTGGAGTGGCGTAAGTCTTTAATTCACTTTTCTCAAAATCCCTCATCCCAAACATCATTCTTCCTTCTTGTTTTTTAATAGGTCTTTTCCGGTGCGGCAACGTGTTTCTATGCATTTATCGGCTTCGATATTATCGCCACAACCGGCGAGGAGGCTCATAATCCGCAAAAGAGTATACCCAAGGCCATTGTTGGATCCCTTATTGTTGTACTTATTGCCTATGTCAGCGTTAGTCTAGTCCTTACTTTAGTCGGTGAGTATGTGGGAAGGAAAACTCATGACAAACACATGATGTTAACCTTTATCTCTTGGTTTCTTTTTGTCCCAGTGCCATATGATCACATTAATGTGGGCGCCGCCCTGGTGCAGATGTGGTCGTATGTGAATGCGCCCAAATGTCGTGCCGTTGTTGCGATTGGAGCCACAGCTGGTCTATCCGTTGCCATGTTTGGCTCCATGTTTCCCATGCCGCGTGTCATTTATGCCATGGCCCAGGATGGTTTGATATTCAGGTTAGTTCACAAATTTCAAATTGTAGAATTTCCCCATTTATGCAGTTATTTATTTCGTTTCCGTTGTTGCAGGCAACTTTCGCATCTGTGGCAACGGACCAATGTGCCCGGATTGGCGACCCTGGGTAGCGGTCTGGCCGCTGCTCTGGTCGCGTTGACCGTACGCCTGGACATACTTGTCGAAATGATGTCGATTGGCACCCTATTGGCCTACACTTTGGTGTCTACCTGTGTGCTGGTGCTGCGCTATCAGCCGCATAGCACGTCGCTGGTGGAGCTGCTGCCGGCACAGTTGCGTACACCGGTTGCACCCGGTACGGCCACAACGGATCCGAATGCTCGACCCTCGGAGGTGCTGGAGCCGAACAAGCTGACCATTAAGCGGGTGACACGCGGCATGTCCGATTCGGATGATTCGTTTATCGATGATAGTCCCGAAGGCTATTTGGGCGGCAGGGATGATCAGTTTTTGGTTTCGGATCGCTCCGAGAACAAGTTCTATGGCAGCGTTCATGGTGCACCAACTGGACCCACAGGACAGGCGACTGCCTTCGATACGATGGGTCTGAACTTTGTAACGCGCAAGATTCACGATTATGCATATCTGTGTCCCGGCTTCTTTCCCTGGATTAATCCCGGCCAAGCAACCGCCGAGAGTGGTATGTGACAGGGAGATCCTTTGAGATCCCCCCCCACCAACAGATCAAACTGATTTGCTGAACATAACATAATAATAAAACCAAACCAAACCCAACGAAACGAAATTCAAATGTATTCTCGTTGCTCTTTTGCTTTCTCTCATTTCTCATTGTATTTTGGCTGCCGACGAAATTCAAACCGCAACCGAAACCGACAAACGAAATCGATATCGAAAATTCGAATTATGTATGTATATGTGTATGTATGTATATGTATGTACTCGCACGCAGGCATGTATGTGACGAAACTAGTTGGAATCATGTTCGGTCTCATATTCTTCTTGGATTTGTTTGCGGCCATCGGTTGGTCCGGCGGCTTCGCCATCTTCATTTACATCATTTTATTTATCGGCATATTTGTGATATTATTGATTATATCGAGACAACCACAGAATAGGTAACGACAATCTACTTTTTTGCTTTCTTTTCTTTATTAATTCTATATAAATACCCCTTGCAGAAAATTCGTTTTTTGTTCAAGTCACTTTCAACTCGAAATTGTCTGTCTAAGTTCTAGGAAAACCCTTTTAACATCTGGATAATAAAGATATGCCTGTAATCCAAAATCAATTGCTAAATTCTCGATACAAAACTTTTGAACCTAAATTTGTTTGCATTTAACAGAAAGATAGATTGAATCTATAGCTTTATCTACTGCAAGGGTATTTTGTTAGCTTCGGTAGTCCGAAGATGACTTTCATTTTCTATCTCTCTCTCTCTCTCTCTCTCTGTCTGTCTCTCCTTTTAAACTTTCTTGAAATGTGTATTGAAAAATGTATCTTCTAATTAAATATTTATTAATTTTTTGACAGATATGCACTCGCGTTTTTAACGCCTGGACTTCCATTTATTCCGGCTATCGCAATAACTGTTAATATTTATTTAATATTTAAGCTAAGCATACTGACTCTCATTAGGTTCACCGTCTGGATGTCTCTCGGCTTTATCATGTACTTCTACTATGGCATTACGCACAGCAGCCTCGAGCAGACAACCGATGAGCTTGAGCTTCACGTGGACAAGGATTATGTAAGTGACATTGTTGTTATATTTTTTGACTTAACTTATATCTTTGATTGATTCTCATAGAGCAAAAACGTCGATGATAAGGCCGTTTGGGATCAGCAATCGTATACACAGGCGCACGAGCCCGTTTGGGCCAGCAAGGAGATCAAACAGCCCACAAGTAAATAGATTTTCAGTGCAGCCCTGATTGCAGTTCATCTACTAGTTCGTTTGCTCGTGAACTTAATGAACGAACTAGCAAGCTAAACTTGAACAACTGAACCTATTCTTTCAATGATTATTTCATTTTCAGAGCAACGCTATAGCTATGGAAAGAGCTCAACAGGTGGCGCCCAAAGCAGCTCGAGGAATGCCAACAAGTCTGCTAAAGCAGCGCCACCAAATCCCGGAGCGTCTGGTGCACCCGAAGGAGAACCTGGATCGAATGCAAAGCGCAGCGCAACAGGCAGCGGTCGTACATTGGAGCATCAGTATACCGGGCAGTTTAGCATGTTTGTGGATGAGGGACAGTTCCCGTCGTGGGAGGACTAAGTCCACAACATAAGCAAGATAAAAACCAACCCTTCCCCCCCCCTGAACCGGATTCGTTTCGATAGCACCTCGCTGGATCGATGTTAGCTGCTCTACCCCGCCGCCGCTCTGTGATCGTTAGTTGCCACAAGCAGTTGACAGGCAGGTCCATTGAGGAGCAAGCAATACATGTGTATGTCATACAGTAGTCGCTCGCTAATTAGAACGGTTTGTTGTTTTTTGCTGTTCCACATTCCAGCTGATTTCCATTCACCAATCATTTTGTATTACGGCGAAAAGATTTGAAATTGTTGAATGAGTGCTCAGATTTTGGACAAATTCCAATTATCAACCGACCACTGTATTACATACATACCCCTTATACACCCCCAAAGAAATAATGACCTTACGACCTAACGACCTTCGAATTGAATAAACCCAAATAATGCGAATAGAGCTGGCAACATACATACCTGTAAATATGATTAGAGTTATTAAGTTTAACGATATAATAAATATACATATATATTATTATATATATATATATATATACAAGCGTTACATACAGTGCAGCTTCGATAGTTGTCGTTGGCTTATGCCATTGAGGTTACACTGTACAAAATCACTCAGTTATATATACATACAAAGCAACAGCATCTTATATCTATATATCTAATTATATATATATATATATATATATATATGTAAAGAATTATACAAGTATATATATACAATTGATTGGTTATTAGTTGAATATGCCAATTGAGAGCAAGTTACAGTGAAATTTATTCAAAACTTTATCAAGAACCACATTAGCGTATTAATATTGTACTCAAATTCGATTGGCAATCGGGTTTTGTTATTTTATGGGGTTATGTTGCCAATCGAAATTTGAAAGCGAGAGAAAATAACAAAAAAGAAGCACAAAACATATTTTTGAGATTGTTGAGCACAAAAATATTAATAATAATAATAATAACGTGAATTATGTTGGCCATTTATTAGGCTGATTCAAGTAAATACAACTAGTTATAAAACTGACACGTTCGCGTGTGTTCACTGTACAGTATAAATACACTCACACACACACAAACACGAACACAACAGCTATGTGTACATGTGAAAAAGTCCCAACAAAATGTATGGTTAAAGGAATATCCTTCTTATGCAACATATAACTATTACTCGATAACTTATCTGGGCAACAACAACTATTCTCTATTACCAAAAAAAAAAAAAATTATCATCCTATCAATCCTATGTATGTTATATATATATATTTATGATTATTATTGACATTGCCATTGCAGTTATTGTTATTACTATATATATATACATTATACACATATTGATACGATTACAAGTATTACGAATACTTATTATATTCAAAATTTTATTGTTTCAACTACTCTAGAGGCTCGCGCTAAACTCATTTTAAAGCGGTATTCGATATTTGTTGTAATTCAATAATTAACTTTACTTAAACTATGCAAAACACAAAAAAAAATTACAAAAAAAACTTTACGAAACGGACATAAATTTACCATATTTACTAATCTAAATCAAACTATTCAAATTCAACATTTATGTAAAAAAAAAAAACACACAAAAACCAAAAAAAAATTCCAATAAAACTCATATAAACAAAGCAAATAAATACTAAGGTTAAAAACAAAAAGAATGCAAGCCAAAGATAAAAACCAAAAAAAAAACCATATTTATATACAATGCATAAATTTTTCAACTTTATATACTACAAGGAGCAAACCAACATTTTCAACTACTATATTATGAGAACATACAATTTATATGCATATAAATACTAAATACTTAATTATTTTTCTTGCATTTTTTTTTTCCTATTTTTTAAATTTTTGCAAAATACCAACAACTAACTACTACAAACACCAACACTGCAAAAACTTGCACACACACACACATTGAGACTCTAACGGTAACTAAACCTACAAGAACTGCTTCAGTTGCGCCAATAACCAAACTAATAACTATACCAAAGAAAAAAAAAACCAGGTGATTTCGTAAAACGTGATTCACCGAAAACCTAAGAACATACTAAAAGAAGAAATTTATAAAAATACTAACAACAAATACCAAAGATTTCAAACTAACCAACTCCAAATACTTAAATATTACGGCCACTTTACAAAGAAGAAAATGTAACAAAATGTATTCGTAAGTGTCTTGTATGATAACGTTACATACATTCCAATAAGAAAGTTGGGCCAGTTTAACATGGATAAAGTACATGTATTTCGATCTAAAATACTTATCATCTTTATTATGATTATTATAATTATTATTGTTCATTTTTAAAACTCAAACAATTTTCAAGTATAATATTTGATATAACAACAAAAAAAAAGAAAAAGAAAAGAAAAACCCTTCATCAATCTAAATGTATATAACTTATACCTAAATTTGTGCTTTAGTATGATATCATATTTTAGGTCAAAAGTATTAATTCGTTTATATTTCTACATTCCATTCACTTTAAGTGCCAAATGCACGCAAGAACTTTAATATTTGTATATTCGATATAGATTCATAATTGAAATACTCATCCTGTTCTTTATTTTTTGTCTTTTAACTATAACTCTTATGTTCGACACATCACAAGATCAAATGTTCTCCGAAATGCATTTCGTTTAAATTTGTTTATTATTCAATTATCCAACTAAGAGACACAGATATACAGATAACAAGATAAAACTATCAAATATTCGACCTGTACAAATGGACTTACAACTATGATTATTTTTAAGAAACTAATTGTAAAACCAACAAGAAATAACTGTTATCATAGGCTCGCCGAAGATTACATACCCTTGCAGACCGAAGTCAACCTGCTCTCCGGGTGCGAATAGTTTTGGAAAATCTTCTCTCTCTCTCTGCAAGGATACAAATATATAAAACCAGCGACAAAAAAAAGAAAGAAACATATCCTAGCACAGCCAGCGAACAAATATGTACAACGTATTTTTTTTAAATTACTAAAAAAAAACCAAGAACCCAACTAAACTACAAACTGAAGTTTGTTCTTCCACCTTTTGGTTCATTCGGTACCACCAACTAAAAAACAACTAATATCAAACATTTTCTACAGTTCCAATTCGATAAGAAAATAAATACTAAACTTATATCGTTAATGTACGAGAAAACCGAAACAGAAATATTTATATATACATAAAAAAAAAACATGAAAAGGAAGATTAAATAATAAAAATCCGAATAAAAAGGGAAAGTTAAGAAAGCTTAAAAGCTTACATCACCTTAAACTCACTGTACTAACTAAACTGCTTGAACCAACTGTACTCACTGAACCCTATTTGATTGATGAAACAGCTAAAGAAATCAACAAAGGAACGTTTTGTAAGCAATAGCTCAATTAAAGTAAGCTACATCAATCAGATTGATTGAATTGAATACAGCAAGCAATTAATGAAAAATGCTAGGGCTCATCAAAATTATTGGTTGATTGATTTATTTATTGATAAACGTTGAATATCTTTTGGGTAAGAAATAGAAAAACAATACCAAACATCAAATGAAATAGAATATAACAAAATGGTCAAATGATTGATTGATTGTTTGTATGATAGACCCATAAACATATGAACGCAATAAAAACAAGTCAAAACGTTGCAGTCCGATGTAACCAACAACGGAATACTCTGATACTAGTAGAGAAGTATCTTTATATATTAAAGTATTTGGGGGCATGGCAACCAAACTTTGATGCAGATTATCGGTCGGTTCGGATGTCGCCAGCTTTCCTTCTACTCAATTTGTAACGCTAGCTTAAAGACTGCCCTGACGGAGGCGGGATGGGTGGGCGTGGCATCGAAACTTTTGATGCAAAGCTTTGGGGGAAGTTGTCAGCTATCTTCCCAATTAATTTGGTCAACCTATCTGTTCAAATGTGTCTTTTATCGATTTGCACCTTCAGGTGTATTGACTTGTTATCGATTTGCACGATTTGACACGGAGATGGACCAAGATATTTGTAAAGTTTCAAGTCTTTCCCTTTAAGATACCTTCGATATCAGAGTATAATGAGAACCTATCTGAACCAGTGTCAAGTAAAAAAAAAAACCCAAAAAATCAGATTGAAATATCGCCAAGAAACTTAACGCAAAAGCAAGAAAACAATATAAAACGAAATATTTCACATAAAGTAATTTTTTGATGGATTGTTATGCATTGATTGATAAGTTGATTTGATCTCAGTTGTTCAGCCTAAAACATACATCCTTTTATAGTATGAATGATGTACCTAAGTTTTTGTTTATTTAATAAGACTGAATTTCTGGATATGATTTATTTGTTTAATTTAAATATTGTATATAGTATATATTTATAGCATTTGAGACCTTTATACACATACATTATACAGTTAAACATATATGTACATAATTATATAGATACATATACAAAACATGCATACACACATACATTTTTATGTTTTATTTTTATGTGTATATACATACTTGCAAAACTTTACAACTTTACCTAATAAAGCATCAAAATTTTAAGATATTCTCAACTCGTTTATCAAAAAAATAAAAATATAAAAATAATAATAATAATAAAACAACATATAAAAAGAAAGAGACGAGATGATGTTGAGGAGAATAAAGTTAAGCACAAACTATTATACATAACTATTATATATATACTATATATATATATAATTATATATATTAGTTTGTGTATTATACATACATTTATATATATATATATATATATATATGAAAGCAAAAAAACTTTAAAGATAACTATATATCTATATATAGATATATATACATATACATATATATATATATATATTTCAATGGATCGATAAATCAAAAATGAAAGAAACCACAAAACCAAACACAAAGATGTTAATATATAATGAAACAAATTTTTTATTCAAATACTACTCTTAATTTGTTTTATGTGTTAATTACTTATTTAATGATATTTCTTGAGAATATTATATAAAAAAAAAACCAAAAACAAAATAAAATTGTTAGGATATTCAAAAATTTACTATAAAACGCTTTTCAATTTGGGTTTTTGGATGAGTACAAAAAGTTATTGATTTGATTTTTCAAGGAGAATCCTTAAAGTTTTCTTTAATATTTATATAAGGTGCCCCCAAGTTCAACAAGGAAAACTACATTTCGACATATTTATTTAATATTTTTTAATGATATAGCCAGAGAACAAAAAAAAAAAAAAAAGTTTTAGGAAATGAAACATGATGCATGAATTACTCGCTTCGATCTCTCTTACTGCAAATAGTAACTGGAAATGGACTCTGGCAACCCTGGCAAGGCTTTAAATTGATTATATCCCAGATTGCCTGCACCACCAACAACAAAGTCGATTGGCTTGAACTTCTCCAGCTGCTTGAACGTTCCATACTTGTAGTAGTCGTCCCCAGCGGGCTGACTTTCATCCGGATAGTTGACCAAGAATTTTGAGAAAGGTTTCAACTGTTCATCATTGTCCGTGTTATAATTGCCTGCTATTGCCTCTGCCTCTGCCTCTGCACCAGTTTCATCCTCATCCTCATCCTGTGTCGCTGGCGCTGCCGCTGACGCAGCGTTGCCGTCGAAGGATCGTGGCTTAGAGTAGATATCTGCAAAGTGTTGGAGAGAATCCAATTGTACGACAATTAGTTAAAAGTTTGCGTATTTTACCAGTAGGTTGTGCGTACTGATAGATCAGCTGATTGCCCAGCTGCGCCGGATATGGACGACGACGTGGTTGTGGTGCTTGTGGTGGTGCTGTTGGCGGTGGTTGTGCTGGTGGAGCCGCTGGCGCTGGTGGTGCTGCTGGCGGTGCTGCTTGTGGTGCTGCTGGCTGTGCAGGACGTTGTGCATCATAATCATAGTCATAGTCATAGTCATAGCCACGCTGAGGATAAAAGTGGTTCGAGGGACGCGGCCTTGGACGAATACGTCTTGGCATAGCGGCAGGTGGTGCTGCTTGTGGAGGCGGTGGTGGTGGTGGTGCTGGTGGTTGTTGTGCTGCTGGCGGTGGCGGTGGTGGTGGTGGCGGTATTCTATCTCCATAATCATAATCGAAAGACTGTTGCGGATAATAGTCATAGGGACGTGGCCACCAACCGTGTCCATAATACGGACGAGGTCTGCGACGTGGTGGTAGTGGCGGCGGTGGTGGTGGTGGTGATGGTGGTGCTGTTGTTGTCGTTGTTGTCATCATTGTGGCGGGACGACGCGTTGTCTTTGCCGCAATAATCGTGCGAGTAAGATTCGCCTTGTAGTTGGACAAATCACCGCTCTTCTGCAGCAGATTGCGCAATAGTTGGCCAAAATCGATGGTGACTGTTGCACGTTTGGAGCGATCACCATCATCCAACGTACTGTCCGTTGCACCCTGCTGTGCTCCTGCTGCTGCTGCTGCCATTGCTGCGAAGACAAGCAACAGGACAATGCAATATATGCGCTGCATCCTCCCAAAATTAAGAGCGCTTAATGTGTTCCGCGCTGTGTGGCGTTCCAATCAGAACTGGCTGTTGGCCTGTGCCCCAGTTGCCTGCCTTGACTCGGCCTGGGCGTTAGTGGATTAAGTGGCCGAAAAGCAACAAGTTAGACAAGTTAACCTAGTCATTCAGCCAGCCAGCCAGGCAGGCAGTAAGTTATCAACGGGTTCTGTGCGTGGCAACAATTACTTTTGCACTACTTTTTTTTGTTTTTAATGTACATACATATGTAAGTCATGCACAATTGTCCGACCCCAGCACAGTGGTCAAACGGAAATCGAGATTATTTATTACAAATTATTAGTTTAAAGACACCCTTGCACCACTGTGCACTTAAAATCATTTGATGCTTGATAATGATATACTTGGATCAACAAAATTAGTTGTTACTTTTCAAAAAACACAGCTACAACTACTTGTTGCCATGTAGCTCCAAATCGGATACCCTGTAAGAACAAACTAATGCAACGTACATGCATTTTTCTGATATAAACATACAATACAATACAATAAAAGTATCGAAAATAAAGTTTAAGAGTTGACCTTCATAAATCAATGTATGAAAATGTTTGTGATTGATTGGTGAAACAGGGTATCATTCAGCTTAACCAAACTAAAAGACTTAGTCTTACAGGTTATGTTTATGCATTTGCTTAGCAATTATGAGACTTGTGTGTGTGTGCAAGTATATTTATGCATATGTATATATTTTTGCACATACAAAAATATATATTTGGAACAGCGCCGAAAGATCTCGTTTTCGGGTTAGTTAGTTAGTTGGTTGGTTGGATTCGTTGTCTTACAAAGCTGTATTACTTGGCTTAGAGCAATGCAAACAAGACTTGAATGTAAATGCAACACTCACAATTTGATTGAAAGGCATTAGAGAATAATTTGTAAGTCTGACTTTGAACAAGTTTTCAAATAAGCTGCAATTAAGATTGTGTTATTGTTATTGTATGTACATTCAACATTTTATAATTTACTCGTATTGTGCAAATAAAAAAACTCATTTATCAAACGTAAAGCCAACAACTCTTTGGGCAAATGGTTTACATAAGCACAACGGAAATTGAAAGTCGAGCGAGTCAAAAAGTTAAAAAGAAAGAAAGAAAATGATGTGAATCTGGTCTGGAATTCGCTGAAAAAAAAATGTTAAAACGTTCGTTTTGTTATTCAGTTTTGTTGCAAACAACGCAACAACAAACGGCTATTGAAAAATTGAAAATTCGTCGACAATTGAATAACCGGCAGAGTCTTGAGACTATTGGCCCACAAATGCGACTAGTTCCAACATACATCCGTTATACATGCTACAAACAAGTCCTAGACTATCAATTGCTCTGATTAGTTATCCCATAGATAAACGAATGATTTAAAGTGAAGGAAAAGAAAGTTGTGTTTGCAGTAATTTGATGACCGAAAACTGAGATTCTTGTACACATCCTTATGTAACCTCTATCGTCTTAACCTTGCACTATCGATAACTTTAAGAAGTAATTAAGTAATCAAACGTTCACACTTGAGCGTCGCTTCTCGATCACCCGTTTCAATAAGGAAAATGCGTAGTACTATATTATATCAACTGGGCTTTATTTAAATCAATAAATAATAACAAAATGGTGATTTATTTCTATAACATATAATAATAATAATAAAAATAACAATACAATAAGGTACGACCTTCAACTAAAACTGCACTCAAGTGTCGACTAGATTTTGCTGAGAGACGCTCGAAGGCACAGTAATAATTGTCAATGATACTGTGGGCGTTATCCGATTACTGACTCCCTCAAGTGGTGCTGCCTTTGGGCGCTGTCGCGAGCGCAACAGATGCATCTCCACACGAACAATTGGCGCCTCCACGCACAGATACATGACCAGCGAAACAAAGAGCGTGATGCCAAAGTCCGACCAGAAATGTAGAATCTGAAAAAGCAAAGGAAGATGAGGGGAAGATAGTACCCAAAACAAAAAGTAAGATGTTAAGAACATGCCAACACTTACAGCATCATAGTTGGAGAAATGTTGGCTGGTCTTGATGCGACCCGTGTTGACCGTTTCGACGAGCAGATGCCAAATGTACAGGCAATAGGAAAGTTTAGATATGGGTTGCCAAAAAGACCAGCTGAGCAGCGAGTTCACCACGCCCCCTTGTCCAGTCTGGCAGGCCCAAATCAACCAGCACAAAGCTAACGGCCACGCAATGCGGCTACAGCACAGATAGAATGCTCCTGCCAGCGGCGATATCTCCGGAGCACCTGGTTGCGTAAATGGATAGACGCTCCAAATAACTGTGCCCAGCAGGAGTACCATAAGCAGCCATAACAGCGTGAGGAGCCACCAGGACAGACGACGCCGCCTTCCACGCTCATTGTGCAGAAAATAGCCAAAGAGCAATCCAATTAGCCACGGAGTGGCACGAGCATGCGTTGTATAATAGATCATTCGCATTTCTTGACCATCACCGCCAAGGTTACTACAAGGTAAGTAATAGTTAAAGATTTAATCCACCTATCAATATCAATGTAGTATCGATTCACTTACCCATCGCGCCTGAAAACAATCAGCTCATTCAGCATGATGATGCTAAAAACGCATCCAAAGAGCAGCAGTAGCAGTACAATAATGCCGGCAGCGGCGCGTCGACGCCAGCGCCAAAGTGGCCACAGCAATAGCGGCGACAGCAGAAACAGTTGCATGTCCACAGCCAAATACCAAGAGTGACCAAGGCACTGTTAAAATAATATTACCAAACACGGATCTTATTGGGAACGTATTTGATTTACTAACCATGCGACCTGCTGCTGCATAATTTTGGACATAGAGAAGGGTGGCCCACCAGGTTTGTCTGCAAAGTTGCGAAGAGCTAGTATACTGCTGCCAGAGGGGTCCGCTGTCCAGACGAGAAAAGATCGTCATAAAGAAGAGCACGGCAACAGCCAAGACGGGTGTCAAACGCACAATACGATGCAAATACATAAGAGGCACATTGAGGCGGCCAGATTGACTGTACGCAGAATCATTAAAGGCAAATTAAGTTGGGTAAGTGAGAGGGAAAGTTAACTGTATAAAAGCTTACCGCTCCAGTTCTCGTAAGGTGGCCATAACTAGCAGCATACCACTGAGTAGAAAGAAGGTATCGACGGATGTGGTGGCGCTTTGTAGCAGCATAGAATAGGGTGTCTGTGCCCAGGCGACAATCTCGTAGGTGTTCACGTTGGGCGCCAGCAGCATATACATATAATCGTGGCCATAGATAATCCAGATAATAGTCAAACAGCGTATGCCATGCAGACAAGGTATAACATGCGGTAATTGGGTTGTCTTCGAAGCGGTTTGTAAAAGTTGACGCAAATTTTGGCGCAACGAAAAGGCACCTAAAATCTTTTGGGGAACTGTAAAAAATATAATCATGATTCGTTTTGGTATCATATATTGAATTGATATTGACTACCCTATCTCTAACAAAGCAAATTGGGTATTAACTTTCTTGTTCCATAACTTTTTTAAAGATAAAACTTCACCCAAAAACAACAACTTAAAGATAAGTCACAAAAAATCAACAGAAAGATAGGTCAGCAATTTCCGAACGATAATTTTCATTTCAGTTAAGATAAATGTAACAAACTTAGATGATGTCATAAAAATCTTTAAGAAAGATTAAGTACGATGCAAAGTACTCTAATAATTCGTTAAATAACATGTAGATGATGAAGTGATGATTCTACTTTCAAGTTCCTGAGTCATAATCTTATGACCTAAAATCTAAGCTCTTTCAGTTGTACTATAGAGAAAAGTTTAAATCAGAACGACGGATAGAAACAACTAAACAAAGCTACTGTAGATAATGTTTTTTTATGAAATATATTTATAGATAGTTAATGTATTGCATACTCAATTTGATTGAATGCAGCCTTATCAAATGCAACTTATCGGTTTTATAGTTATGCAATTGTTGTTCTTAAATGTGGCAATAGTAGCTTACCTTTGAAGTAGTCATGCACGGTGCAAAGAATTACTAGTAGTGCCAGGAAGATGAGCAAACCGCTGTAAAACGTTAACATAGCAGATCGAAATGGATTTATTAATTGCTATATTCAATACTTACACAGAAAACCAATCAAGCGCTGACATGGGATCCCTATCGGCGAGGTCACAATCACTTTCCTGGACGTTCAGTGCTTCGGAAGCAACTGCATCCTCGAAAAGTAGCTGCAGATAACTATTTATCCAGCGATTGAGCTGTGCGGCGCTGCATGTGGCCGGAATGCAGGCGCCAATGTTGACGCTAATTCTATCCACGGCTTTAGGGAGAATACCTTCGAATCGAATGCGTGCCAGACAGTATTTGGTCTTGGTGAGGGCGACGTTAGTGGCGGCTTCGCTGAGGCTCAAACAGGACTCGTAGTTGCCCATATCGCTTGAATGGCCATAGAGCAAGCCACGTGGAAATTTGCCCCAGGCATCTAAAACTAGTAAGAATAATGTATTATAACAAAAACAAATTGATTGATAGAAGACTTAAGGTTCTTACCACGCAACGCTGGCAGAGCTCGCTGATCCGCTGCCTGAAGGATAAGACCGACTTGAGCCGCACACAATAGGTCTGCATTAGCATCCACTTTCGTTAATTTGGAGCTGGAGCTGAAGACGGACGTGGAAGTAGAACTGGAGTTAAGAGCCTGTTGCAGCACCTGATAGCCAAAATTGCTGTGCTGCAGCCAAGTAAGAAGCTCGTCCTTATTGTAGGCATTACCCTGGCCAGCAGTCGAGAATAGAAACAGCAAAATTAAGCACAGGGGCAGACCCATTGGGTGAAGGAGACCTTGTCGCAAGCGAAGTTTGTCTAATGCCATGGCCAATTGTGTCGTTAGACGCTTTGCGCTTCATATTTATAGGGCCGAAAAGCAGATTACTGATATTTCTAATCGCCCGTTTGATAACCAACCGCATTCCCCTGCTCTCGAGTTTATCTTAGCCAGCGAGCGCTACAACTACTGCAACTAATACTCTTTAGCAACGATTGCAGGTACTACCAGTCAAAATAGTTATTGTTTTTTTCATTTCGTCACAAGAAATAGGTGCATTGACCGATAGATAGAACGGCTAACACACAAGTATTGCCCAATGATCATGCCAAAGCACTTTATGTAGCCAAAACCTACACACTACTACATACTACGTTGTAGGTATATATACATATATAAAAAAAAACACACTGCAAGGGGGATTTCTCTATTTTGTTGTTGATTATCGTGCATATCATTCATTATAATGAGGCTGGTTCGTTTGCCGGAACAGCTGGAATTATATAATAGTTTTCTCTTTTTATACCCTGATCCCATTAAAAATGGCAAAAAAGAGGAATAATGGTTTAGTGCAAAAGTATGTAACAGGTAGAAGGAAGCATCTCCGACCCCATAAAGTGTATATATTCTTGATCAGCATCGAAAGCCGAGTCGATATAGCCATGTCCGTCCGTCTATCCGTCCGTCCTTCCGTATGTATGAACGCGTCGATCTCAGAGTATAAGAGCTAGAGACTCCAGATTTGGAACTTAAGCTCGCCTAATCCCTAGGCAGTAAAAGTTTGTTTTCGATTTTCGATAACTCTTCCCGTTTCCGATATACACACGGGATCAATAACAACACAATCTTGAATTTGGAAAACTTTGAGACGACATTTAAAACATTAGACACAATAATGACAATCTGCGAATTTTATTGAAATCGGTTAAGAAACACCGGAGATATGGAACATTGAATTTGAGTATGCAGTATGCGCTTACACACACACACACATACTTGCAAGCACTGACTGTACGCGTAAAGTATAGGGTTCAGGGTATCGTCTAGTCGGGTTTTCTCATTTGTTTTATTTTGTGTTTAAATATTTAATTACGCAACACTTATCCAATATCAAAAGCTTCCCACATCTGTCGGTTACACAGGTCGATTCGTCATATCTTCACATCAAATGTTTTGTGATGCTTTCATGCCCTGTACCAATTCCAATAGGCCCAAGCGGGTGTCCCATTGTTGTACAAGCTTAAAGAAACATCGAGCTAATGCTTATAAGTATATTTTAGATCGAGGCTAGAGATGTGCCAAACAATTTCTAATCAGGACAATGACCCGAGTAGATCTTGCCAATATCAAATATAAATCACAACTCTTAAACATAAATCCAAGGGATGATAAGAGCGGGCAAAACCTTAAGTGTTTAGGTAAATACTTTAATTTTGTTGTGAAATGTGTAGAATATATACTTATATCTATAGGTGGTTATTATTTTAAATATGCCGGACATAGGGTATTTTCACGTCAAGCACTCATCTTTAAAACATACTTACTTTTATACCCTCAATCCATTGAAAATAGATAAAATGGGTATAATGGTTTTTTGTAAAAGTATGTAACAGACAAATGTAAGCTTCTCCGACCCCGTTTGGTATATATATTCTTGATCAGCATCAACAGCATCAAAGTCGATAAAGCCGTGTCCGTCTGTCTATCCGTTCGTATGTATGAACGCGTCGACCTCAGAGACTAAAAAAGCTAGACACTCCATATCTGGAACATAAGCTCGCCTAATCCCTAGGCAGTACCAGTTTGTTTTCGGTAACTTTCCCGTTTCCGCTAACAACATAATCTTTAATTTGGAAAACTTTGAGACAGCGATTAACATTAGACAAAATACAAATGACAATCTGTGAAATGTGCGCGTACACAAACACACACACATACTTGCAAGCACTGACTGTACGCGTAAGGTTTAGGGTTCAGGGTATCTTCTAGTCGGGATTTTTCGACTAGAACCTTCTTACGTGGTTTGTTTTTCATTTTGCACAGTTGGAGCAATAACCGATAAGGCACACAATTGGTTATGGAAGGCTTTATCATTAAGTTGGGAATTACGTTAATGATAATATTGATATTGTCATGCGAATCGTTTCGACAGTTTCGGCCTTGACAGCAATCGTAACTGTTAATTGTGGTGCTAGAAACAGCTAAAAGTTTAAATTTAAGTATTGCAAACTTTTAAAGCTTTAACGTATATCGCGTTGGAAGCAAGCTTTCCACATACACGTATATTTATACCCTAAACCTATCGAAAATGGGTAAAAAGGGTCCAATAATGTTGTGCATAGGTATGCAACAGGCAGAAGGAAACATCTCCGACCCCAAAAAGTATATATATTCTTGATCAGCATCAACAGCCGAGTCGATATAGCTATGTCCGTCTGTATGAACGCGTCGATCTCAGAGACTACAAGAGCTAGATACTCCAGATTTGGAACATAAGCTCGCCTAATCCCTAGGCAGTACAAGTTTGATTTCGTTTTCGATAACTCTTCCCGTTTTCGATATACACATAGGATCGATAACAATGAAATCTTAAATTTGGAAAGCTTTTAGCTGGCTTTTAAATTAATAAACAAAATAATTTAAATCTGTGAAATTTTTATTAAAATCGTCTTACACCACGGAGTTATGGAACATTGAAGATGAGCATTCAGTCTGCAGTATGCACGTAGACACACACACACATACTTGCAAGCATTGACTGTACGCGTAAAGTACAGGGTTTAGGGTATCTAACTTGTTTTTTTAAATTGTAGTCGATGATGATGAACTTTTGAAGGGTCATTCAACTTGACCAACGAAACGTGTCTAAACAAAATATATTTGCGATGCACAATGATTTACAACTCAATGAAATAAACTAACACTAATTAAAATTTTTTTCATTTAAAAATTTAGTAATAATGATGATTGTAATCAAACAACGTATGCTAGTGCTTTGGAAAATGTAAACAACATGCTTACAGCGCTTTCAAGGTTTGTTAATGTGAGACGGAAGAGTTTTTTATTTGTATTCTGTTATAATATTTGTTATTGAATTGATCAAGCATTGAGTAACAAGTAAAAAAGAATAACAACAAAATTTTTGACATTTCAGGCTTAATTTGGAATTAAGATGTGAACCGGTTTACCTCTAGTCTGGATGCTTCCACTGTTTGGTTCTAATGGGACACAAAATGAATGATTTGTGATATGACTGTAAGACACTTTAATTACGTATACGCTACGCACAAGTTTATTAATAATTTTCAAATGCACTCTTTTAGGTCTAAAAGTCTACCAAGGGTTATCAGCGACAACTTTTGGCCGTCTTACCCACCAATCAAACGGAGACCGCATGGCATTATTTTTGGGGACGTTGCTAGCATTATCAGCACTACGTAGCATAAGGTAGTTATTTACCAATCAGCCATCCAAGAAGTTAATTGGGTATATAAAAACTCATGGCTACTGATTTCTTTAGGGCAAGGTTAGAATTTTTCAATGCCCCAAAGTCGTATAGATACAGATGTTAATGCGGCTTCTGAAAATTAATAGAAAACCAAACTGCTTCCTTGAACTATGTTCTATTGATAGGAAAGTTTAATATGGTAACATTTTTAGGATTCCGTGAATAGTATGTGACTAATACTATCTTAAGAGTAGTCAAAACAAAATTTAATTTGAGTCACATTCAAAATTCAATATCAAGTGCTTTAAGTTCGACAGCTTATTTAAAGATAACTGATGTGCTTTATGAGGCAATTAATGAAAGCAGGCCAGCTGTCAGTCATATATATATATTTAATAATAAGTGATTCATCTATAAATTATATTGATAGAACTTCAATCACTCTAAGAACTTGGACTTAGAAACCTACAACTGTTGAACTCATCCCATTTGATTAATATTGTCCTTGTCAACAGCTTTTTTATCATATCCGCTAATCTCATGTTAGCGACATTCTTGTTAAATTTCTTATTGTAAGTTCTATTAAAAATGCTAAATCCAAATTTTTCAAAGAATTGATAGGAAAAAAACGTGTTTACCCACTTAAACTAAAAATGTTGATATCCCTTGAACACAATTTTCTGATAGACTACAGACTAACAACAGATTAGCAATTCGAGCCAGTTTAGCATTCGCACCAGATAATGGTTTTTTCGGAATAAACGTTATCGCTTATCTCCAGACATGGACAAAGTTTTCGCTAGCTGTCCAGTTTAAAAGCGGCGTCAAAATTGGGAAAGACAACACAAACTAATCGTTGTCTAAACGAAATGGTTAACAATCTTACAATTATACTGGTCCTGCTCAGTGGGCTGGTACTGATCAGCTCCACTCAAGTAGACATGGAAGTTCCCGCAGAGGACAGGATTGAACCTAGGGAGTATCATCAACTTATGAAGCTACAGTCTTTGGGTCTTGATTTCTTAGAGTCCTTTCAAAATATAACACTCAAGGACTTGGATATACCCAGCGCACGTATTCCGACTATGGATGATGTGCAGTGTCTGTCCGACATGACGCTGTGGATTAAAGGCATCGCCTCAGGCAGCTTATGGTCACTTAAAAGTAAGTGCGAATGTATTTTGCTTTAGACAATACAATACAATACAATTTTCATATAATTACAGTGATCGATTCGTGGGGCTCCATTCCATCAGGAATACTAAATTTAAATCTCATTAATTTGGGTAACTACGGGGAGTGCATTAAAATCAACAAGGAGATCGGCAGCAGTCACACGATCAAAGGAAAATACTGCTTGGCTGAGTTACCACTTTTAAAATTGTTGGGCATTACCTTAGGCGATAAAATAAGGAGCGCTAACATAAGGATTGCTGTTTGCTTTCCCTCTTCGTGCTCAGCAGCTCATATGGACAAATTTTTGAATAAAGTTATCCAAAAGTTGCTTAACGTGAACACCTCGGTAAAGTTTATAAATGAAGATGGTTGTAAAATCAATGAACGTGAACCACTCGATGGATTAACCATATTAACAATGTAAGTTGCAACAATTCAAATCCATTCCTTTGCTTATATTTTGTTCTTACAGTGTACTCTTCTCGTTGTTTGGGGGTCTCGCACTCCTGGCCACCTTATATGATTACTTCCTGTGTCAAGATCAGAGTAAGTGTCCATTCGCAAGTCCTCTGTCCGACCTTTGTCTAATTTCTTAACGTTTTTAGAGCAACTGCCGGTGCTTATTAAGATATTTTCGATTCGAGCCACATCCCGCGCACTCTTCCGCTTAACAATGCCCGGAAGCAATCCCAATGCCATCGATTGTTTGCATGGACTGCGATGCATGTCCTTGATATGGGTCGTCTTCGGACATGAGTACATGGTGACCGCAGGCTTGCCCAATATAAACCAAGGCCATTTCATCAAAGTAAGCCATACGGTTTATTTTAATCACTTAAAGCAGCGTCTTTAATGTTACATTTTTTTGATTTAGTGGCTTCAAGAACCTTTTACTCAACTAACGAAGCACGCTGCATATTCTGTGGATACTTTCTTCTTTCTCAGCGGGTTATTAGTGATAATGATTGCATTACGCGCAATGGATAGGTAAGTGTTCTGTGTGGATAAAGTCTTGGATGTTATAACGTTATAAATTTAATAACTTTAGATCTAAGGGAAAATTGAATATACCACTGATGTATTTGCATCGCTATCTGCGCCTAACACCACTCCTGGCCATAGCGATTTTGGCCTATATGACTCTTATTCCTCTCATTGTCGATGGACCTTTTGATAAAGGATATGACGATTACAATGAAAAATGTAGCCGAACTTGGTATCTGACACTTCTCTATGTGCAAAACTATGCCACCTCTGATGTTGTGAGTACCTCCAGACCATCCCTCCAGATACCTTTGAGACACACCTGACCTAATCCCGTACAAATCCGTTTTTAATTTAGTGTCTGGGTCATAGCTGGTACCTTGGCGTTGACATGCAGATGTACATCATTTCACCCATTCTGCTAATTGCGCTCTACAAATGGGGCAAGAAGGCTGCCATAGCAATTGTGGTCCTCATACTGCTGCTAACCACTTGGCTTTTTACTTTTATGATGGTAACAAGCAGTAAAGGCAATGACTCTGTGCTATACTTTTCAACACATTTTCACGGAACTCCTTGGCTTATCGGTGGAGTTTTTGGATACTTCTTGCACGTGACTCGGGGCAAGACCTTCAAGCTAAATCGACTTACAGTTTGGGCTGGCTGGATTTTGACTCTTGCAATGATCTTTACGTGCGAATTTGCTCCTTTCCCATATGCCAAGTTGTCTGGCCCAAAGATGTCAAGACTGAGTGGCGCTCTGTACTATTCATTGACCCGCATTGGCTGGCCCATTGGTCTATGTTGGGTGGTTTTTGCTTGTATGCAAGGCTATGGCGGCATGGCCAACAGTTTTCTGTCCTCCCCGCTGTGGCAGCCCCTTTCAAAACTCTCCTACTCTGCATATGTGTGGCACATAATGATCCAGGAAATTAATGTCAGACGTGTGCAAACCAACACGTTTTTCTCCAACTACGAAGTCGTACGTAAAATATGCAAATGTTCAAGTTTTGAGAGTCTAACAAAATAACTTATTTCTTTTCAGATGTTAAAGTTCTGGTCGGACTTTGGCTTTACGATATTGGTTTCCTATTTCACGTACGTCACAATTGAGGCACCCGTGGGTGGCTTGGAGGGCATGTTACTGCCCAATCGTAGGCCTACTCCAAAGCCAGAAATCTCCGCCGATTCCAAGCGGGCAATTGAGGAAATTCAGACCATAAACGAAAAACCAACAATACCACAGCTGGAGACTGATCTGGAAGCAGCTCCTGGAGTCTCTAATAGCTCACCTGCAAACACATAAAAGTTCGTAATAGTCTTGTATTATTTGTATTCTAATTTGTATTGGTTTTTTTTTTTTTTCTCCCTAAATTATATATAAATTAGTTTTTAAGCTAGGCCTGTGAGTTCCTGTAGTATTTAAAATAATACAAAAGTATATAAGAATGAAAAATTTTACACAGATTGTTATTATTTATATTTAATAATACATGCATTTGACCATTCAACATTTTTAAAAAAGTTGAACATTATGTAAATACAAATTATTTACGTAACTGTGTTGTAAGATTAAGCTTCCTATAATGATATATTTGACACCTGGTTTGAATAAACTGATAAGGACTAAAAAGTCATTTCCATATCAATTGTCTTGCACATTGAACAAAAACAGCATTCGGTTTTTTCCGTTCAATAATTAATATACGTAATGAAAGATCTTAATGAAGATAACTTAAGCAACTTTGCGTTTGAACTAACTCATTTCTCAATAATAAATGTATATTAAGCGAGGTACTTAATGCTAAAAATTGTTTTAAGTGATATGATTCAAACCTTGATATTCAGAACATCGACGTATTTATGTCGAACATTTCTTCAGTAAATTTGCTTTCCAGGTAAAACAAAAATCTTGATATTGTCAAATTCCCCGATTAACATTCATATGTCACCCAATAATCACACAACCATACAATATACCGGCCCTTGCTGTCGCTTATCGCCAAATACCTGTTCGAGGTCTAGTCTAATTAAAAGCCGGGTGAGCATTTTATTATTATTATTGGACGTAGATGTACTAACGGACAGTACATTCAAGTGGCCCAACGATACCAAGCACCGGCTTGTTAACGTGCGGACCCAAGGGGAGGGGCGCACCGCATAGCGTGCGGTTACGAAGATCGCGAACATGTAGACAAATGACATAAGACAATTCTTTTTAGAGAATGCAGAAGTGGTACTATGTTTTAGGTGGGAAAGATCGTTATATACTGAACATAAGATCCGAAAAGGGTTATGGTTAGCATAGTTAGAATAAAAAGCATGCAGGGTTATAGGTAAGAAATGTCTAATATTTCTAATGGGTACTGCAAAGTTAATTTGGTTGATTAGTATGGGGGAATCTATATCACCATTTATTAGTTAGTGGACAAAGGTTATTGCCAGCATAGTCCTACGATTAGTAAGAGAGGGAAGATTTATAAGTAAAAGTCTACTGTGGTAAGCACGAAAATCGACCCCAGTTAAGACCCCGAAGGGCAAAGAGTAAAAATTGTTTTTGCACCGATTCTATTCTATCCTGATAAATTCTGTATTTAGGATACCATATACAAGGAACATATTCGAGAATCGGTCGAACAAGAGACATAAAGAGTTTTTGCTTTGTAGGGTTCGTTGAATTCCTTCGATTAGCGCCTAATGAACCCCAAGGCATGTGATGCTCGATTTGTTATTAAAGCAATATGCTTGTCAAACTTAAGCTTTGGGTCCATTGGATCCAGTTGTAGGTTATCCAGAATAAAGATATTTCAAAATGTCATTCGTCTATAAAAAGACATAACCTTACAATATCTGCAATTGAGATTCAGTAAATTAACTCTGCACCAAGTTTGAAACTTGTCTTGCAAGAGAAAATATGATGTGAATTCTAGTAAGTTAGTTGTGGTAGATCTTTGTTTCATGAATCCGTGCTGGCGCGGTGAAATCATGGATATACAAAGATATTGAAGATGAGAGGTTATTAATTTCTTAAAAATCTTAGGAATATTTGGTTTGTTTTGTTGAACTACGTCAACACTTCTCACCACCAAAGAAAACGAAAGACCAGGATTAGATGAAACAACATCCATGGGGACTATAATGTTTTCATCCGTCCCGATGACGGCCCAACATTGGCTTTTTTGCGCTTTGGAGAATCGCTCAAGAGATTTTTCTCCTTCAAGTTTTTCTGCACAGTTGAGAAATTTTCGCACAGTTTTTTAACTGGCCGAAAACTCAAAGCCAAGCTGAGTCTGCATGAAGTTTGCCATTTCTTTCTTTCGCTCCAAACAAGACCAACATGGCCACTCTAAATTGGTGGTGCCCATTAAATCGGTAATACGGTCGTTGAAAATTAAATACTAATCACTCGATGACTCAGAAAAATTGTCAAATTTATTGCTACAGTGATTTTCCATCATTTGTTTACTTTGCTTTACTAAGTCTTGATACAAAGAAGCACCCGATTACTAAGCGCATGTAATGAAATCAACCACTTCACCCACGAAAGATAACGCCCTTAAGACCTTGCAGTGCCACTAATCTCACGATTTTGATAAGTTGGTAATATATAAATGCCTTGTGAGTTTTCATAGAGTTCACAGTAATCAATCGATGTCCTAACATAATGGTCAAGATCATTGCAACAGTGCTTTTCCTGCTCAGCGGGCTGGTGCTTATCAGCTCCATTCAACTAAACTTGGAACTACCACTTAATGAGAGTAATGAGCCCAAGGAGTACCATCGACTTATGAAGCTACAGTCTTTGGGTGTTGATTTCTTAGAGCACTTTCAAAATATAACACTCAAGGACTTGGATATACCCAGCGCACGTATTCCGACTACGGATGATCTGCAGTGTCAGACCGACATGATGCTGTGGATAAAAGGCATCGCCTCAGGCAGCTTATGGTCACTTAAAAGTAAATATGGATAGTCTCAAAAGTGTCAACACTAATATCTATTTTTAAATAGTGATCGATTCCTGGGGCTCTATTCCATCTGGCATTCTGGACCTCAATCTTTTTGACCTGGGTAACTACGGGGAGTGCATCAAAATCAGCAGGGAGATTAGCAGCAGTCACACTCTGAAGGGAAAATACTGCTTGGCAGAGTTACCTGGCAAACTGCTGGGAATCGGCTCAGATACGACTAAAATAAATATTGGTGTTTGTTTTCCATCCTCCTGCTCAGCGACCTACATGGACACTTTTCTGACGAAGGTTATCCAAAAGGTTCTCGGCGTTAATAGCAATGTAAACATAGTCAATCCATCGAGTTGTAAGACCAATGAACGTGAACCACTTGATGGACTTACCATATTCACAATGTAAGTTAAGTAATCTTTTTTAAATCCACTCGTAAATTCAAATACTTCGGTTTCTTTACAGTGTTCTCCTCTCGTTGTTCGGTTGTTGTGCACTTTTGGCTACTTTATATGATTATTTCCTGTGTCAGGATCAAAGTAAGTCGGAAAACATATCTTGACCGTAACTTTTCGATGTTTTACCTCTCTTCCAATTGCAGAGCAACTGCCGGCGCTTGTTAAGATCTTTTCGATTCGAGCCACATCCCGCGCACTCTTCCGCATCACAATGCCCGGGAGCAATCCCAATGCCATCGATTGTTTGCATGGAATTCGATGCATGTCCTTGATATGGATCGTCTTTGGACACGAGTTCTTCTATGGCTTATCCTCGCCCAATGTTAATCAAAAAAGTATTCTCACGGTAAATAAAAAACCATTCAGAGCTTTGACCTTATAAAACCCTATGCTATCCAATTTAGTGGATGGAAAGCCCGTTTAGTCAGATTGTAAATCATGGTACATTTGCCGTGGACACATTCCTTTTCCTGAGTGGTCTGCTGGTTATTATGATTGCATTGCGATCAATGGAAAGGTGAGTATACTGAAAAGCTAATTTGTACTGAAAAGTAAACATTTATTTCAGATCTAAAGGAAAAATGAATGTGCCCCTGATGTATTTGCATCGCTATCTACGCCTCACGCCTCTTATAGCTATAGCTATTTTGGTCTATCTGAAAGTCATACCCCTGCTGGTCGATGGTCCCATTTCTCATAAAGCTGTCAATGATTTTACCAACTGTGAGCGCACTTGGTACTGGACACTTCTCTATGTACAAAACTATGCAACCCACGAAATTGTGAGTACAAATCGGTTGCCTTAAGCTCTGAACTTATCTTTACCCATCCAAATTGAATATAGTGCCTTGGTCATACCTGGTATCTTGGCGTGGACATGCAGATGTACATTATCTCACCAATTTTCCTCTTTGGACTCTACAAATGGGGCAAGAAGGCAGTAATTGCAATGGGAGTGCTCATATTGTTGGCTACCATTTGGCTCTTTACCATTATGCTGGTTGAAAAACTTACAACAAGTAGCAAGTAAGTGTAGAATACACGAATTTTACATCACTTTCGTTGACTTGACTAACAATCTTAATGTAATATTTGACTGGAACAGTGACGGCAACAGGATTCTGTACCATTCTACACACCTGCACTCAACTCCTTGGCTAATCGGTGGAATTTTTGGATACTTCTTGCACGTCACTCGGGGCAAGACCTTCAAGCTTAATCGACTTACAGTTTGGGCTGGCTGGCTTTTAACTCTTGCCATGATATTTACGTGCTTCTTTGCGCTTCTCCCATATGCCAAGATGACTGGTCCAAAGGTGTCAACACTGGGTTACTCCCTGTACTATTCATTGACCCGCATTGGCTGGCCCATTGGTCTCTGTTGGGTGGTTTTTGCTTGTATGCGAGGCTATGGCGGCATGGCCAACAGTTTTCTGTCCTCCCCGCTGTGGCAGCCCCTTTCAAAACTCTCCTACTCTGCATATGTGTGGCACATAATGATCCAGGAAATTAATGTCAGACGTTTGCAAACCAACACTTTTTTCTCCAATTACGAAGTCGTACGTAAAATATGCAACCGTTCAAGTTTTGAGAGTCTAACAAAATAACTTTTTTCTTTTCAGATGTTAAAGTTCTGGTCGGACTTTGGCTTTACAATATTGGTTGCCTATTTCACGTACATCACAATTGAGGCACCCTTGGGTGGCTTGGAGGGCATGTTACTGCCCAATCGTAGGCCTACTCCAAAGCCAGAAATCAGGAGGATTAACGAAAAACCAACAATACCACAGCTGGAGACTGATCTGGAAGCAGCTCTTGGAGTCTCTAATAGCCCACCTGCAAACACATAAAAGTTCGTAATAGTCTTGTATTATTTGTATTCTAATTTGTATTGGTTTTTTTTTTCCCCCGCTAAATTATATATAAATTAGTTTTTAAGCTAGGCCTGTGAGTTCCTGTAGTATTTAAAATAATATAAAAGTATATAAGAATGAAAAAGTTTACATGATTAATATTATTTATATTTAATAATACATGCATTAATCAACATTTTTAAAAAAGTGAAACATTATGTTAATACAAATTATTTACGTAACTGTGTTGTTAGATTAAGCTTCCTATAAATATATATTTAACACCTAGTTTGAATAAACTTGATAGAGTTCCAAACAAATCGATTTCCTAGATACCAGGAATTGGCAAATTTGTTTATTATAGTGAAGAATTCCGTCTAGTTTCTTTTATGCTATGGTTGAGTATTAGAATGGTATAATGATAAAAAACTATTTAATTTGGAATCCTTTAGCCGAATCGTATTGACATGGACAACTCGTGAGTGTTAAAGATTTAAATCAAACAACCTTTACAGAAACTGGTGGGATCCGATAGAGATGCGAATACTGATAAGGATTAAAAAGTCATTTCCATATCTATTGTCTTGCACATTGAACAAAAACAGCATTCGGTTTTTTCCGTTCAATAATAATTATACGTAATGAAAGATCTTAATGAAGATAACTTAAGCAGCTTTGCGTTTGAATTAACTCATTTCTCAATAATAAATGTATATTAAGCGAGGTACTTAATGCTAAAAATTGTTTTAAGTGATATGATTCAAACCTTGATATTCAGAACATCGACGTATTTATGTCGAACATTTCTTCAGTAAATTTGCTTCCCAGGTAAAACAAAAATCTTGATATTGTCAAATTCCCCGATTAACATTCATATGTCACCCAATAATCACACAACCATACAATATTCCGGCCCTTGCTGTCGCTTATCGCCAAATACCTGTTCGAGGTCTAGTCTAATTCAAAAGCCAGGTGAGCATTTGAGAATTAAAAACTAATCACTCGATGACCCAGCAAAATTGTAAAATTTATTGCTATAGTGCTTTTCCTGATCAGCGGACTGGTGCTTATCAGCTCCATTTAACTTAACTCGGAACAACCACTTAATGAGAGAACTGAAATGAAAGAGTATCAACGACTAATGAAGCTGTAATATTTGGGTTATTTTGACAAACCATCACGCAGCGCCTTGGCTTTTGGGAGGATTTTAATACCCTGACCCCATTAAAAATGGGTAAAAAGGGTATAATGGTTTTGTGCAAAAGTATGTAACAGGCAGAAGGAAGCATCTCCGACCCCATAAAGTATATATATTCTTGCTCAGTATCAACAGCCAAGTCGATATAGCCATGTCCGTCTGTACGTCATTCCGTCCGTCCGTCTGTCCGTATGTATGAACGCGTCGATCTCAGAGAATAAGAGCTAGAGACTCCAGATTTCAAACATAAGCTCGCCTAATCCCTAGGCAGGTCAAGTTTTTTTTCGATTTTCGATAACTCTTCCCGGTTCCGATATACACATGGGATCGATAACAAAAAAATCTTGAACTTGGAAAACTTTGAGACGCCTTTTGAATAATTAAGCAAAATAATGATAACATTTTTATTGAAATCGTCTGACAAACACCGGAGATATGGAACATTGATTTTGAGTATGCAGTATGCACTGACTGTACGCGTAAAGTATAGGGTTCAGGGTATCGTCTAGTCGGGATTTCCCGACTTCTTACTTGTTTGGTTATTCCCTACACGTGAATCGCGGAAAGTCCTTAAAGCTTACGCTGTGGGTTGGTTAGCTTCCATCTCTCACATGCCAATTTGAGGTGTATTCATAGTATAGCTACTGGTCTTAGATTGTTCACCCTGGATCATCTGGATACTCTCTACTATTCAATGGGACATTTGGCACTTCTTGTTGTACATTACAATTGAGGCACCTTTGTGAAGCTTTGCAGTCAGAGATTTTCGCTGATAAACAGAGAGCAATTGAGTCATTTCCAAAGATCTGAAATCAATATACATTCTAAGATACTTTATCTGGATTTGTACACGACTGAATCATTCAAACGGGTTACCCTAGCACTTTAATTAGGAGTGCTGTTTATATGTATCATATGTTTACTTTTGCTTTCCTAAATCTTGATACTCAGAAGCACCCGATTACTAAGCGCATGTTATCAAATCAACCACTTCACCCACGAAAGATAACGGCCTTCAGACCTAGCAGTGCCACTAATCGCACAATTTTGATAAGTTGGTAATATATAAATGCCTTGTGAGTTTTCATAGAGTTCACACAAATCAATCGATGTTCTAACATAATGGTCAAGACCATTGCAACAGTGCTTTTCCTGCTCAGCGGGCTGGTGCTTATCAGCTCCATTCAACTAAACTTGGAACTACCACTTAATGAGAGTAATGAGCCTAAGGAGTACCATCGACTTATGAAGCCACAGTCTTTTGGTGTTGATTTCTTAGAGCACTTTCAAAATATAACACTCAAGGACTTGGATATACCCAGCGCACGTATTCCGACTACGGATGATCTGCAGTGTCAGACCGACATGGAGCTGTGGAGAAAAGGCATCGACTCAGGCAGCTTATGGTCACTTAAAAGTAAATATGGATAGTCTCAAAAGTGTCAAAACTAATATCTATTTTTAAATAGTGATCGATTCCTGGGGCTCTATTCCATCTGGCATTCTGGACCTCAATCTTTTTGACCTGGGTAACTACGGGGAGTGCATCAAAATCAGCCAGGAGATAAGCAGCAGTAACACTCTGAAGGGAAAATACTGCTTGGCAGAGTTACCTGGCAAACTGCTGGGAATAGGCTCAGATACGACTAAAATAAATATTGGTGTTTGTTTTCCATCCTCCTGCTCAGCGACCTATCTGACGAAGGTTATCCGAGAGGTTTTCGGCGTTAATAGCAATGTAAATATCAATCCAACGAGTTGTAAGACCAATGAACGTGAACCACTTGATGGACTAACCATATTCACAATGTAAGTTAAGTAATCTTTTTTAAATCCACTCGTAAATTCAAATACTTCGGTTTCTTTACAGTGTTCTCCTCTCGTTGTTCGGTTGTTGTGCACTTTTGGCTACTTTATATGATTATTTCCTGTGTCAGGATCAAAGTAAGTCGGAAAACATATCTTGACCGTAACTTTTCGATGTTTTACCTCTCTTCCAATTGCAGAGCAACTGCCGGCGCTTGTTAAGATCTTTTCGATTCGAGCCACATCCCGCGCACTCTTCCGCATCACAATGCCCGGTAGCAATCCCAATACCATCGATTGTTTGCATGGAATTCGATGCATGTCCTTGATATGGATCGTCTTTGGACATGGGTTCTTCTATGGCTTATCCTCGCCCAATGTTAATCCAAACAATTTTTTCACGGTAAATAAAAAACCATTCAGAGCTTTGACCTTATAAAACCCTATGCTATCCAATTTAGTATCTGGGAAGCCCGTTTGGTCAGATTGTAAATCATTTCACATTTTCCGTGGACACATTCCTTTTCCTGAGTGGTCTGCTGGTTATTATGATTACACTGCGATCAATGGAAAAGTGAGTTATAAAATTTATACTGAAAAGCTAATTTGTACTGAAAAGTAAACATTTATTTCAGATCTAAGGGAAAAATGAATGTGCACCTGATGTATTTGCATCGCTATCTACGCCTCACGCCTCTTATAGCTATAGCTATTTTGGTCTATCTGAAACTCATACCCCTGCTGGTCGATGGTCCCATTTCTCATAAAGCTGTCAATGATTTTACCAGGTGTGAGCGCACTTGGTACTGGACACTTCTCTATGTACAAAACTATGCAACCCACGAAATTGTGAGTACAAATCGGTTGCCTCAAGCTTTGAACTTATCTTTACCCATCCAAATTGAATATAGTGCCTTGGTCATACCTGGTATCTTGGCGTGGACATGCAGATGTACATTATCTCACCAATTTTCCTCTTTGGACTCTACAAATGGGGCAAGAAGGCAGTAATTGCAATGGGAGTGCTCATATTGTTGGCTACCATTTGGCTCTTTACCATTATGCTGGTTGAAAAACTTACAACAAGTAGCAAGTAAGTGTAGAATACACGAATTTTACATCACTTTCGTTGACTTGACTAACAATCTTAATGTAATATTTGACTGGAACAGTGACGGCAACAGGATTATCTACCATTCTACACACCTGCACTCAACTCCTTGGCTAATCGGTGGAATTTTTGGATACTTCTTGCACGTCACTCGGGGCAAGACCTTCAAGCTAAATCGACTTACAGTTTGGGCTGGCTGGCTTTTGACTCTTGCCATGATATTTACGTGCATGTTTGCGCTTCTCCCATATGCCAAGACGACAGGTCCAAAGGTGTCAACACTGGGTTACTCTCTGTACTATTCATTGACCCGAGTTGGCTGGTCCATAGCTCTCTGTTGGGTGGTTTTTGCCTGTATGCGAGGCTATGGCGGCATGGCCAACAGTTTTCTGACCTCCCCGCTGTGGCAGCCACTCTCAAAACTCTCCTACTCTGCATACGTGTGGCACATAATGATCCAGGAAATTAATGTCAGACGTTTGCAAACCAGCACATATTTCTCCGGTTACGAAATGGTAATAGAATGCAAATAATATCACTCTAAATTTCGAGTCAAAAACTTTTCTTTCTATAGATGTTAAGGTTCTGGGCGGACTTTGGCTTTACCGTACTGACGGCTTATTTCACGTACATCACCATTGAGTCACCCTTGGGAGAATTGGAGAGCATGTTACTGCCCAATCGTAGGCCTACTCCGAAGCCAGAAATATCCGCTGATGAAGTGAAGACATCACTTGAGCCCGTTTTAGATGACATTGAAAAGGCGCCAGAGCCAGTGCAGAAGGCTGATTTGGAAGCAGCTTCAAATGCTCTACCTGTGGGCTCATAATTTGTGGAATGATACCTTACTGCTCTATTAAATAATAACAATACTTAAGTTATACTTGACAAACCTGACCATGAATTAAAATGTATACTCCAACAGTTATCTGTCGGCGAATTCGCTCGTAAATTGTTATCGATATCTAATCTATTTCACTTCTATCTACGTCAGTAACCATCACACAACCAGCTGAGTGTCAAATCATATGTAAGGTACTTATGTGAAATCAATCTTCGAATCAGCTTGACTAAGTTCTAAAAATGTATATATGTGTTTGATACTATCTTACTGGATTCTGAACAATTTTAAAATCAATCAATTATTATTGTAAGTCAAAATTATTAAGATATAAGACATAATGAAGACAATCTTTGTACTGGAAATCAAAGAAGATACCCAAACAAACTTGACGAAACATACGAACTGAATCATAAAAAATGGCTATTAGGGGTATCCCTTTAATGTATGTTATATAAGAATTTCTTGATAAGGTTTAATAGACGTAAACGTATCGAGTAATGCTGATTGCAATCATTTCCCTCATTTGTACTCAATTTCATAGATAAGGATTATAAGTTTTGCGAGGCAAACAAATATGATATCGTGATATTCGGTAAGCCAAGTCAAACACTTTGTTTATCTTGAACCTTTTAGCATGTGTCCATCGAAATAACTTAAAAAAGAAATAGAAAATGGATTTCGACTATAAGTATCAAAATATTTGTACAAACGAATGTTAAAATAGATTTTAGTTTCATTTTTTATTAAAATTTAAGTTGTATTGCATACTTTTAGACTGAAATAATTTTAATTATAGATAACCAACTTTAAAGCAGTTTTGAAAATGGTTTTGTTATATGGCTTGTGAAATAGCAAACGAATTTCATAGTGCTATCCCTTTCGAATCAATAATTTTGAGCAAATCCTAAAATACATTTTCATAGCTCAACAATATTTTTATATTTTATATATTCAAAATACTGGCATATCCCAAAAATATTATATCAACTGGCTAACTTGTTCTTAATACCTTAAAACTTAGTTACTTAAAATGTAGAAATAACAGAATAAAATTAAAACTAAACATTAATCAATCGGAATTGTTTTAGGCACCAGCCGAGGTACAATTTCAAGGCACGGTGGATGGAGCTCGTTCGTTGCGGTTTTGGATGCAACAGGAGCGGCTGGTTTACGTGCTGGCAACAATAACATCTCAAGGCCAGCGAAAGGTGCCTCAACCAAAACAAACATAAAGTAGGCCAACAAAATGGTGAAGCCAAAGTCATGCCAAAAGCGCAACATCTGCAAAAATGCAACATACACATTCAGATATACATAAATATATTTAAAAAAAAATATGTCTTTGATTGCTGGCTTACCACTTGATAATTACTGAAAAAGGTGCTGGTGCGCGTGATGCCGCCATTGAGCATCTCGATGAGAAAGTGCCAGATATAGGCGCCATATGAGAGCTTTGACAGCGGCTGCCACAGCGGTGAGGCGAGGAAACTATTAGCCATGCCACCATAGCCATACTTGCAGGCAAACACCAACCAGACCAGTGCCAAAGGCCAGGCAATACGGGTGAGCGTCACATAGAAAGCCTCATTAACTGAATGCAATGGCGTGCCATTTGCTTGATACGGATACACAGCGAACAAGCAAGTAAAGATCAGAGCTAAACTAATCAGCCAGCCTAACCAGACGGTGAGTTGATTCAGCTTGACTGTTTTGGCGCGATTGACGTGCAAATAATAGCCAAAGATGAGACCAATAATCCAAGGCGAGGCGCGGATGTGAGTCGGAAAATAAATCTCATTTGAAAAGCCATTCGTAACCGATCTGTTATAAAAAAATCAAATGTGTGAGTGTTGGGTCCTAAATGTAATCGTTTTATACTCACAGGGAATATCCGTTCATCACCATCGTGCTAAAAAGGCAGGTGGCCAAAAGCAGCATAAGAACCACAATGCCGGCAACAGCCTTCCTGCCCCACTTGTATAGCGCAATCAGCAGAAGAGGTGAGATCAAATACAGTTGCATGTCCACACCGAGATACCAGCTATGAGGCAGACACTACGATGGCCAAAGGGTAACAATTACTGGTTACTTAAATTATGAAACTAGTTCAAGGACCTACAATTACTGAGGTAGCATAGTTCTGCACATAGAGCAGTGTCCAGAACCATTTGTCTTCGCATGGACCGGTACCCTGAGCAACGAAGCCCTTAAAGAGCGGCCCACTGCCCAGGATGGGTAAGATTTTCATATAGACTAAAATGGCAAACGCCAAGACCGGTGTCAGTCGCAAATAACGATGAAGATACATCAGTGGCACATTCAGTTTGCCCTTGGTCCTGCAATGCAAGGCGATGAAACGATGAAAACGATCCATGACGATAGAATCGGAGTTATATATGTATATAGTTACCTCTCCATGGCTCTCAAGGCAACAAGGACGACAAGGAGGCCACTTAAAAAGAAGAACGTATCCACGGAGAAGAGAGCATGCAAAGTAAACATGCTATATGCTGATTTATACCACTAATAATAAATGTTAAATGGTAAAGTTTGATTAGTTAATTGTTAAGGTTTTTTTTTAGTGTCACTCAAACTTACCGGAACAATATCGACCATATTGATATTGGGTGATATGGCTTGAACTATGTAGTCATGACCGTAAATTACCCAGATAAGCGATAAGCATCGAATGCCATGCAGACAATCGATAACATTTGGATTTGATTTACTGTCCACAATGCGGAACAGTGAACGTGAATTGACACGCGCCGAAAAGATCCTTACCAGCGATGGTAAATTTTCTAAAATGGAAAACTAGAACTAGATCATTTTGCATCATTTGAGTGCCAAGTCATCGAGTTGGATTATTATGATAAGATTATTGCGAATTCTTATCGGAAACGACTTACAACAAAGAATGTTATCTTCATTAGTAATTTCATAAAACAGAAGCCCATAATAAAGATTAATTGCTAGTATATTACAAAGTTTATTTACGCACCTTGATCCTTGCACAGAAAGTAATCGGAAAGTGTGGCAAGAAGCACACCAGCGCCAAGGACACCAATGATGACACTGCAATAGAGAAGCATATAAGTTTTCCTCTTGGAGGCAGTGCATCATACTGCACACACACACAAACATTTACATTGTAAATATGGCCAGGCCATCCAAGGGCTCACGATCCAAAGTTTGGCAATTTGCACCATTTATCAACGATGTGTCGGAGCTAAACTCAATGTTTAGCAGCTGCTTGAGGAGTGTTCGGAGCAGCATATCCATATGCTCACCAGTGCATGAGGCAGGAAAGCAGACGGCAGTTTTCACATTAATCGCACTTAAAGCACCCGCATTGGAGCCCAAAATGTTGCCGGACATCAGCTTGGCCATGCAGTATTTGCCTTGCAGACGTTGACCCGTGCTTGCTATTTGGTGATCGACCCTCAAGCACTCGTCAAAGTTGCCCAGATCCTTGAGATTGCCATAGAGGACACCCGCTGGCAGTCCACCCCACGAATCGATCACTGAAAAAGAAATGATTAGACAGGAACTAAACTAACCGTAACAACCCCCAACACTCACTTTTCAACGCCCAAATGCTGCCCGATTGAACGCCCTGGCTAAAATGCGCCACCTCTGCCATACACCGGCGATCCTGTTCGCTGGGCGATCTAGTGCCAGGCACTATTAGATCCATCGTTGTTATATTCTGATAGTAGTCAGTGAATTCCACAGCCAGATGCCGCAATTGCATCAGCCGTTGCGTTTGTTCGCTGTTCAAATCGGCAACAGTTAGCGCCAATCCGCAAAACAAAAGCATTAAGCGTAGTCTTTCCATCATATCGATTTTATTCAGCTGGTATTACATATGACTCGGTTACGGCAGGTGTTTCGTCTAGTTGGAGTTCGATCCGCTACGTTCACTTTTATACGTTTTCCGCAAATGCGATAATAAGCATTACTTTACCATTATATATATTCGTCTGAACTTAATCAATATAGATGGGGCCCATTGATTACAGGCCACAGCGACAGACAGCTGGAATCGGAACGGATTGAAATAAATCGAAGCTATCGCGTTCTGTCGGATCGCTGGCTAATACTTGAGAGTACTACCTGCTTTTATTGTTATCTTTTACTCATACCTTAAATAAAGCACACTCATCTTCAATCTCAACTGTTTAACTAACTACTTGTTAAATCAAGTATTTTAAATATCAATTAAGCTGTTTTTTCTATCAAATGTTTTTTCCTTCCGAGAGAAAGAATTTTACATATAAGCTATTTCTCAAATCTTATCTACTATATCTAATTTAATCCAATTGACCGACTTGCCAGAATTTTTCTATCAACCTTTTAACAGTTTTTGACTTATTCACCGGGTAGGCGATCGTTATTAGACTTTATGGTTTTCTACCGTATTTTAAAGCTATCTAATCTCCATAGCACTTTTGCATGGAAATGTTTCTAGGAAGTTGTTTTTTATGCGAATAATTTCAATAACAATTCCAATTAACAAATCCCTAAATGGTCAAGATTATTCAGTGCTGATTCATGTCAATGCTTATCGAAAATGAAACCTTCAAAATTTTTTCTCCTCAAAAGTAACAAGCATTATAAAAATATTACATGAGACGATCGTAGTATTTGGTAGTATTTTATCAAACCAACAGACGTAGTCCGTCAATCGATTTAGAACGACTTAGTCAAGGTCCATACTTTATAACAATAACATTTAACTTATAAATAGTTTATTGAAAAGTCACAAGAAAAAAAAATGTTGATTTGGTCTTAACTTTTCCTATTAAAGGCTTAACATAATTAAATTAAATTAAAATTTGTAATATCAAAAAAAAAAATTGTATCCGGTTTGATTTGACTTAAGGTTAATTAACGTTTTTTGTCTTTTCTTTCAACACAATAGTGTTGAAGTTAAAGTTACCCACTTGGAAAAATGGCAAATTGCAAATTTAAATTTGTAATAATCAATAATGAAATATATGAATCTGGTTTGATATTCGCTTGTGATAAGATTTACCAACTTAGCTTAAAGTTAAGTAATATTTTTTATATCTTTTCTTTTTTCTCTTTTGTTTGGAAAAATATAAGTTTTCAATACAAAAAAGTTAAAGTTTAAATTTAGATTTAAATTTCAGAGCTGCATTACAGTTGGATTCAGTTTATAGTTGAATGCTTATAAGTGTGAAAGTCTTCGGTTTGAACTAGTATTTGATTTTAATTAAATTAAAACTATGCGAATAACTAAGTTTACTATTTGACGGCTAGGGAAAATGTGTTGAAAGTTGTGAGTTTTTTTTCGTTATATTTATTTGAAAGACAATAAAATGAATTAAATTATATTAAAGAAATTATTAATATTAACTAAATAATGTTATAATTGCAAACGATGTTAACTTAAAAAACTATTTTGGCAACTTTGAACATGAAACGTGAACATTTTAAATTCACAAAGCACAAGACCCTCTAATAACATTAACTAAACTAAACAATAGATAGGAAAGGCCTTGGTGAGATATATATATATACGGTGGGAAACATTGCAGTTTCGAGTCTGTCTGCCGGTTATGCACTTAAAATAAAGACCTACAAACAACCAATCAAAAATTGAGTTTGCATGTATGTAAATTAAAAGTTACGTTCGTTCTTTCTCAGTCCCGTGTTGAGGGTGTCGAGCAGCAAGCCATAGACACATCCATTGAGTTGCAATCGTAGTTGCTAACACTGGGCAGCTCCTGGGAGCAGGCGAAGTTCGAGGTGCTGTTCGTTTCATTGAAACCACTATCGGTACGATAAAATGCAAGTCGTGGTGCAGCCTGATTTGGCTCTTCACTTTTGATCACAAGCTGTGGTGTTGGTTGTACGTTTTGTTGCTGCTCATCCGACTTGTCCAACTCTTCCAGTAGATTGGCGCTAAACGATTGTGATAAGTTCTTGCGATTTGCCGATTGTCTTCGTCGATGGCCACGCGGCGTGTCCGAGTTGGATGAGCTATAATTCAAGCTATGCATGGACAATTGTGACAATTGTGACAATTGCATAGCATCATTATCACCATCTTCATCCTCCTCTTCCTCATGATCTGTATCAAAGTCTGGTTGCTCGTCCTGCTGTTGCACCTCTCCAATAGATGATTTCGTAGGCAATTGGCGAGCAGAGTTTACACGCAAACGACTTACACGTTGATTTATGCTACAATCTGTGGAGTACTCCAATGCCATTGGCGACGAGCTGCGATCGGGTGTAAATTTACATGCCGTTCGTCCAGTGCCCGTTAGCTCCGAGAGGGTTACATGCGGACTGTTGCCAGTGATCGGGTTGCTACTCTTGCGGAGTAGCCTGCTCAAATGCTCTGAGGGTGCTATGGGAGAGGGCAGATCATTAAGATCGTCCAATAGCTTTTTGCGCTTGCGTGGGCTAGGTGGCCCATTACCATCATCAGGTGTGCCAGAAGGAAGGCCGCATATGTTGCGTATGGGTGATAGACAACCAAAGCTGCTGGAGCCCTCGCCCGCCGAGTCAGAGAGTCGACCAGCAAACATGGTCCGCTTGGCCTGCGGACTGGAACCGACCATCTGGGAATACGATTCATCGTTTGATTGCTGCTGCCCCTGCTCGTTCTCGTCCTCACTCTCACCGAGTACTATTACATTATTGAGATCAAAGAGTTTGCGTCTCATCGAGATATTGAAAAGATCAACGCCATTGCGCATTTTATTGGAGTGAGAGCCGGTCAGTTGTGACTGTAAATAAGGCCGCAATGCGTCCTCCAACGCCTTGGGCAACACGGGTGGCAGCGATAGTTCGGTTTGTACCTCGCAATCCTGTAAACGTTGCTTGCTTTTATTGGAGATCGGCGTATTGTCAGAGATTTCATTAAGAATAATGCGATGTTTGCGCAGTGGACAGTCGACGGGACTGGGAACTATGTGAGATTCTTTAAAAAATGTACTTATAGCCAACTGAGCCTTGGACTCCTGTTCAGGATCTGGCGAGTCATGAAACTGTGTCTCATGTGGCTCCACATCTGCAGGCTTCAACTGCGACACCTCTTCAATATCCCATTCAAAGTGTGTTGAGGAGAGCTGAGGCGTCCGCGCTCGGCACTGAAACAAGGACGGACTGCAAAGAATTGTAAGAATTTGCCCAAAAACAGATGCTTTAAGAATCAATAACTGACCTGGCGATTAGAGGCAAATGTAGACGTTCAGTTAGTGCGCTCTCAAATGGATTTCGCACTTTCTGCAATCGTTTCGGTGGCGGTGTGCAAATTGTTGCCGTACACATTTGTGGACTCGTTTCCATTTGATTTTTGCTCACTTGTTTGGCGCCATTATTTGGCGTAGCCGACGCCGCCGTAGTTAAGTTGTTGTTGTTGCCGATGCTGCGTCTGCCGCTCGCTGTGACTCGGCATTTGATTTCGTTGATATTAGCATAATATCTTTTTTTAAGTGCGTGCGTCGTTCGCACTTCATCTGTGTACATTGCGTTGCAACTATATTAAACAATTTTGACAATATTTCATAGAAATTTTAATAGTTTTAATACATGACCGCCTGATGCAGGCAGCTGCCAGTATTTCAAATGCTATGCTCGTCAGTCAAATTAGTAACGATAAATAATCGATAACTTAAATACATATACTGAAATACCAAATACATTAAACAGTAACATAGTAAATAAATATCTAGTTTGACTTTAAAACAAGCGCTAAAACTAGCAAGCAAAATATAATCAATTTCAAAATTTCAAATTGAAATTTGCTCAAATTCAACCTGTATAAACAGCTACTGCATTTTAACCAAGTCAAAAGTATTCCTGAATCAACGCACCCTTTTTTATGTTACTGGCTTACTCAACTCATAGGTTGAATCAAATTAAGTCTTAACTTTTTTTAACATAAATAAAAAGGAGCTCACTAAATTATAAGGAATAACGCTGATGCGTATTCGGACGGCTTTAAAGCAACTCTGCATTTGTCATTCACATTGTCATGCAATTTGCAACCTTGTGTGTATTGAGCTAAGAAGAAGAATATGAGAGCTGACAGCTGTCATCTCGCTTTTCCTTTCTTTCCGGTCTCTGCTACATAGAAGACGCAAAGTACGTGAATTTATCAAAAATAATCTGCAAAATATAAGCAAATCTGTAAAAGTGTTAAGTTAAATGAAATTGAAACGCAAGCGCCGTAAAACGCATTAGCTGTCAATAATCGCGTTGTGTGCATTTTTATTTACGTTAACAAATTATCTGACATTTAAGTCAGCGTCTTGTCAACAAGACTATAAGAACAACAACAATAAAACAAGTTCTAATAAGTTATATTCTTTTTTTTTTTACTTTTTGTTTTCGTTTCGTGCAGCATGTTCATGCCAAAGGCCCATCGTGTCGCCATTTATGAGTACCTCTTCAAAGAGGGCGTCATTGTGGCCAAAAAGGACTTCCATGCACAGAAGCATCCCGAGCTGGAGTCGATTCCCAACTTGCATGTCATTAAGGCACTGCAGTCTCTGCATTCTCGCGGCCTCGTCAAGGAGCAGTTCGCCTGGAGACACTACTACTGGTATCTGACCAACGAGGGTATTGAGGAGCTGCGCAGCTATCTGCACCTTCCCCCAGAGATTGTGCCCTCAACCCTGAAGCGTCCCACTCGCTCCGAGCCACTGCGTCCACGCCCAACAACTGGCGGCACCCGCGGCCCAGCCGATGCTTCCAAGACCGGCGAGGATCGCTCTGCATACAGACGTGCTCCCGGCGGCAGCGGTGTTGACAAGAAGAGTGATGTCGGTCCTGGTGCCGGTGAGGTGGAGTTCCGTGGCGGCTTTGGACGTGGATCGCGCAACTAAACGTGCCCCACCAGTTTCCAGGGGTCTTTTTTACATTACATTTTACATTAAACAAGTAAAATTCTTGAAAAAGTTAGCAAACAACAAGTAAAAAAATAACAAGAAAAAATGTGTGCATGTTTTGTATTATAAAAGCAGAACCAAGACGAATCATTATATAAAGCAAGCGCAAAGTGAAACATAAATCTGTTCTTTATCTTTTTTTTCAATTTTAATGTATGCGAAAAGTTTTCGCGGGCTTTATGTTGTGTTGGGTTAAAACTGACTGCAATACAAGCTGAGATTGTGAATGTGAATTTGACCAAATCAATTAGAAAAGAAAGAAGCCTTCGTTAGTACCTTTAAAACCGGAACTTTGTGGAAAATGTAGACAGTCGGAAAATGATGGAGTCACGAACGAAATGGTTTTATTTTTCTCTGTTGCAAATAAAAACCATCAAATGGAGACCAAACCCAACGTCTGAGCTTGTTGGTTGGCGAGAATAAGTAGCGCTTATTACTGCGGTAGAATACAGAATACGACTTACTCCACGAATCTTAATCACAAAGTAATTCCAATATTAGTAAATAGATTTTTAATGCAGCTGAAACCATTCGGCTTCGTATAAGAGCGCAGGCAAAATATTACAAACAAAACATAAGTTTAATGCGTTCTGAGAAAAGCTTTGCAGTTGGAAATTTGGTTTCATCGTTTGGATATGTTATGTCTGTTGGAAATTGATATGCGTAGAATAAACATTGGAAATATATATACATATAACACAATAATGTGTTTGAGTACATTGGAAACTAAATGCAGCTTGCGTTAAGCCGTTTTTATTTGTTTATACAGTCAGACAAACGATATCTCGAAGCGTAAACAAAAAATGCTAAAACGTAAACAGAAATACGGAGAATACAATTGAAAAACTATAGATTTTTTGTACATACATATATATATATATAATATTTAAAATTGAATTAAATACATGCGTTTTCGTTTCTTAGGATTTTCAAAATCATTTTACAATCCAATAATGATAGTTCTTACAACTGGAAATATATTAATTGCCTTACATGGATTTACTAAGAAGCTGAGGGATGATAAAAGCCAACGGGCAACAGTTCTCGGATCTGGGCAACATATATATATATTACAATATACATAATACAATTTTTGGAAATAAAGCAATATTATTTACAATTTGTTATTGTTTCATTTCATCTTCGTTTTAGAATTTTTAAATAATATGTATACACTACACTTAAGCTTAAGCGTAAAAGCAATTGGCTGAGTTTAGGTTTCGGGAACTATCGACGTTTTATGGAAATTTTGCCCTTGGCCAAATGTGACATGTTGATCTTGAACTTGCTCTCATTTGAGCGCTTTACCCAAATCTGAAAAAAAACAAAAGAATCGGAATTAGTGGAGGAGGAAAAAGGTTGGGATTTAAATAGTACGTACGACTTCGTTCCCGATGGCTGTAATAGTGGCTGCAAACTTGTTCATGTCTTTGCCCTCGACATAGACTTGTTGGCCACGACAGAACCAGCGACGCTCGTAGAGCAGCTTGTTGTCCTCGATACGCGTCTCCACATAACTGTTTGCCTCAACAAGCAGATTGTGCGCCTGCTGCTGTTGCTGCTGGGAGTTAGTGTAGGAACCCATGCCGTTCTGCTGTAGTGGTAGTGGTTTACCGCGCTGTATCATCTTGAGATCGGATTCTATTTCTTTTTCGTCCAACTGATATACGAGCAGTTGACCGGTGGCAGGCTTGCGACGCTTCTCAATAACCGGCATTGGCTCATTGGGTCGCCGTCGCAGTTTACGGGTGACCGTCGTCTTGATCTCCATGGAATCGTTGGTCAGCTCTAAGCTGTAGCGTTCGTTTTCGATTTGACGCTTGCGATCCTCAAAGTCAGCTAACAAATTATCCTTGAGATCCATCATCTTTTCGTCAAACTCCTTTTGCGCTGCCTTTTTCTCCAGATGGTAATCACGCTCCACACAATCGCGCATGTAATCCTTGTAGATCTCGTTGATACGGCGACGCTCCTTTAACTGGTTGTCCAGTTTTCGCAAACGCTTCATATACTCCGGATGCATTAGTTGATTCAGCTCATCTAGCTGCTTTTGCAGATTGATTAGCTTGTGCTGATACATTCTGTAATTATCAGATAATATATTTATATACATACATATATATGTTTATTTAATTTTTACATACTGTTCTTTAAGCTCGCTGTTGCTGCTAATATTAACATTAATATTGTTATTGTTGTTGTTGTTGCTGCTGCTGCTGTTGTTGTTATTATTGTTGTTGTTGTTGCTGTTGTTCGACGAGGTCCCATTTGTGCCGCCATATCGAGTCGGACTACGAAATTCTGTTTCGCTAGCATCATCAGTATCTGGAATTGTTGAGCGTTTCATGGTTGAAATCGTACTAAGCATACCTGCACCTTTTTGGCGGCTCTAAGCCCCATTCCTACTCCTCTCTTTCTTCTTTCTTACCTTCTTCGCTGCGTTCATCACAAATCGACTCGTCGTCATAGTTGTCGCCTGAATACAGTGTGCAATAGGCGTTCATTATACTTATTTCTTGATACAAAATGACAAAAACTTTATGCTTAAGGTTATACACAATAAATTTTCTAATATTTTTAATGTTTTTAAGTAAATTTTCCAATAATTGTTTATATTTGTTTCGCTATGAATACACACACATACACGTAAGCCATCAGTGCTGTACAATTCGCTTCATTAATGATCTGGTAGCGCCAAACCGATTTAATCGATAGTCTTTGAGACTTTTCAGCGGTGTGATGTAGAGTGTGACCAGTCAAGATTTTGATAAATGCAACTCAGCGTAGCCATCTTGAAATCTTTACCTAAATTATGGCGCTTCGTTTAAATTTTTAAACACGTTAATTTTGAATTTAAATAATATAAAAACAAAATTATAATGCAATAAATAATTTGAATATTATTATGATTTTCACAATTATAAGTTGTCCCTAAGAAAATGTGGTTTATTTCATATTAATGGTTTAATTTTTATTTAATTAAGAAATTCCAAATATTCGCTTGATTTTTTCTTGTTGTTCCAAACTTTATTTTTGTAAAGGCACGTCTAGAACCTTCCTCATTACAATTTACACGTATTTATGTCATTTATTTTATGAATCATTTATTATCCGTAGTATTAATACACTATTCAGAGCACAATGGTTTAGTGACTCCACCTACGGCTTTAATCGCCCACAACTTTATGCACATATGTACGTACGCGCATATAAGCGTATATTTGAAAAGTTTTTTAATTTGTATAAACATGCTTAAAACTATGACAACACAAATATTCAAAAAACAACTGTGCATGCATACATGGATGAATATTACATATTATAGTTAAAGCACTTTCTTGTTTTGCTTGCCAAAAGTTGCTGCTGCTGCTTCGAATGACACATAAATATGTATAAATGTACTTATGTATGTTTATGTGTGTTGTAGCGCTGTCGTCAAGCAGTGGCGCCCACGCATTAGAGCTATTTGCCTTAGTTGAAAAATTGGCGTATTATACATCAGCTAAGAATTCCATGCTAAATCATCTTAAGTGAATTTTGATTGATTTGCAGTTGTCTCCCAATATACACCAGTGTGTGGGGGGTATGCGACTACGTGGAATGGAATGACATATGAAATGTATAGAAAGTGTGGTTAAATATCTACGTATATCAAATATACTTATACATATATGTATGTTAGAACAGATCACATTCGCTAATAACAAATTTGATTTTCTTAAGTCAAATTCAGTTTGCTAATGATTCTTTTCCTATTCTTTCACAGAAAACAACCTTTAAAACTTGAAAAACAGAAAATCAAACCAACAGATTAAGATTTACAGATTATGTCAGCTCTAATTTTCGAGGGATCACTGTATCTTTAATATAGTAAGTATGAACATTTGTATATGTATGAATGCTAACGGCTGATGAACATTCTCGACGGTGCCATGGGAAATTTGTTTTTCTTAATTTCATCGTTAGTCCGTCTTGCTTTGCATATTGCAAATGCACAAATACATACACATATACATGGACGTTTGTAAGTGCGAGTATTTTGGCGTGCGTTTCTGTCGCGTTGTCTTAGCAGAGATCGAGATCTTTGTCGCCGCCTTTCAAGGTCGACAATTTTGATGAAAATGAGTTTATTGTTTGGACAGTGGCACTAATAACGGCTGTCGTTGTTAGCAGCAGCATCCATGTGGGCGCTGCCAAGAGCCAAACACCTCAACCGGCGCAGCAGCAGCAGCAGCAGTTGATGATTGTTATTTTTATTTTTACAATTCATGATTGAATTTATTTTATCACTAATATAATTTGTTTGTTTTTTTTTTTTTGTCGTGATCGCAGCGATTCGTGACGACTGCATATTAAAAACAATTTTAAGTAAAATATTCATAATTAAGACACGAACACGCAAATTATTTGCCAGGGCTGATGACTCCTGCGCGCTGCCGAAGCACCCTAAAAGGACAAGCTCGATAAAAAACACATGTATCTCGATATGTATGGGGTGCTGAATGTCGATTACTCATCTCGCTTTGCATTTGTTTACAAACAAATCGGAACGATATGGAAATGTGTCGCCAACGTTGCCAACCCACGTGTATTGAGCACAACACAAATACGCTTTTACATACATGTATGCTTGTTTGTGTGTATGTCGTATGTATGTAGAACGTAAGCCTTATACAAACATAGCAGGAGTTACAAAGTGGCTTGAAATGTGTCGTTCTTTGCCCCAAAACGGCAGTGATCATAAAGTTTAAACCGGTTGACATTCGTATTGCTGTTGCCATTACCGGTTACACTCCCACCCACAATATTTGTAATGCGCAATACAACTTAATGAACTGAATTACTTAAAAATATCCAATTTGGCTTAAATGTATTTATTAATAAATGTAATTACAACCATACTACACACATGACAAAATTAGCTATGTTGGCATTCACAGGTAAAAAAAATCAAAGTCCTGTCAAACAGTTCGAGAACTTTGTCAACTAGAAAAAAACAGTTCGGCTACTTGACTATGGCATACCCTTTCGAAACAAATATTACCCACCAGCAATATACTAACCAGTACCAGCGCGTTTACATGAATGACCGAATAGATATCGCCGCATGGATAGGGCAGGTACGAGAGCAGCACTTCAAAATATTCTTCCTCCCAGTCTCACACTCGCAATTACAGCCCCATTCACACTCGCACGACCGAGTCAATTCAATGGTATTTTTTTTGCCGGCAAGAGAGCTAGTGAGAGCAAAAGAAAGAGAGTGCAAGCGGGTTGTGTAGATGTGTGGGTGCTAGAGCTGGCACTCGCTGCCATATTGGCTCTGCTTTGTGGTTCTTTAATTCTCTCTCGCTCTCCCTCTCTCTCTCTGTGCTGTTCTCTTTTAGTTGCGACCACGGTGATGGCACTGTGCTATAAAAGCACTGTGCATACAGAAAATGCAAAACAGTCAAACAGAAAACTTTGAAACGCGGTGAACTGTGCGATCCGAGTCACTGAACACACATATAAACAAATACATTTAACAAAAAATACATTTGTGATTTTTTTTGGTTTTGATTAGAAAGTGAATACATATATACACACAAGCTGACCAAATCCAATTGGTATAAACACCAACAAGAATACAGCGGTGCGCGTGAAAACAAACCAAGTAAAAAAAAAAAGCTAAGAAGAAGAAGAAGCAGCAGCAAACGCAAGACGTCTCATAGTTCTATATAACCGCAACCAACACACACACAAAAGAAACAAAAATGGCTGAGGCTAATAAGAGAAATATTCCCATCAAATTGGGCGACTTCAGCGTTATCGATACGGAATTCAGCAGCATTCGTGAACGTTTCGATTCCGAGATGCGCAAAATGGAGGAAGAGATGGCCAAATTTCGTCATGAGCTAATGAACCGCGAAGCAAACTTCTTCGAGTCAACCAGGTAAGCGCTAACTGTTAATCCAACTTTAAATTGTGCTAGAAAGTACCTTTTCAGCGTGTTCTTGACTTGTGTGCGTGTGTGTGTGTGTCTTGTTAGCTTTTATTTGAACTAAGCTCTAAGCAAAATGTATAGAATTATTAATCTAGATTAGGGTCAAGTATTGTGTGGAATGTGGAATGGTTGTTATTTGATTTCAGTACTCTTCCATTAAGATCCGATAAGTTTTTTTCTTTTCTGATAACGAACTAGAAAGATAAAATATCTAACAACAACTTTAGATTAAATATGAACAGTAAGCTTTAACGTTCTATCCTTGAAGTATTAAGATTTTAACTACCTTTTTTTAAAAACAAGTGTAAAATAATATTCAGTTTAAGGAAAAATTATGAAAGCGATACTCATCGTTTCTATAGTGTGTATGAGAAATGTTACGTGCCACTTAGGATATCCCGAACATTTTGAAACTAAAAATAGACATGCTATGGCACGGCAACATCATCATCATCATCATCATTATCATCATCATCGTTATCGTTTTTGGCGCCGCCGACAGAATGGCTGGATTTCGTACTGGGGGCTAAGGCCAGAACGGCGATGAAAATGCCCCAGATAACCGAAAACACACATTTTCTTGGCATATATATGTATGTACATATGTATATGTATGGGTATTACAAATGTGGGGAGAATGAGTCACTTTGGTTTCTTATGCATGCCTCCCCCATACGCCGCACTTGCCCCATTTCTATTTCGGCCATGATGTCCATCCATGTTTTTAGCCATATATTCGAGAATATTGTCAAATAATTTCAAGTTAATCATTTTCCTCAAACAAATACTCACCTTTAAGGGTGTGGGGGTGTCTTTGAGCTATGCAACCCTGATTCTAACGGTATCTCAATGGCTGCATTTACTGTTAAAAGCAAAGCAAATTTCTGCACACAATATGAGATGTGGCGTAACGGAATTTTTTATTTTCGTGCGCCAAACAAAATCTAGTGTACTTGCTACACACGCACACACACACAGACCATCATATGCACAGACATGTGAATATATAACTCAAATATTTACTAAATAAACATACAATGTGAAGGAGGCCGTTCAAGATTGAAACAAAACAACAAAAACATGCATCAAACAAAATTTATATGAATTGGTACATGGTACGTGTGTGTGTACACACTGTACACACATACATACATAAGTACTTTTGCACGTCTGAAGAGATCGAAAAGTGACGTTGACGCCGCTGTCGCGGTTGCGCCTCGCTGGCCTTTCCATCTTGCTTTCCTGGCTGCAAAACGAAGTGTGGGCGTCACTTTCAAAGCGCACTCGAGCTCAGCTTCGTTCGTCTAGCGTCGGCTAGACGATGACATAATCGAAGCAATTCGTTTATATTCGTATCTCTTAATTGCATTTGCATGCGTAAAACAACAAAACTGAACGAAACTTTCAACGCAAAGTTTCACCGTTAGTTTTCGTGTTTCGTGCGTTTTGACGTTAAACTTTCGCACAGCAAACTCTGCGACTGAAATTATCTCAAATTGCTTTTGTTATTATTGTTGTGGTTGTTGTTGGAGACGCGTGCTCGCACCTTTGACAATGCAACTAATTTCTGATGGCATGGCTATAATTGGTTGGTGGTTTGTTAGGGTGCGTATAGGATCGATAGGATGTGAGAATGTGAGGAGGTCAGTTTAATCGATGAGTCAGAGAAAAGCCCTCAATAGCAGCTGCTCCTGTTGTATAGGTATATACATACATACATACGTATATATAATAAATTATTTGATGGTAATTTAAAAATATATGATCACGTCATTGGCATCTGTTTCGACATAGACACATACAATAGACTACTAATTGATTTGTTTGTTGTTTTTGTTGTAATATACTACTACATTGTACTTTTCGTATGTACATACATATTTACTATTGTACAGACATTGAATACAAATACAACAAACCCAACGAAAAAAAGATCAATTCAAAATCCAGAATCCGGAGCGGATTAGAATACTGATTGAATTGTTATTCGAAATATATTGATTAGCAAAATCAACAGATTCAAATATATATGTATGTATGTATGTATGTATGTATTATAGGCATAATAGTTTCAATTGATCTCATTTCCGAGAACTAATTTCTATTTGAATCAACTTTTATATTGTCTTGTCTCAATGCTTAATTGTTTTCCAGGGTAATTTGTAAGCACCGCGGATTCAATTCAATGCCTGCACGAGTCTATATAGAGTAGCTTAACGGGCGATCTGCCAATTGTACATATTTCTATTTGTTTTTCTACTACACAGACACAATGCAGTTAGAAAGAGAGAGAGAGAGAGAGAGAGAGGGGTGGGGGAGTGTTTTGTGTGCGAGCATTTAGCGGATTTGTTTATGCAAATAACTTTGGTAGCAAAAAAAGTAATAAAAATAAATATATTACTATATATGTATCTATTTACTTGCACTAGACACTTTGACTTGAACAATATGAAAGCGTTAACCGTTTATGGATCGGATCGAGATAAAGCACATTGAATTTGTGGTTAATCATCGTGGCATATCATATTTTCGTTTTATTTCGATTTATTTGGCCTGATATGATCTAAGACTAAATAAAGTAAACAATTTAAGCAATTGAATTAAATTCATTTTATGCGTGGGTGTGTGTGTGTTTGTTTGTGTGTATTTGTGTGCGCGCAAAATAAACATATGTATTTAACTACACTGTAAACATTGTACATATGTATGTATGTACACATATTGGAATAATGCTGTTAATTTATGTGTTGCCAATTTTGTTTAGTCGTGATGCAACTTAAACTGATGCTGATGCTGTTCCTAACGATGATAAGTAATAGCTAGATGATATCATGCAAATTTTTAGCACAAGCGCGTTTCGTAAGCGCTCTCTCTATATCTCTTTCTCTCTCGCTCTGTGTGACCTGTGTGAGATTTAACGATGACACTTTGTTATCGCTGGGTAATGAATGATCAGCTGAAACGATGCCTATCGATTAGCATTCGTTTAGTTGCAATTCAACGACACTTGATATGCGTTGTTGTTGCTTTGCTTTCATTTCGTATGTTTTTTTATTGTTGTTGTTGTGTTTGTCATGCAGAGCTTTTTCAATAACAATAACGAAAAATATGCATGACATCATCATCATCAGCAGCAGCAGCGGCGACGGCGGTGACGGCGGCGGCAACGGTGCGAGAGAGATACGAACTTGAGCGTGTGCCGTCGTCAAGTCTATATATTTGTATGTGTGTGTGTGTGTGCACAAGTGTGAAGTCCAAATGAAGAGAGTCAATATATTTGTGTGTGTGTGTGTGTTTGTTTGCCTGTGTATTTTTCGGCTAGCCGACAGCAATTAAGCGCCAACGAGCGACTGCTGTTCCGGCAGGTGCTTCGACTTCCTTTTACTCTTTTACGACTACTAATACCAGCACGGCTCTGTACTCTGTACTGTAGCTCCAATAAGAAAGAGTTAAAATTAACGGTTTCTACGATTAGTCACACATAAACGTGTGCGTAGGTTGAACTGATGACTGCCTTCGTGAATGCACGTTATTGTTTAGTGTGGGTTGCAATTAACGTTCGTGTGCACGTTGGCAGCAAGGTCGGCTTCGGGCACGTTTACAGTTGCTAGCAGTCGATGGCACGCTTATCAGCTTGTCATTTGTGTGTGTGTGTGTGTGCATGCTTGCTATGTGTGTGTGTGTGTGATTATTGAGTATTGTGTAGCGTGGTCACAAATCTTGGATAGCAATTACGGTTCATTGGTCTGAGTTGTTCAATTTTATTTTCGGTTTATTCTTGTATAGGATTTTCTGTATGTGCGTCTGTGTTTATACACATATGTATGTATGTATGTATGTGTATAATAGCTTTTTGCACCTTAACTGTAAGTTGATATGAAAATGACACTTAAAAGCTTTATTCTATATTATAATGTACGTATTTATGTATATACAATATTTATATCTTATTCTCTCTTCCTGTATAATCTTTACATGCCGCTTTGGAATTAAAAAAAAACTACTGCTATTAAAAAATACATACATAAAAAACATCTCTTTAACTGATTTATAATACTTTCCTCTTGAAAAGCTCTACTAAAAAAACAACAACTACTACCAGGTACTCTATCTCAAATATGATATTTAATGTCAATTTCAAAAAACTATGTTTTTATTTTATTTAACTTTTGTTTATTTGTAGTTGCTAATTATTTGTAATCTTCGTATAAAAATACATTGTTAATAAACACACCAACACACTTGTATGTGTATGTGTATGTGTAAATATCTACACATTTATTATGTGTGTACACACTTGACTGACAGATTTGTTAGTGTTGTCACTTAACAAAATGTTTAACGAATTCTTTTTTCAAAAACCTTGCACACAAATACACGCACACTCTACTATATATAGTATACATGTGTCTTGTTTTTCGAATATTTCACAACTTTTAAAGATAATCAAAACATATTCACACAACTGACAGGTGTATACGATCGCACAAAGCTTAAAAGCTTTTAGAGGTCAATCAACTTGAAGCTTTTCTTGTTTGTGTGCTTTTTCAACACTGGTTAGGATAACTGCAAAGCTTCTTCTAACAACTGACTCAATCCAAACAGACAACTTTGGAAATGTCTGATTGTGGCCAGGTTGAAAGGCGCCTGAAAATCTTGGCAACTATGCCAAATCTTTTCTGAACCAAAAAAAGCACAAAAAGCACTTAAATCACAAAAATACATAAAAAAGGTGAAAAGTATTCGACAGAAGGTCAGAAAAATTTGATTTCATAAACAAACGTTGGAAAACCTTTTGCCAAGCTGCATGACAAAATGATTTTAACTTATGCTATAATTGGATAAATGTGTGTTGTGTATGTATATATAGATCAAATGTACAAACATTTATTATTTCTTGAGCGCTCTCCCTTATGGGCTGTCCTGTCTTTCTTATGATGGCTGAAGGGTGCCACAGATGCCACAGATGCCAAGTTGCCAGTTGCCAGCTGCCCGAAGATTATAAATAAACGCTGCTCATAGGGCGGAAATCCATCCGTCAAAGTATCTAAAAATAGTAAACAAACGCAACAACACAAACTTCTGTTGCAACAAACAAAACGGAGCTCAGCTTCAGCTTCAGTTGCATTTGAAGCGCATTTGACAGCAGTTCCATTTTTTCTGTTTTTTCTTTTCTCATTATGGAAACTTTTACACGAACTTTTCACAAAACGTTTCGCACTAAAACAACAACAACTAAAACATCGAATAGGTGCTTAACAATATGATTTGATGTACATATATATAACTTTCATGTATTTGTCACTAATCTCTCGCGATATATTCAATCTCTTGCAGCTCAACAACAAATTCGGCGCTGCCATCACGAGTACCCAAGCAACAGAATTATGTGTCCGACATTAGTTCGCCCTTGATACAGGTTAGTTAGTGTATAAAAGTGTTAAACAATGATATTAATATTCTTAATGTTGTACAGGATGAGGGCGATAATAAGGTGCTGAAGCTGCGTTTCGATGTTAGCCAATATGCGCCCGAGGAGATTGTTGTCAAAACTGTTGACCAGAAGCTGCTGGTAAGCAAAACATCAAATACACAAATATTTATATAGTTAATAATTGAATTTTGTTTGTTTGTGTAGGTGCATGCCAAGCACGAGGAGAAATCAGACACAAAGAGCGTGTACAGGGAATATAATCGTGAATTTTTGCTGCCGAAGGGCGTCAATCCGGAGTCCATACGCTCGTCCCTCAGCAAGGATGGTGTCCTAACTGTCGATGCGCCCTTGCCAGCCCTCACTGCCGGTGAAACTTTGATTCCCATTGCGCACAAGTGAACACATCTACAACAACAACAACAACAATAATTGGTTGCGGGAGCTTCTTCTTCTTCAACATCACCCAACCAACCAACCACCAACATCCAGCAGCACTCCCCGCCACATGTTTCGAGATTGGCCAGCTATATCCAATATATCCCAACACACCTTCAGCGTATTTTTTCTACCACTTACTAAAATCACAGCAGTTGAGTTTCCCACAAACACACACACACATACACACACAAGTGTGGGAAACTTAACACACAGAAGAACAGAAATAAAATGAAAAGAGAAAGAAAATCAAACAAAAAATTGGCCTATATGATTACATAATTAATAAATTTTTTTTGTTTTTTGTTTTTGCAATTAAAAGCTAAAATATTATAATACTGACTTACTACTCATACTTAACTGTAATAACTTAAGTGTAATGCAAATTATTATTATTAAATTTGATTAATTTAATTCATATTTATAATTCTCGCAATTAAATGTTATTATTTTCTTGTCGTAGTCTGTCATACGCATTCTTTTATTTATTCCTTATTCTTCTCCCATATATAAGTTTTAGTATATGTATTTACATCGTTTAAAGGATATCGAGGATATTTCTATGTCATTATGATGAAAATGTTTGGGAATGTGAGGTTTGTTCAGGAATTTTTCACTTTCTTTCTATTTTCTCGGACGTTAGAGTTCTCTGAAACTCTAAAATAGCTTTTATTGAGTTTAAAGCAAGATCTGTGATATATTGAACGATCTTTTCGAATCTAGAGATTTCTTAACGATATGGCTGTCTCTCTCTAGCTCGTGTACGTATATACATAGCATACATTTTACGTATGCTATGAAATGTACGTCTTGATGATTTTGACACTGTTTTGAATATTATCGTTTGTATTATATACATATATTTCGTTTTGTTAATGTAGTAGTGTATCAAAAAAAAAAAACAAAAAAAAAAAAATGCAACAGGAGCAAAAGTCCAAACCCGATCATTTGGACATGGGCATGGAACAATCGGAACATGATCCAATCTGTCTGCACACAGTGGTACTAATCGAGGATCCGCGTTATCGCATTCGACCCATGCAGCAGGTCATTTCAGCACTTATTAGCGGCCTTATAACCACTTTTGTTGGTAAGTAACGAAAAAGAGAGAGAAAGAGAAAGACGTTGTTTGTATTCAGGCAATTTTCCATCAATCCAGTGACGCCCTTGGAAGTGGTCAAGACACGCGTGCAAACACAACACACGCTGGCAACGACCCGTAAGCCACCAATTGTGTCCAAGCTGTGCTATGTCTTTCACAATGGTCTCATGACGCACGTATGCAAGTCGAATGATAGCAAATGCATGGCCAAGAATGCAAGAAATTTGCGCCCTTTACGTGGCACGATGGTAAGTTAACGCTATTTTGAGGATCGTCGGTTATCTGGTAATAACTGTACCCAAATGCAGGATGTTTTTATGAAAATTGTATGCGGCAGTGGTATTGGTGGCCTTTGGTCTGGTTTAAGTCCAACTCTTGTCTCGGCGCTGCCATCAACAATCATCTACTTTGTAACGTACGAGTATCTGAAACATTCGTTTGCCAATCTGTATTATCTATGGCATCCGAGTATGCACTGGCCCGTTGATCGGGACACTGAGAAGCTGATGAAGACGTCAACAGAGGGGTCACTGAACTTGCCGTATATGGTGCCAATGGCATCAGGAATGTGCGCACGTACGGTTGTTGTGACGGCTATAACGCCACTGGAAATGGTTCGCATTAAGATGCAATCGGGCCACATAACGTATTCGGAGATGTGGGTTGTGTTGCGATCGCTAGTTAGGACGCATGGCATTTTGGGGCTGTGGCGCGGCTGGCCGCCAACTATAATGCGTGATGCTCCGTTTTCGGGCACCTATTGGGCTGCCTATGAGTCCCTCAAGCGAGTCTGTGACGTAGCACAGCCAACATTTTGGTTTAGCTTTGTCTCTGGCGCAACCTCCGGTGCGGTGGGTGTGAATCAAATATTATTAACCAACAGTGCTTCTAATCAATATAATATTAGTTGGCTACCATGGTGACAATGCCGTTCGATTTGATCACAACGCACACGCAAATTGAGCTGGGACAAGATGTCCTGTATACGGATCAAGCAGGTGGTGCTGGAGACGGTAGTCCAGGTGATACGGCGTCCAGCAAAAAGACGGTGTTTTCACGCCTTAAGAAAATATATCGACAGCAGGGCATGCGGGGACTTTACGTCGGTGTCGTACCCCGGTTGCTGCGTGTAGTTCCTGCCTGCGCCATCATGATATCAGCTTTTGAGTATAGCAAATCATTCTTCTTTCGGTACAATCTCGATCTTCATGATACCGGTATGTATTGTTTCAAAAATCATCGCTAATTATTTGTAGCTTGAATATCAAAGGACTTTTTGAGATTTAACAGCACTAGATATTAGTGAGGAAACACTTTTTTTTTAAACACGATTTCATTGCCATGTCGATGGTGGTTAATATATCGATGAAAATATATCGCTAAGTAAGCGTCAACAGCTGTTACAACTATTTAGCTGTTGTCGAGTCAGCTGATTATCTATCGATATATTTGACCGCACTTGGCAAATTCATTGACAACTGTAAAATACATGAAAAGCATTATTTTGTTTGTATAGAGAGTTTAAAACGTTCGCGTTAGCTTAGTTTTCCGTCTTAACTTTATGACATTGCTAACGAAACAACGCACACAAATCCACATACATTAATATTAGGTTACCGACGTGCCTATTAACGCGCCAATCAGCATGTCGGAGTCAAAGACAAAACCCAGTGCGTCGACCATATCGGAGGGTAGCTATGGATCAGCGGCGCCCTCAACAGAAACCAGATTCAAGATGACAGATCCCAGATTTCGCATACGACCCATGCAGCAAGTTGTGTCCGCCTGTACCGGCGCCATGATAACCGCCTGCTTCAGTAAGTACCAAAATGCATACATACAAACATACATACCGGTATCTTATACAAATATAGCTTCTAGTTAAGATTTGAATCGTGATTGTCAAAACAACTTATTGGAGAGAACTTACAAAGATTAAAATTATAAAGTAAATCGGTTCAAATTAACGAATACCGACTGTATATTTATACATATAAACATCTGATTATGCTTATTTCACCATTTTATGTGCGAATAACAGTGACGCCATTGGATGTGATCAAGACCCGTTTGCAGGCCCAACAGTCGGCACTGCTGTCCAACAAATGTTTCCTGTATTGCAATGGTCTTATGGATCACATTTGCCCATGCGGTCCGAACACGCCCTCGCCCACCCCAGGGTCCAGTCAAGCATTTACCAAGCTAGGGTCTTCATCGGCGACTCACTTTACGGGCACCATTGTGAGTATTTGTATTTGATCAAAAATCAAAGTTTAATCTCACATTTGGTTTCTACTTTCTGGCACAGGACGCATTCATTAAAATTAGCCGCGCAGAGGGTATTGCCACCTTGTGGTCCGGTCTGAGTCCAACACTTATTTCTGCTCTGCCCTCGACAATTATATACTTTGTGGCCTACGAGCAGTTTAAGGCACGATTCACCGATGCCCACTACAAGTACCTGGCGCCTGTTGAAAGTTCGCCCTATAGACGGGACATTCCAATGCTGGTGCCAATGCTGTCGGGCGTTACAGCCCGCATCCTAGCCGTTACCTTTGTTAGCCCCATTGAACTGATACGCACCAAAATGCAATCGCAAAGGATGACCAACGCCGAGATGATCGGCACAATACGCCAAGTGATGCAGTCTCAGGGTGTCTTGGGGCTCTGGCGTGGCCTGCCGCCAACCATATTGCGTGATGTACCCTTCTCTGGCATATATTGGACCTGCTACGAGTACCTGAAAAGTAGTTTTAATGTCGTTGAGCCAACATTTGGCTTCAGTTTTGTGGCAGGCGCCGTTGCGGGTTCTGTAAGTAAAAAAAAACTAATGATACTTGATACTTAATTACTTCTTCGACTCTTACAGGTTGCTGCAACTTTTACAACACCATTTGATGTGATTAAGACGCACGAGCAAATCGAGTTCGGTGAGAAATTCATATTTACAGGTAGGCCTCTTGCCACTACTACTACTACTATACAGCCCGTTGGCAGCTTTACTGATGCTTCGGTTTGCCTAACGCTAGATAATCCGCCCAAGAACGTGCCCACCAAATCTGTTATGGAACGCTTGACAAGCATTTATCGGTTGACTGGGCTGCGAGGCATATTCTCTGGACTTGGGCCACGTCTGTTTAAGGTGGCGCCGGCCTGTGCGATCATGATATCTACGTTTGAATACAGCAAGGCGTTCTTTTATCATTACAATGTGGACCAACACAATCAGGCGTTGCTGGACAACAATACTGCGACAATGCCAACTGCGGCTGTGGGCCAGACGACTGATGAAAAAGATTGGGGTAAAAACTGAAAACTGCCGTGTGCTTGTAAATATGTACATTAATACTAAAGTTCAACACAAAATTGCTGAGTTACAACTGTTTGGGTAGTTATAGTTTCAAAAGCCTTTGTAAAATTGATGAGAGTAATAAATTTGTTGTTATTTTAAAAGAACAAAACTTGCGCCCTATCGATAGCCTTAAATGCAGCAATCTCAGCAATTTCGATAGGCAAACATATGTTTGCGGCAAATATCGGTAGCGCTGAAAACACGTGTCGGCCGACTGTGTTTTGTTTTAGTTGGCGTTCTTAACTGCATAAAATGGCTAAAACAAAAGTGATTAAAATGGATCAAGAAAAATCAGAAACATCATCTGATGCAAAGCTTGTAACAAATGCAACAAAAACAGATAAGGCAGCTGCTGCTGTGGCAGAGGAAACAGCGGATGCACAGCAAGCACCTAGACCATCTACCCAAAACAAATCCAAAGTCAAAAAGGTACCCAAGCCTGAGGCAAGTATACCACGCGGCCAATCAAAATCCAATCGCCCATGGAAGACGCCTAAGCAAAAGTAAGTTCAGTAAAGTAATACACATGGAGAGTCATGTTTGACAAAGCACATCTTCACTCCATTAACAGGTTCAGTAAAATTAAAAAGACCATAAACCGTTTGTCGTTTGAGAAGAAAATGGAGCTGCGCAATGAAATGCGTTACATCAAAGAAAAGTCTAAGGAAATCAAGGATCAGCGCAAGGAGGCCGCTGTTCAGCGTCACCAACGGCGCGTAGAAAACGCCGAGCGTCGCCTTGCCAACGAACGTCGCTCCGAAGTGGTTCAAGTGATCAAGAATCCAGCCAAACTGAAACGCATGAAAAAGAAGCAGATGCGAATGATCGAGAAACGTGATTTGAGTCAAGTTAAAGTTGTCTAAAATGGATATATTAACTCTAGGTTACATTTACTTTTTTTTTCGCGACAACCTTTTAAATAAATCTAGTTTTAAAGTAATTCAATAGCGTGTATTGTCTAGTTTGTTTTACCAATAATCAGGCCATTTTTATAACAGTTTAGCATCGTTTAATATAGTTCTAAAGCAAAGTAGTTCGATGCAAATATTTACATATTAACAGTTAAGGCTTATTGTTAGACTAGTTTAACAAATTAACATAGTATTCCAAGTTGAAATCATTTAAATCTGTTTGCTTGCCACCGATGTCAAGGCGAAATTGTGCCAAAATCTGTTTGCGTTGTTCGTTCAATGTGCGACTTCGGATCGGCTTTGGTATGGTCGAAGTGGCATGCTGCATTTGATCTTGAATGCGAGCACGCAACTGCAGGTCTAAGTGATGGGCTAGCGATTGCAATTGTGGCTGCTTAATTGTGGCTGCCTCTGGCAAATCAATTTCTGGGCTGTTAAGTAAAGATTTGATAAAGTCACAAATCACGAGAGAAGCTGCATTAAAATCCGAATTATTTAAAGTAAGGCTATTGCATGCCCAGGCATCATCGCTGGGTGCCTCAAGTCGTGTTTGCATTTGACATATAACAGTTTCGGGCACAACGAAGGCTGTTCCACGCTTTGCATTGGCCAGCAGGCAATCAGTTAAGCAACTGGCCACATATATTTGTGCATAAATGCATCTTTGATCGCGACACAATTGATAAAGCTTATGGCGCATGCTGCGGTAATAATGATTATCATCGCATATAATCAAATAATTATTGCTCACTGCTGCCGACGCTGCACGCCTCACTTTTGCTGGGAGTTGAAGTATTGTATCATCACGTTTAAATCGGAGTTTTTCAATGAGTTCGGTTAACAATTGGAAGATGCTTTGGCGTTGCATTTTATAGTCATTATCAATTTGTTTAAATTCCTGTTGAAAGTAATCATCGTAGCACACGTGTAGAACGTTCCAGTCGCCCAACGCTGCCTGTTGCTGCATCAGCCAATTGCTGAGAGATGTTTTTCCCGCTCCAGGCAGACCAACTAGTGCAAGCAGGCAAATGCGCGTCATCTTAAGCTATTTCTGTGTATATGTGTGTGTGTTGTGTTGTCTTCTGTGTGTATGTGTGTAAGTTTAACTATCTAGTATTGAAAATAACAGCAGTGGCATAACACCCCAATCCTGCTGCTACATGGCCAGATCGCTCGGCGTGTTGTTGTTGCTGTTGACGGGTGTTAATACAGCGGTAGCGGCAGTTACCTCCTTTTCCTTAAGCTGCTCTTTTATGCGTTCCTCCTGCTGGAACTGCTCTAATTTTTTGGCATTTTCTTCAACTTCTTCCATGCGCTTGACATTAATTTTGGTTTGCACATCAACATAAGCCTTCATCATGCTTTGATTGAAGCGCGCAAATTTTGTCACGCATCTGTCCACACAGGTGCTCTGCGTATATAATCGGTGTACGATATGGTATGGATATTATTTTGTAAGAATATTGTCACTTACCTCCTGTTCGAACAGATCGCGCTGACTGAGATTATCAACACAGCGATTGAAGCACAGCTCCGTCACTTTGTTGTATAATGTAAGAAAATCTTTTAACTGCAAATTGAATGTTTATGAATTAAGAGTGTCGCAATTACAGTACACACGCATACATTACGCAAATTCGAATCCATTTGACGAAACTAATAGGTGTACTGATGTTAAACAGAGCACAAATATAAATTTATTTGTAATTTTTGGAATTAAAGCCGTCGGCAACAAACAGCTGACTTGCTTTTGGGTTTGACAAGTGTTAATCAATCGTTTTTACTATCGATTTGTTGTGAAGTCATAACGTTGCTATCGTTGCGATAGGCTGCTTTCGATAAAACGATATGTGCGCCTTTTGCCGGCAAAGGCAATGCACTTATTATCTATTGAAGATTCAATGTAAATATAACTTAAGGTTGCACTATGTGCATACGCATGCGATAAGCACATGTATACAAACATATGTGTGACGTAATTTGGAATAACAGGTTGCTTAGCCAGCTACACGTGCAATCATAGCGCTCATCTCTAATGTGTATATGTTTGATTGGATTCTAAAAAGAATCAAAGTGTTAACAAGAAAACTTTGTTTATAAAGTGACGCATTGATGTACATTGTACATACATGCTGCCCAAGCCAAAGAAATACTTAAGCTGTCTGTGGCAACATTTTGGCTTAGAATCATTTAAGCCACTGCAATGGCAGATAATACGTGCACTATTAACAAAACCTCGAGGCGGCGATGTTTGTGCCGTTATAGCTACCGGTTACGGAAAGTCGTTAATCTACCAGTTTCCCGCCTTCTATCTGAACAAGGTGGTGTTTGTCATATCGCCACTTATTGCACTTATGGAGGATCAGGTGAATGCACTGAATACCAAATCGAATAACGGCGAGTGCGCCTGTTTGTTGGGCACTGCACAGGAAGATCGTGCCATTAAGAAGCGCATTTTGGCGCTGCACTTTAGATTGGTGTACGCCACGCCAGAGTACATAACACGTGGCAATGGCCTTAAGCTCCTGCAGGATTTGGGCCACAATCTAGCGCTAATTGCCATTGATGAGGCGCATTGCATTTCCAAATGGGGTCACGAGTTTCGGCCATCCTATCGTCAGCTGAGTGATCTGCGATCAGCTGTGCCGCACGTGCGTCTCCTGGCGCTCACCGGCACCGCAACAAGGCGCGTTCGCGAAGACATTTGCCAGCAGCTGCACATGCGTCGTCCACTAATCCTCTGCAGCGGCCTAGATCGCCCAAATCTGGAGCTGACGGTGCGTGTAAAAGGGGCAGACATTTGGTCTGATCTGCAACCGTATCTAAGCTGGGCGACCGAAGCGGCCGGCTCTGTTATCATCTACAACAACACCATACGCGACACGGAGCACATGGCTCAGGTGTTAAGCAGCCGAGGAATGGACTGCCACAGTTACCACAGCAAGCTGCCACTTGAGCAAAAACGTCTCAATCAACAGCAGTTCGCCAGCGACGAGGTGCGCCTCATTTCGGCCACAACAGCCTTTGGCCTGGGCATCAATAAGCCCAACGTTCGACTTGTGGTGCACTACGGTTCACCCAGTGACATGGAGCGCTACTATCAGGAGATTGGTCGTGCCGGTCGCGATAACCTGCCCGCCAAGTGCGTGCTCTTCTATGGCGACGCAGATGCGGCAATCCATCAACGCCTGCAACACAGTCAACCATTGACGGCACAACGCAGCGCAGAGTTACAGCAGCTGGCCAGAGCCATGCTGGAATACACGCAAAGCAGCCAGTGCCGACGAAAGTTTATACTTAAGTACTTCGAAGATCAGGCTGCTGGCTCAACACAGCTGCGACGCAATTGCTGTGATAATTGCCGCAAGGCGCAACACTTAAAAGCAGTTCCCATGGAACAGCTGGATGTCAGCAGCGAGTCACGTCTGTTGCTTGGCATGCTCCGAGACTTGAATGGCCACCTTGGATTGGGCAAACTAATACTGGGTTTGCGCGGTTCTCGCAGCAAAAATCTCAGCAGCGAGTGTCGGCGTCACGAGAATTTTGGCAAGGGTGCTCATCGTTCGATTGCCTGGTTTAAGGCACTCGCTGAGCACCTGAAGGCCACGGGTTACATCAAGGACGACTATCGTAATAATGCCAAGTGTGCCTTTGGTTTTCTCATGCCACAGGTCACACTTAAGGGTTGTCGCTGGCTGGATAATGAACCGACTGAAGCCAAGGAGATCATCATTGAGCCGACGCCACGTCTGGCTAAGTTGCTTAAGCAGCGCAAACGTTGCCGGAGTGAGGGTAAGAGCAAGCAACCAAATGATTCTCTAGACTGGGGTTCTGACATCGATCTCAATGAGTTGGATGACATTGTGGAGCAGCATAAAACTATACAGAGTGACGAAACGGTTTGGGGACCTGACATCGACATCGATTTTCAGCAAATCGATGAAGCTGTCGCCAAGTCCATTTCCAGTCCAAGAACTGAGCAACAAAAAGTCAAATCTTCCGATCTCGAACTTCTGATCGCTGACTGTCACAAGATACTGCAGGAGGAGCGCGAGGAAGGCGACATAACACTTAAGGCACGCAAACGCGTCTGGCAGTATCTCGAGGGTAGCTACGAAAAGCGACCCTTAATACCAAAGTACAAATACAAGAAATGCAACTGAATACAAACTAATAAAACTTATATGTTATCTAGTTTAAATTTTTGTTGATCACTTTAGCTAAATGAAATATTTTTTTTTGTTCTCTTACTAAATCAAATATCTTATAGTTTTTAATTAGTCTCAATTTCGTTGGAACACTTAACCTAGTTGAATTATATTCGTACTTGAAATAAAATAATTGAATTACATATGTACTTAAAATAAACTTAAACAAAGTACTACAAATTGTTGTGTTAAGCAAATGAATGCAAAATTTTCAATATTCTTTTAAATAAAGAAATATTTAATTACATAACAGCGGTTCGGTTAATAACCAAACTAACGTTCAACACATGAACGAGGAAGTGCAGCGCATCGATAATAATTTGTTTAATATAAGCAATTAGCATCTAATTAACTTGACGGCTTCAACACGAAGCCAAAAGATCTCTACTAGATGAGCAATTTATTTTATGTCGTTTCTGTATTGAAGATTGCTTTATTAGCGTCAACGATTCAAATTAATCATTTTGTCAATAATTACTTTTTTTCTAGCCATTGTCATTTGAGACGCGTGTTGGCTTTAAATATACTAAATTAAAAAAAAATTCGTAATTATTCAGTCAAATGAATTTTGCCTTCCATTTAATGTGGTAAACCATCAAGCCAAGAGCTAAGAACAAATATCAAATTTCTCGAAACATTTTAGGTACATTTGGGTACATTAAATGTAACCCAAATAACTTAATAGACAAATAGATTTATGCAAATAATAACGTTCATAATATTTTTCTTTTGTTGCAGTTTTGTTTGCATACAGAGCTTAAGTTGGGCCCAATAAAAAACTTGATGTAATTCCCCAGCTTTGTTGTGTAAAATATTTAAATTGTATTCTTTTTATAGAACTTACTAAACAGAACACGCAACGTCACGTTGCTTTTAGCTATGATATTGTATTTTGTACGGGTTATTTCTCTTTTTCTTCTGATTCTTTTAGTATTGTGCTTATTTTAGCTTTTTTTTTTGCCTCTTGTATAATGCTATGGTATTGTTATTTAAATTAAAGCCAATTTGTTTAGTATCACGTTTCTTTAATTTCTGTTTTCAAATTATTGTGCTAACGGCACTTACTACTATATCGTCGTTATTTTTATTTTTATATTTGTATGTTTGTACGTAGATACATAGATAGATGGATAGATTGGCGTATGTAGTAGCTGTCCGTAAATCCCCAACATTTGCCACTTATCATCATTTGCCTTGAAGCTAGACTTTTTCCCACAGTTTGCTGGTTGATTACAGCTTAGTATTTTCATGATATCTAATCGAGCGCTCTGGGCGATGGGCAGCACCCAACCGCAAACCGGTTCACTTGTGCTCACTGCACCAGCCCCGGAAGTGGTTGTGGGGTTACCTAAACAAATCTGCACAAGAAAACACGTAGCACGTACGTACATACGTACATACATACTACACACTTTAAGTTCGTTTGTCCGTCCAGGGCTGCAATAAAATATGCTAACGACTTTGAATTGAATTGAATACATTTAAATGTATAAACTACAAACGATGGGCGTTCCTGTTCGCTGCCTTCTCGATGCCGAAGCGTCGTAAACATCATCAGCATCAGCAACGGCAACAGCAACAGCGAACAGCATTAACATCAATTCAAGCTTGTCCACACAATTCATAAGACAATACTTTACGGTTTGGCCAGCGTTCAGTATCCCGTTGACTGTCGCGATGCTGAGATTGTCTGGCAAGTGCACTCCAGGTCTTCTGCCTGCTGCAGTGCTTATAATGCAGCTATGCTCCGTGCTAGCAGCTACAACAACAACACCATCAACAACACCAACAACAACACCACTTTCAACATTATCGCCAACCACCGACTATTGTGTACCGTCTTTATGCGAAATCTATAACGGCAGCCATGTTCTCCAGTTGGTGAACACTGCCTGCGGTAATAATGGCAGCTTTGGTGACAGTTGCGGTCCAGAACCGAAACTGCTCCTAATGAGCGAACGTCGACGACAGCTGTTGCTGGACATGCACAACTTGGTGCGCAACAAGGTGGCAGCTGGCGAGGTGACTGGCTATGAGGCTGCCCAGCATATGCCACTTTTAAAATGGGATACAGAACTGGAGCAGATGGCGGCACTGCATGCCAAGCGTTGTCTGTTTGCACATGATGCGTGCCGGAATACGCCAAGATATCCGATCAGTGGACAGAACATTGGATACTTTTGGATTGGTCGCGAATTCAAGTCACACTCGCGACGCATGAAATCCTTTGTGCTCAATTGGTTCCGCGAGTATAAGGATGCCAATCAAAGCTTTATCGATAGCTTTCAACGGCACCCAGAGGGGTAAGCTACACACACACAGACACTCACAAAAATATTTGTTCAAACATAGAAGAGTTCAATCTATAATGTTATTTCATCTGCAGCAAGAAGATTGGGCATTTCACATTGCTAGTTGGAGATCGTGTGCAGCGTGTTGGCTGCGCTGCTGTACGATTTTTGGAGCCTAGCACCACCAGATTTCAATTTCTACTGACATGCAACTATGACTTCAACAATATATTTGGCGAGCCGGTTTATCAGACGGGACCATCAGCTTCTAAATGCGGCTATCGCATCAGCAAGAAGTATTCGGCTTTGTGTGATTGGAAGAGTGATAAGGAAAGCAATAGTGCCTCTGAGACCGATGAAATGATCGACGATGACAATATGCTGGATAACAATATTCTTATTTAAGTTAAATATTTTAGTATTTGTTTAATCGAAGGAATATGTTTATTGTACAATATGTGCATTTAAACATATTTCACAAAAAAAGTATTTTACTTGGATTTAAGTACGTTCATTACACATAGTGTATTGTAAATTGTATTTTTTTTTTTTCTTTATTAATGGGTGTCACTACACAATTATTTACGAATAAATTAATATTATAACAATTGTATATATGCCTGAGTCGATTCACTTTAAAACTCAAATCCTTAAATTTCAATTGTTAATATCGAACATATTTTGCATGCCCGAAAAACCGACTCAATAAAACTGGGTAACAAGGCTTGCTTTTTATTCATATTGACCTTCATTCTTTTGTAGTTGAATATAAAAACCATTGTTCTTGCTGCCTATTCTGTTCGCCTGGTACTTGGCGTCTCAAATACTTAAGAACTCGATGAGATCGCAAAAAATACCGCCGAGCTTTCGTCGAGTTTCTGCTAGTTTTTTCTAGTTTTTGACTCAAGTATACCAGGCGCACAGAATCAGCAGCAAGTCGATTGAATTGACTTTAATATACGGCCTATGCCGTATGCAATGATTTTTCTTCCTTTTTTTTATCATAATGTCGCACGAGCTAAATATGAAAGAATAATAAGAATATACTTTTATATATGCCGTATGCAATGATTTTTCTTCCTTTTTTATCATAATGTCGCACGAATTAAATATGAAAGAATAAATGATCTGCCTAAAAGTATGTACACTTTTTTAAAATTATTTTTAGAGGGTAATTTAGCCAATGCATCAACCTTATTTGTTTCCACACAACAGCGGTTGAGGAACCGCTATGGGGTAATATCAACTTTAATAAAAATATTTTGGGGTAATGATCAAAAATGTTCCCCGACCGCTGGTTTAGGGTATAAAAAAAGCAAATAAATTTTCTAAATGTTCTAAATTTCCATTGCATTCATAAAACTCTATATTTTTTAATGATTTTCATAGTAATTATAAAATACATATTTGGTATATTTTTTTTAAACAAAACAAATTAGAGTTAAACGATAAACAATATTTATTTGAAATATAAATTTAATATACAATTTTATATACAATTTTATATGCATTTTTAAATAGATTATTTTAATAATTATAACAAGTACAATTATTTTAATCTGTTTGAGGATAATTTATTAGGAAATAAAGTGGAATTCTATTCTAATTATATTGGTAAACTTCTTGAACAGAGTAAGCAGCATACAAGCTCATAATTTAGGCCTAAAAAATGTTGAACGGTGGTAGAGATTCGGTGGTACGCTCAGTTGCCGTTGTTGATTGCTTAGTAGGTTTTTGGGTGCTTGGCTTAGCTGTAGTAGGTTTCTGGGTGCTTGGACGGGTTGGCTTGGAAGTTGTTGGTTTCTGTGAGCTTGGACGCGTTGGTATGAGAGTTGAGGGTTTTTGTGTGCTTGGTGCAGTTGGCTTCAGAGTTGTAGGTTTTTTGGTGCTTGGACGAGTTGGTTTCAAAGTCGTTGGTTTCTGGGTGCTGGAGACAGTTGGCTTGAGAGTTGTGGGTTTTTGAGTGCTTGGGCCAGTTGGTTTAAAAGTTGTTGGTTTTTGTGTGCTTGGACCAGTTGGTTTAGGAGTTGTAGGTTTCTGTGTGCTTGGACCAGTTGGCTTCAGAGTTGTAGGTTTCTGTGTGCTTGGCCCAGTTGGTTTAAGAGTTGTTGGTTTCCGAGTTGTAGGTTTCTGTGTGCTTGGACCAGTTGGCTTTAGAGTTGAAGGTTTCTGGGTGCTTGGGATAGTTGGCTTCGGAGTTGTAGGTTTCTGTGTGCTTGGACCAGTTGGTTTCAGAGTTGTAGGTTTCTGTGTGCTTGGACCAGTTGGCTTCAGAGTTGTGGGTTTCTGAGTGCTTGGACCAGTTGGCTTCAGAGTTGTAGGTTTCTGGGTGCTTGGACCAGTTGGCTTCAGAGTTGTAGGTTTCTGTGTGCTTGGACCAGTTGGCTTCAGAGTTGTAGGTTTCTGTGTGCTTGGACCAGTTGGCTTCAGAGTTGTAGGTTTCTGTGTGCTTGGACCAGTTGGCTTAAGAGTTGTAGGTTTCTGGGTGCTTGGACCAGTTGGCTTCAGAGTTGTGGGTTTCTGTGTGCTTGGACCAGTTGGCCTCAGAGTTGTAGGTTTCTGTGTGCTTGGACCAGTTGGCTTTAGAGTTGTAGGTTTCTGGGTGCTTGGACCAGTTGGCTTTAGAGTTGTAGGTTTCTGTGTGCTTGGACCAGTTGGTTTAAGAGTTGTAGGTTTCTGGGTGCTTGGACCAGTTGGCTTCAGAGTTGTAGGTTTCTGGGTGCTTGGACCAGTTGGTTTAAGAGTTGTAGGTTTCTGTGTGCTTGGACCAGTTGGCTTCAGAGTTGTAGGTTTCTGGGTGCTTGGACCAGTTGGCTTCAGAGTTGTAGGTTTCTGGGTGCTTGGACCAGTTGGCTTCAGAGTTGTAGGTTTCTGTGTGCTTGGACCAGTTGGTTTAAGAGTTGTAGGTTTCTGGGTGCTTGGACCAGTTGGCTTCAGAGTTGTAGGTTTCTGGGTGCTTGGACCAGTTGGCTTCAGAGTTGTAGGTTTCTGGGTGCTTGGACCAGTTGGCTTCAGAGTTGTAGGTTTCTGTGTGCTTGGACCAGTTGGTTTCAGAGTTGTAGGTTTCTGGGTGCTTGGACCAGTTGGCTTCAGAGTTGTAGGTTTCTGGGTGCTTGGACCAGTTGGCTTCAGAGTTGTAGGTTTCTGGGTGCTTGGACCAGTTGGCTTCAGAGTTGTAGGTTTCTGTGTGCTTGGACCAGTTGGCTTCAGAGTTGTAGGTTTCTGGGTGCTTGGACCAGTTGGCTTCAGAGTTGTAGGTTTCTGGGTGCTTGGACCAGTTGGCTTCAGAGTTGTAGGTTTCTGTGTGCTTGGACCAGTTGGCTTCAGAGTTGTAGGTTTCTGAGGTGCTTGGACCAGTTGGCTTCAGAGTTGTAGGTTTCTCGGTGCTTGGACCAGTTGGCTTCAGAGTTGTAGGTTTCTGTGTGCTTGGACCAGTTGGCTTCAGAGTTGTAGGTTTCTGGGTTGCTTGGACCAGTTGGCTTCAGAGTTGTAGGTTTCTGTGTAGTTGGACTAGTTGGCTTCAGAGTTGTAGGTTTCTGGGTGCTTGGCCTAGTTGGTTTAAGAGTTGTAGGTTTCTGGGTGCTTGGACCAGTTGGCTTCAGAGTTGTAGGTTTCTGTGTGCTTGGACCAGTTGGTTTAAGAGTTGTAGGTTTCTGTGTGCTTGGACCAGTTGGCTTCAGAGTTGTAGGTTTCTGTGTGCTTGGACCAGTTGGCTTCAGAGTTGTAGGTTTCTGGGTGCTTGGACCAGTTGGTTTAAGAGTTGTAGGTTTCTGTGTACTTGGACCCGTTGGTTTCAGAGTTGTAGGTTTTTGTGTGCTTGGACCAGTTGGTTTAAGAGTTGTAGGTTTCTGGGTGCTTGGACCAGTTGGTTTAAGAGTTGTAGGTTTCTGGGTGCTTGGACCAGTTGGCTTCAGAGTTGTAGGTTTCTGTGTGCTTGGACCAGTTGGCTTCAGAGTTGTAGGTTTCTGGGTGCTTGGACCAGTTGGCTTGAGAGTTGTAGGTTTCTGGGTGCTTGGAACAGTTGGCTTCAAAGTTGTTGGCTCCTGGGTGCTTGGTACAGTAGGTGTCAGAGTGGTAGGTGACTGGGTGCTTGGAACAGTAGACGTCTGAGTTGTTGGTTTCTGCGTGCTGGGAACTGTTGGCTTCAGTGTTGTTGGAGTTTGTGTGCTTGGACCAGTTGGCTTCTGTGTGGTAGGTGTCTGGGTGCTAAGAGTCGTTTGTTTTGTGGTACCAAGGGTTGTTTGATAAGTTGGCCGTAGTGTCGTAGCTCTCGCTGTCGTTGTGTCCTGATGCTCACAATTTGGTGTGGTTGGATGATACTTGCACGGCGTTGATGGCGGCTTAAGGGTTGTCGAGCTGGTCTTGTTGTTGCAAGGATTACGAAAGTGCAGTACAATTTCATTAGGCTTGGACCCGGGCGCAATGCGAATGTTAGGCCCAAAGAGTGTAAATGCTGCGCCTGTAGCGACCAGCAGGAAAAGTATAAGCAGTCTCATGTTGTTATTGTAAGCTTTCGTAGGGACTATACGATGACCCGGCCTTAGCTTCAAGTGTATCTTATAAGGGTCAACTAGGATGTGAACAACTAGACGACGGCCTTGATACTAACCTAAGCCCGGAACATTGTTTAGTATTTAAGTGAAGGTGTGAACAACAACAGTGTTACAAAAATTCGCAATGTAATGCAAGGGCACGCACTTGAATAATTAATTAATCGCGCAGGGCTTGCATAAGTCGAAACTTATCGGTAGAGCAGGTCAGTATTCGCTTTGTGTAGGTGGCTTCTGCACTAAAGGGCTTGCTGTGCACGTAAAAATGTGAATCATTTTAAGCAGACCGTTGTTGGCACGAACCAAACCATTCATCAATTCTTTTTAAACGTTCTGAAATTTCAACGATGTTTATTACGCTTTTATATTGTTTTTTTGTTTCATATATAATTGGGCATTTTACTATACCTACATATATATTCATTAATTTATATAATTATTATCTAAATTTTGTGCATTTGTTTTAAGCAATACTCGGATTTTGGGTTTGCTTTCTTGTCTTTTTGTTATTGTTCTTTTAACAAAATATTTATGTGTAGTACATAATAGGCTTTGTGTTCTAGTTATATGCCTCTCTCTCTCTCTTTCTCTGTCTCTTTCTATAAGTAGAATTAAGAATAGAATATATATCGGTTTGGCTTTAAACTTATTGAAATTTCTCTATCGTAAAATTAGCTAAATATTCGTAGTTTCGTTTTTTCTATATATTAGTAGTAGCAGTATTTTAGCTTTTGATTATAATGTTTCTTATTGGTTTACTAATAGAAGGGCTTCATCATATTTGGCAAACGTAGTATAAAATAAAATTTACACTACTCATAATAAGTACATAGTACATAATATTTGTATGAACTATGTTTTGATTTAGGCATAACAATATTATTGACTGACAAAATTTACTTATCGTATGAGACAAACAACAGATCTATATATATTCATATTTTGTGCGCTTATTGTGCGTACGTCTAAATCGCAAAACAATTTGACAATACTAACACATGTATGCTATATTTGTATAAATGTATGTATTAACTCTGTACTTTATAAAAAACATTTTCTAGGGCACTAATTTCATTATCATTTTACAGGCAACAAATGAGGATATATGTGTTATGTATTATTATGTACTGTTTATCTCCTTCTTGAATGCGAATGGTAATCATAATGTTCGACTTTCTATATGAAGTATATATTAATAATATATAATATTCGAAGCCTTCTGCTATTGCCTATACCTCATCGTCGCTGGTCTGTGGGCAGAGGACCTGCTCCTGCCACCAATCATGCACCTCATAGACAGCATTCGCTTGATTGTTGAATGGCAACAGTTTGCCGGTGCCACCAATCAGTTGGTTTATCATCGCCGATGGACTGCTCAGTGCTCCGTGATGATGTTGATGATGCTGCTGATGATGCGGATGATGATGATGATCGCCAAAGTTATGCAGCGCAGCTGCAGCAGCAGTCGCATTAATTGTCGGATAGTGAAACTGCCCAATTTCGGTGTTCAGCTGCGAAAAGAAACTAGATGACTTGTTCACCTCCCGCTGCTTGCCCAACTGACCACCCAGTTGACCCATTTGTGCCGCATGTGGCAGTGTTGTCATTGAATTCTTTTTACGCTGCTGACTGCTGATGTGCAAACGCTCCTTATCGCTCAGCGTCGAACGCTGCTGTGGATCACTGGAGGTGGGCGCCAGAAACTTCCGACCCGCCGAGCTGCCCGTCGAATCGCTCCGATTTAATGCATATGCCCGCTTGCCCACCGACATCATATGGCGAGCACCGATTGCGGCACTAGTTACAAAACCAACACCAGCTCCCGTATGGGGTTCGGTGTGGGGCAGAACTACGGCGCTACTGCTGCCATCCTTTTCATCGTTTTCTGTTGAGCTGAATGTGGGCGAGAAGGCGTCACTTGTGGGCGGGCAGGTACCAGCGACTGCTCCACTTATTGTGCTTATGGCAGACTTATCGATTACACCGCCTCCGAGTGTCTTGTCGTCCTGCACATTGGGGCGCATCACTAGCTGCTCATTGGTGGCACGCAAGCCAGCGATCAAAGAATTTTGTTGTTTCTGGTTGACAAAAATTACAGAGTTAATAAAAAATTGCACAAAAAATAAATTACAGTAATGATCCTACGCTAGCATTTTGTGCACGTATCTTCTTAAGGCAACCTTCGAGCCAGGTACGTATTGTCATCTTAGCCACTTCCTCCTCGACCAGGTACTCGAACTCCTCACGCGCCAGCAGCTCCTCCAGCTGCAGTGCCTTACGTATGTCAACAGACCGATACGAAAGCATGCTAAAAAACATTTATTGCATATTAGAACTAAATACTAGCAGCTTGTGCATGAATCTTAACTTACTTGATGACATCGTGAAAGGTTACATCTTCGCCATTGTGCAGCTTGTCCAGCTCATAGCACATATACTTAAATAGCAGGCGATCCTTTTGCGGATCGCACTCGAGTCGACCTTTAAGCAGGCGCAAAATAAATTTCACCCTACGCACGGGTATAACACCACGCTGATGTATATCAACAATGTTCCAAGTGTTTTGAAAATTTCGTATGTCCGCATAGGACAAAAGAGCATCCTCCTCATTCGAATAGAACAAGGAAAAGTTCTCCATGATAATAGCTGTAAGACAAGATTTTTGGTTTTAGTAGTTATGCTGCAAATCTTATTATGGTATGCATTTAACCTACCCACTAGCAAATTAAGCACAATATACGTTATTATCACATAGAATGTGCAGAAATATATTAAACTAGCTGTAAAGTTGCCGCAATCCGTTTCCCAGTAATTGCCACCCAGTGTACAGTATGGTGGCCGCACCATACAATCATGCATGATCTTATTCCAATCCTCGCCAGTCACAATACGGAACAACATGGCCACACCGGTCACCGGAGATCCAAAATTCGCTCGCCGTCCTATACCCTCGCCATACTTGACGGTGCCTACGAAAATGTTTTAAAGACATTATTCTGGAGCTCTGAATACAATATAATCTACACTTACCGAAGAGTATGGTTCCAGCCAAGGCATAAAAGAACACCAATAGAAACATTCCAAAGATAATGAAGAAAGATTTGCACACAGACACGCCCACCGTCAACATGAGCATCTTGAGTGTCGTATGCTTTCCAGTGATGGTAAAGAAACGCAATATAACTACCATGAATCCAAAGAAGTATGATAAATCGTTCTACATAAATTAAATCCAAAAGAGGCATTATTGAAACGTTCGACTTATAGGACTAGTACAAATACCCTGAGAATTGTTTGAAGTATAATCCAGATGACGCCAGCAACGGTCACAAGTAAATCATATCGATTTCGTCTGGACTGCCAATAGCCACGTGGGGTAAATGCAATATTTTTCATCACCACCTCGATGACAAAGACAAAGGTCAGCACAGCACTAACAATGACCAAACGCTCCGTGTGCACCTCGCCTTTAATCCACTGATAAAAGACATAACAAATTATAAAATACCACATCTCTATTCGCAGTCACTTGCTTCTCACCGTTATGGATAGCAACATGCTGTTGATGAGGACAACGACAGCAATGACCCGCTTAAAGATGATGTGTTGGGTAATATCATAGGTGAAGGCACGTATCTTGCGTCCATCCGGACGTGGTGGCAGATGTAATGGCTGAGCGATTTTAAGACGCTTCTTTAGGTCACACCATCTTCGTTGGTCGACGGTAAGTAATGCTGTGCCTTTATTCTCCGAATAGTTTGCAATAACCACGCCCACAAACAGCGTCAATCCAATCATACAGCCCAAGAATATGTAGATATGAATGTAGATGGCATGTATCTAATGAAGTTAATATGTTTGTAAGTGTGTTAGTGCTAGTAATGATAAAGCAGATAAAACTCAATATTACCGGTCCAACAGCTTTGATAAGGACATCACGCACATCTAGCCAGCCTTTAAAGGATAACACCTCGAAAAGTGTGAGCATCGCATCGCCAATGTTGTCAAAGTTGAAGCGACGAGGATTAGCCCAGACACGCGGCACCAACATGGCCGGATAGGATTCATCGGGACCCGGTGTCAATTTCATTTTGGTAACAAAAACGCGACGCATGAAGACACCAACACAGTCTTCGCGGCGCAATATTGTCGGATCATTGCAACGCGCGAGACGACCCCCGTATAGCTGTACGCCGTAACTGGCGAAAATGAACATGAGCAGTATGAGAAGCGTGGATACCAACAGGATCTCCTTGAAGCCACGACACAGTTCGTAGACAACCTTTCGCATATGCGGCACCAGAGTAAAGATTCTCAGCGGTCGAACGCAGCGTAGGATCATCAGGAGCTGGGCCGCCGAATTGGTGGGTATGTTGTGTGGCATCCAGCAAAGAAACGAAGTGGACACCACATAAATGAATACATCAAGTGCGGCAGCCACATCCTTGATGTATGCCTTGGGTGTGAAGAAGAGGCCATCAGCTAGAATTTTCAGTGCCAGTTCTAGACTCATGAATATGACAAAACCGTATTCAGCTATCTGCAGCGTCGGATGATCCATTAAACGATAGTTGGGTGTCTCAAACATCATCGAGATGCACGAAAGTGTTGTAGCAAATATCATGACCCAGTCCAGATAGGTGACCAGACCCAGGAAGTTACTAGAAAGGAGTACCCTATTGACAAACTGAACAGGTTCTTTACACCCATAAATTTCTACTCACTGTAAACTTTTGTATTGCACTTTGCGTTCCTTGCCAGTCAATGGATCCTTGAGCCTGGCATCGTACCTTGCATGCACGATCTTCTGACAGATCTTGCGAAATCGACTCTCGCGCGGCACTAGAAACAGCGGCGTATCAAAGAACGGATGATTCTCGCGCAAATCCTCCTCACGCTGATTGCGTCGCATCTCAGCCTGCTGTCGCTTTGCCTGCAACAGCTTAATATCCAGATCGTGCGGCCTTGCACGGCCGGAGTTGGCACGTGGGGCAGCCGCAATATCACCGTTCTCCATCAGATGCTCATAGGTCTGCTTCAGCTTAATGGAGCCAGAGCGCACGCTGCGACGTATCGATCGGGATCCAAATCTGTGAATTTGTAGCGTACACACATCAAACGAAACAAATGCCGCTAAAGGGCCAACTGGCACTTACTTCTTCTGATCGACTCGCCATGGCTTCGAATGTGTGATTGTGCCCTGGGATTTGAGGCCACCCTTAGTGCCGACCACTGGTAACATCGCCGAATCGCCAAGCATTAAACGTTGATTGTTGCTATCGCTGTGTAATGATAAATGATGATTGAATGATCAATCTAACAATATATTAAGAACAAGATTATATATTTACTTGATTATGTGAGTGATGGCCAATTTGCGAAGACTACTTCCAGCGGCTCGTACCTTGGCCGTTTTGTTCATGATGCGGACGGGTTTCTGTTTGCGAAAGACTACATTTGATTCCCAGCATTCGGACATCGGACGTTTGCAGTTCTCGACCAGCGATGGATCATCCATTTCCAGTTCGATTACAAAATGCTTCATGAAGCTTTCACGCACCTTCGGCAATATGAAATCGTTGGGTATGCGATGGAGTATTGTCATTTGCGGTGAATCGGGAAATTTCTCGAAAATTCTTAAACGAAATGGTAGAGTCTCTTTGATTTCGGCACTCTGTTCGCGAAACTTAAGCTGCTTTAGCTTCTTGATGTCTTCGTCCAACTCCAGATTGTCCAAAATGACAGCGACGAAAAGACTGAGCACGATGAGTGTGACGAATAGATGGTAGAGTATAAAATAGACGGCTACAAGAGGCGTCAGGGTTTTGCTTGTGCGTATCATTGTCTCATCCATGACCTCAACCCACGCCTCCTGCGTAAGGATCTGGAACATGCTCATGAAAGCCTCCGGAAACGATTCAAACTTGGTGAAGTCACAAAGAAAGCAGAACAACTGCATCGAAATGCTTGAGCTTATGATTAGCAAGCACATGGTGAAGATGATGAGTGAGCCCAATTTCTTGCCCGGTCCAAAAATCTTATACACAAATCCCTCCAACATGGGCGATGCCTTGATGAGCCGCACCACCCGCAGCACTTGAAAGTACGTCAAGCCAGACAAATAGAACATAGGAACAATGTGGAGTGTTGTGCCCGCGGCGAGTAGCAGCTCAAACTTATGTATCGAATGCTTATAGTAGCCACGCCAGCCCAGACAATAGATCTTGAACAGTGTCTCCAGATCGAGCAGACACGTGAACACAACCTCAATATAATAGTATCTCTCATAGAAAACATGTCGCGGCCGACCATCGTGCTTGAAAGCCATTGTTGCCGTCACAATGCCATTGGCCAGGATCACCGTCATGACCAGCATGCGAAAATACGGTGATCGTAATATGGCATGGCATGTCTCTGGCGCCAATCCGCCATGCTTATTGTCATCGATGGTCACAAGCCGCCAGCCGGAATCGTTGCCGCTAAGTATTTGTGAGGCGGCTGTTTTCTGTATATGTCCCCGGGCACCCCACATCTGTTGGAATTGTACGCGTATCTCGTTAAAGGTCTCCGTGATAACAGCAATAAACACATTCTTCACCAGCCATGCGAGAAAGAAGATCATCGTGCTGAAGTAAAAGGCAGCACGCCACGCTGGCAACGAGTCAATTGCTCGATACATAATGAATACCCAACCCTCCTGCGAGGCGGCCTGATAAACTGTAAAAATACTCGTTGCAATATCCTCGAAACCATTGAAGCCGATCACATAGCTGCTCAGAAAGTCCATCTTCATGCAGCGCATTCCCGGTGAACACTGATATCCGGAATCCGGATCCATCGAACAGAATGTGTCCGGTATGGCCAACGAGTTTAGTGTGAGAACACTGTAATAAAAGATGATGGGGTTATTTAAAGCTTTAATAAATCTGTTTCAATCAAAAAAATTAATTCTAAAACTCAATTAAATTAACAAACATTAGTCACACAGATTTTAATCTTTAATGTAATGTACATATGTAAGTATGTAAATGAGCTGTGTGTATACTTACGGCCGTCCTGATTCATCATAGTGTGTATTATTCATGACACAATGATTCTTAAGCTCTCCAAAGAACTGAACACCGAGCAATCCATATAGCGACATGAAGAACAAAAAGAATAGCGTCACATTATAGATTTGCTGACTCGAGCGTCTAAAGACAATATATAATATGAGGAGACATTAATAATTTTGTTTATTGTTTAGTTTGACTGTCCACCTACTTGAAAATTTGATTGATGCGGCTTTTTGGCATACTGAATTTGAGGAAAACACGCAGAAATCGAATCATAATAAGCGGGCGGGGAGCTCGCATAATTGATAGATAAGAAAATCTGTAACAAAAAGAAAAATCGATTATCGAAGCACGAAGCTTAACAGTGTTACAAAATGTATATGTACATACTTTGGCACAATTTCGAGCACTTCAAAGATTTGCAATATGATTGAGACCCAAAGAAAGCTAACCATAGAGGCATCAAACTGGCACCAATGATCCTTTAGGTAAGGAACCTCGCCCTGCAAAAACAAAAAAGAAAAGGTTAGGGCACATACGTATGTACAAAGGTACTTGAACATTAAACATTGAACTGACATTGAGAACTCCACGAATGTGCATTTTGGCAATCATCTCGGCCGTAAAAAGGATTGTGACCGCCGTATCCGAGCAAAAGGTTATGTACTGCAGCGCAGGATGACGTTCAAACGTTTTCGGTGTATTAAGGGAAACGGATGTGAGCGAGACCAAAGCGCATAGGCGCATCAAGCGACGCACCCAAAGCTTATTCACCCATTCGATGTCAGCGCTCTCATTGAGCGATTCCTCGGGTCCATAATCGGCTAGAAATGGCTCACCACCTTTGAGGCTTTGCTTGCGACCGAGCATTATCTTATTGCCGATGCCAGTGGCAATGCCGAGACCAATTGGCGGCACACCCGTAATGGCAGCACTGCCCACTGTGCTGCTAATGCCGCCACAGATGCCCATGCCAGCGGAGGCGGCTCCACCGCCCAAGCCGCCAATGCCACCCAATAGATTGAGGCCACCGCCCACCTGCGCTCCTCCTGCGCCATTATTGTGTACATTGCCAGGTATTTGGCCGCCAATAACTGATGTGCTTGCTGTCGTGCTTTGTGGTGCTGGTGCTGCTGCTGCTGCTGTTGGTGGTGGTAGTGGTGGTGCTGACGCTGCTGCTACGGCTATCGATGATGATCCTGCAGCTGGCTGATGCATGCCGTAGGCAGTGCTGCTGCCACCACCACTGCCACCGCTGCCCGAGTTCACAATGGTTGTCGGACTGTTAAGCGCACTGTATGCATCGTGACGTGTGCCCAAACCGTTGCCAGGACTGCTACCCGGTGACGGATTACTAAAGTTAAAGTGACTAATCTGCTGCTGCTGTTGGGAGCTGCGCAGATACTGTGAATGCTGGGACTGATGATGTCCTTGGTGGGCGGAATGATGTGATGATGATGTTGCTGGCAGTGCTGAGTGCTGGTGCTGCTGTGGTGTCAAGCTGTTGCCGCTCGAGGAACTGGTGCTGGCTGTCGCTGATGTTGTGATGCCGCTGGCTGAGTGAAAGCTGCCGCCACTGACGCCAACGTTACCGCCGCTGCTGCCGCCGCCTCCCGTGCGTTTATTACGAGCAGCTGCACCCAAGCGACGTATCTGTAAGCGGTCAATCATTCAAACTGTGCATCCTGCTCCTGGCCCGTTACCGTTTTATATTTCTCTCTCTTGACTGGCACCGATGTGCGTTTGTATGTTTGTTTCTAAAAAGAAGACAAGAACAATTATTACAGCGCCAAATTTTGTGTCAATATGAATGTAAGAAAACCGCAATGTTCGACCAACCCCAAATGAAGAAGGGGAACAATTTTGCAAATCCCGCCCGCCACCCACCGAACGCATAACGGAACAGAAGAAACACATGCACATACACTTATGCTTATATATATGTACGTATGTATGTGCATATATATGCAAGTACGTCGCTTACATCCATATGTAAATCAAATAATATTCATACTTACTTTGATATTTTTGAGATTTTTGGTCAAGTTCGTTGCTCGTTCGTTCTATCACAAAGCCCCATTTATGGGGCACTTCAGGTTGGGGTCGTAGTGCTCAACAATAGCACATAATATTGTATGTATGTAGGTATGTATATTGTATATATTGTATTTACGTACGTATATGTGTGTGTGTGTGTAAATAAACTTCTGTGTTGTAACAAATATTTGTATTTTTTTTTAACAACAACAACAACAATAAGTATATGCTAAGTATTGCAACATTATTATACCCATTACATTCTACGTTAACAAACAATTGAATAAAAACCAAAAAAATTGAATAAATAAAAAAAAGTGTTGAACTTTTGTACGTAATATCACGCGCTGAATAGAATACAGGACAGCAAAACGACGAATGTTAACACGTACTAAACGAACTAACCAACAAACGTATGAATGAATCTACGAACCAACGAACGACCGACCGGGCGGACGAACAGATGGACAAAAGGACGAACGAAAGGGCAGAGGGGCAGTGCGTTCAGCTTTTCGGGTGCCATATATCTGACAGCTGCCATTCTGTCAGATACAAAATTGTTTGCTCAAAATGGCGTCTGCGCAATGGCTGCACTGTAAAAAATATTAACTGCATATCCGGTTGCATATCACATATATCGGATTTCGAAACACGAAAAGCACTTACGCACAATGGATAACGAAAAAATGTCAAAACACATTTATAATAATTATTCAAATAAAAAGAAACAACCTAGATACCGTGAACAGACATTGAAAATACAGTTAAGGTACTAGTTCTAGAATATTTATTTGCATAATATTAATGATGATGATTCAATTGATTTCAATTGTATAAATTTATAGGTTATGAACATTTTGTCAATATACAATTTACAAATATGATACAGATATGGGAATTAAGTTTAAAATTAAAGATTTTCATAATGGAAAAATGATTTAAGTGTTTTTTTTTTCAGTGCAGTAATGGGTCGATGACAACAATAGTGTACCGTGTGACAGCAGAAAGTGTAAAAGTGGAGCGCTTGAGTCTGGTTTTAGCATTAGCTCAAATAACAAAATGGGCGCGTCGACCTCGTCTAAGAAATCCTCAGGTCCTGGATATCCCGGCCATGATGATCCGGCATACCGCAAATGCCAGGAATTGAAGGCAAGTTGCGAGCAACAACTCATTTACATAATCACAACCTGAACCACGCTCACAAAATGGTGTAAACAAAAAAAAACACGTAGATGGAACGCTGGATACAGATGCACTACCAAATCAAGCAAAGGGAACAGGCTCTGGCCATTGCTCAGCATCGAGAGCTTTTCTACTGGCTAAGCGGCTTCTATCTGAGTGCTCTATACGGTTGTGCCAGCTACTATCAGCGAGTGAAACGTGCCTCCGTTCTGGCACCGCTGCTGCCGCTCACCTTCGTCATGGGCTACTATACGGACTGGGCCTATGGCAGCAAGCTGCATCGCATTCAGGGTGATTTTAATTACACTTGATATATACATATGTTGTTATTACATAACAAACGTTGTTCGTTTACATTTACAACACAGCCGAAGCGAATATGATAATGGAGCACGAACATGATCTGTTGCATTGGCCAGGTGGATTACCCACGGTAGCTGGCATTGATGAGGCTCGTGTCGAGGTTGAAATGGAGAAGAAAATGCATCCACATCACATGTAGATAGTATAGCTGGACCAAATCCTCATCACAGTTTAGTTATACTCTATTGCTCAATCAACAAATTTACATCTGAATACCATTTTCTTCATCCTTTTTTCAGTATCATTCTCACTTCTCACATTTTTTGAAGCAATAAGTATCAACTTACATACATAATTCATTTGCTTACAATTTAGGTACTCGTTGCAGAATGCTGAAAAACAAATATGCTAATATATTGCCATATATGTGTAATCCAATATTGTTCTAGCTAGAAACAACAATTTTTTAACCCTATACCATAAACATACATATACTCTTTATATATATACTATAACTTTCCTTTGTAAATGACTCTTGGACTCTTTTTCATACTCTAATGCGTCTGTGTGTTTCAAATTCAGCAAATTTTCAAGACAATACTCCTTATAATAATATATACATACGTGTAGGTTATTATTATTATTATCGATTTATTTATATACATATATATATATATATTTGCGCTTATATAAATGTATGTATGTATAGAAAGCGAGCGAACTGTAGCCTAGGGCATCTAATAAATAAATTGCTCCCAAATTTGCACAATAATAAAGATACAATTTCTAGTTTCCCATTAACTATTCGAATAAAAAAATACATCGATCGCCACCACATCCCGTTTAGTAGTGCACATGGACATCATCCAGCAGGCTATCCTCGATCAGTGCCCGATTATCCTTCTTGTAGTGCGTCTCACAAAATTCGGCAATGCGAACGCATGCCTCTTCAATCATGACGCCGGGCACAGTGAGCACAATGCGTATATAACCCGGATATTCAAAGCAACTGCCGGGCAAACAGAACACACTCTGCTCATTCACCAGTTCCTGCACAAAGTGTGTGTCATCCTTAAAGGCCGGAAAACGTTCGATGCAAATGCCAATCATCATGTACATAGCTCCATTGGGCATAACCGGCTTCAGTCCATCCACCGGCTTAAGCATATTGTAAGCAAGCTGAGCATTCGACTAAAAGGAACAAAAAGAAGCACATTAATCAGTGCCATTACATTAAATCGTAGCACTTACGTAGAGTATTTCGATTACTCCATCAAAAAAGCTCTGCGGCGTTTTTGTAAGTATATCGTGGAGTGCACCCTGAATGATCGTATTACTACCAAGTATGCGTCCACACATGTTCTTAAGCCCGGTGGCTGCAGTTCCCAAACGTTGCTTATCATCGTGCACAATAATCCAACCCATTCGCCAGCCAGGCACTAGAAAACGTTTGGTTAATCCACCACAGGACAGCACTGGAACCTCACGTGTCAGACTGCTCACAGCTATATGACGCGATCCTGGGAACACAAAGTGTTCATAGATCTGAAAAATAATACAAAAAATAAAAAAAAATACCAATCAACTTTTTTGTGTTTAAAGGGAAGATCCTTAGATTAAATCCTTTGCAAGAGTTTAGCATTTTCCTTATAGCAACATCACTTGTTCATATATATGCTCACTCACCTCGTCTGCAATGATGGGCAAGTAATGTCGCTCACAAATGGCCACAAGTTGCCGTAGATGGGCTTCATCGAAAACGCTGCCACACGGATTGCTTGGATTGTTAATAAGCAACGCAGCCGTATTCTCATCAATCAGACTCTCCAGCTGACCAAGATCAGCGCGCCACTGTTGCTCCGGCAACAGATCATAATAGCGCACCTCAATGTTCAAGCCCTCGGCGAGAGTATAGTACAAACAGAAGCCAGGACGCGGCACAAGCACATTCTGGCCACGATCCGCTAACGCCAGTATACAATACTCCAATGCCGATGAGCAGCCACTGCACAATATAACATCATTTGGATTGATCACACCATTCGGTCGTTGATGTGCGCTATACTTGGACACCGCTTGACGCGATGCCTCGTGACCCTGCGTGTGTGCATAACCATTATATTTGCCGCTCTCCAGGGATCGCAGCACCGCTTTCATTGTCTCATCGGCAGCTTTGAGATTGCCAAATGTTGTTGGATCGCCTGTGCGTGAATAGGTTGAGCAGAAATTACAGGTTAATCAAGTTGGCAAGGAAATTTTAGATGCAACGGGAACTTTTCGTGTAGATTTTGCACACAGCACCAAAAATCTTCCCTTATATTCAACAAGTCTCATTTTATTGCTAAAATTAGATTCATAAATTCCTTTATGCGATTCTTGTTTTTTTTTTTTCTATTTGCAGCAAATTGGCATTTGCTTTGTTATACTTTTCTTTTTATGCATCACAATTTTAATAAATATAATTTAAAATATCTAAAAAATAAGCAAATATCTTTTGCCAAAGCGCCTATATATATATATATATCATCTCTTATACTATTTATATATTCACAATTTTTTCCACAATCCAGTCTTAAACTTGTTTAACGCATTTGCTAAAGTTTCCGCCTATCGTTGAATCCCCACGCGCTTAACGGGGAAAAGAGAAAGACTTTGCGGGGGTTACGGGGGAGGCAGGTATGTAGACAGTGATAAGCAGGCCACAAATATACCATACCGGCTAATACAATTCTGAATTCTAATCAAATTCGATTCTTGATCTTGCTTCTTGATTCGATTCGCGAAACAGGTGAAACTACATTTTATGCAAATGCATCGAAAACGCGCGAGCCCGCTTTACAAAAACAATAACAATATTTGTAACAACAACTCTCCGGACCTCGGACCACTAGCAATATATATATATATAATATACTAACTATATATATAGATATGTATATGTATATGGTAATGAAATAAATTAATTCGAAGCTCATAAAATGCATACTTAAACTGAAATGTGTTTTGCTCAAAAAACTTAGTTAGTATATTGGCAAAAACAATGAACAAATAATTATAGCACGATGCATGCAACCGAATATCTGATTGGTTGATCATTTTTATAAACTATATATATATATATATGTATATATGTATATATATGAGGAGCAGCGACAAGAGAAATGAATTCATGTCGCGGAATTTAAGCAAACAAGTTTCAGCATTTTAACAAAACAACAATATTGACCAAATAATTAAAAAATATAAAAAAATAAATGAATAAATAGCTTTCTTTGTCACGCCGAAATTTAAACACCCAGTGCAGACAGTGCAGTGATTTGTATTTTATAAATATTCAACATGCATACAAGAAATAGTGAATCTAAGCTAATGTGGAATCAACTTTTAATGAGGACTCAAATAAAGTTTAAGCCTAAATCAAATGTTAAAAAGTTAAGACCCAAAATCAGGAAACTCTCGCTGCAAAAGGGTGTAATATATTGAACAAACAAACAAAAAAAAAAACGCCTTGCTCTTTAAAATTGAATGGAGAATTTTCTGAAGTATCAACCAACCAGGCAGAAGCATGGTCTGAACGGGATTTTACACATTTGACATACAGACAGACTTGAAATTAAAATAAGTGATTTCATACTTATAAACATTAATATTTTCTTCATAAACAATAAAGAATTTAAAGGATAGATTTTAAGAAAAAAAAAAAAATACTATTTAAATATATAAATGTATTGTTTTTTTTTTTATTGGTATAAAAGTATGTTGATTATAGATACAACATTATTCAAATACTTTTACTAGAAACGGAATGCATTATTTACTTTAATTTAATTTATTTCCTGCCCAGTTTGGCAGTCAAAAATATGATATTAGATATTGAAAACTGTGTTGAACAAGTTCAAGTTATTGAGCTCTCACTGTACTAGTTTTTAATGTCGAAAATAACTTTTCTTCAAACCAAAATGCATTCCTGTAAAAATAAACATTAATTTTCTGGTATTTTACTCACCTATGGACAGCGGTATCATTGGCTTCAGTGGATTTGGACTTATCTTCAGTGATTCGACAATATTTCGAATACGATTATGCGTGTTTAGGGACAGTGGGGAGCCTTCAATCTGCCAGCCCGATCGCTGCGGTGGAGCAGCAGCTGGCACAACAACAACAGCAGCAGCATCCTGATCAATTGATTGCTCTTTCAATTGAAGCTGGGCAAGTGTCTCGTTCACTTCAGCAACAGAAACGGCAACGTCAATGTCAATGGAGTCAGAAGTGGCCGCCGATGGGGAGCCGCCGCTTGGGCTGCTGCGGCTGCTGGGGCTGCTCTGAAACTTGTAGCCTTCGGTGGCAACACTGCTTGGCATTATCACCAGGACAGGCGTTCAAAGATGCACACACACAAAACACAAAACCACAATCAAAAAAAAAAAACAACAACGAAACGAAACGAAAAATTTCCAATGAGACTGAGAGTCCTCCCAAATTCAAATGAACGTAAAATTGTTATCCTGTTTTTCATTCCACACTAGCATTAGAGATGCGAACTGTTCTTTTCGTTGGATTGGAGGCGTGACTATCAAGGTATATATATATTTATAAATATATATATATTTATATATATATATGTATATGGTATATATGCTTTGTATATAAGGTCGCTGCGAATTCTGGGCTAAAACAACACTGATTAACTTGGCCGATCTCTTGGGGCTTTTATCGGATCTGCCAGTGTCGCTTGGCCGCTTCATTATATATGATATAAATACGAAAACGTTAGGCATATAAACATATATATATATGTCACTCTGATTAAACACACATAGACACTCACAAACACATTTTTATGGCACAACACGCGCCTCGGGAGGGCCGAGCCAAAGAACAACAACTACTGAAACTTCGGATCGAACTCGGGCATAAACCTGATTTGAATATTGGCACTGGAGACAACAACAAAATATATATATATATATATATATATATTTTTGCATATAAACAATATGTAGATTCATAAAGCCTGGTCTGACTTGGATCCAGATTTTTAGTTTTAAAAACAACAACAATGTTTTTTTTTTTTTTTGTATTATATTTTTTTTAAATCGTATAAGTTGAAAACCATCTCTGATCAGTCCAATTATGATTGCATTCAGCAATGATGATCAATGTAGAATCCTTTATCGCAATAATGAGAGAGAAATTTTAAGGCTTCTATTAAATTAAAACTATTATCTTATAATGGAATATTTTTACGTATGCATAGTTGATACTATACAACCCGATTTTAATATGCAAAATATCAAATAAAAAAAAAATGGCGAAGACGACGCAATATATCTACTAGCCACAATTTGCGTCATAAATGCGCTGCACGCGCATTAAGAAAATGAAAACAAACAACTTAACTGGTAAATAGAGTATATAGTTATTTAGATAGATAGAAAGATCTCTTGCACCCCGGGAATCTTTCGTTTAAGTTGTTGTTTTGAACTTAGCCTAGTTGCAGCAGTTGTTGTTGTTGACGTCGCGCCATTCCTTTTGCTAACCAACACTAACACCACAACAACGATTCATTCAATCGGTTATTTTGTTACCTTGCGTCGAGAGATCGAGCCTCCTGCTCACCTTGCTCATCGAAACGGGTTTATTATTTAATTTGATTAAAAAGCACACAAACACGGCAAGCAAGCATAATGCCACCTGTTAACTGTATAAATACGTATATGAATACATTCACTGTTCAAAAAAAACAACAACAAAGTTTAAGTTTTAGTTTAAGACATAGTCCCTTTTATATACTATAAATGAATTTGCTTGATCATACGACAAATGAATATTTGTATGTATGCAAGACTGATTTTAACTGAGTAACTTAATAATGTTATTCAGAAAAAAAAATAGATAAGAAACTTTGACATCTTATATGTATATATACATTATTGATATGTGTACAAATTTTCTGGTTGATCTATAGATTTATTGTTGCATGAAAAGCGTGTAAGAAAAAAAATGCCGCATTATAACGCATCATTTGACGCGTCAGACAAGCATACAAAAAGTTACGTATATACATATATAAATCCATATGCGACATACAGGCACATAAACATTGTTTATCAGATTTCATTGACATAGTAGATAACTAACAAACTAACTTAGGTGGAAAGAAAAAAAAAAAATATAATAATTATAATAATAATAATCATATTGAATATCCTTTGAAACATATTAAGCTTAAATGAATATGCGTGCGGATTGAGGTATTCGAAGAAAAAAAAGGTTGCTGAGTGCTGAGAATCCAACCTAAGGACGCGGTTGTACGTTAATGTTGACAGATTCGATCTGTTTGTCTGTCGATCTTTGTTGTTGCTGGAGTTAAACACACCTATTTGCGTTTAAACATGTTGCTGAGGCGTCGCTTGGGAGGCGAGTTCTGTAAAAATGTAAAACAAAATCAATTTTGTTACTCGTAAAATAATGCAATTGTGATCAATTCAGATTGTAGTTTCAGACTTGGTTTGCTTGTTGATTCCATTGTGTGTTGCCATTTCGTTTTCGCGTCTTACATCTCATTGGCAGTTTTTGTCCAATTTGTGATGACAAAGTGTATAAATATCGACAATAAAAGCATAAGCATAAGCAATGCAACCAACACAAAACTCTTTAAACTAATGAGAGACTTCAGTTTCGATAGTAAAGTAGATGGCGAATTCAACACACGAGATCTTTGCTCCAAGTCTCCCACGGAAGTCTTAAAAGTCAATGCGGTGATCTCGGGCAGGGCATGTGAACGAGAACGGAATGCAAGCGATGACACTGTGGACCATGACTGACACAACGATTCGTTAGTGTTGCAACTGGCAGCCGATGTTTCATTACTTGCACTGGCAAGAGTGGGCATGCGGTTCTCCAAATCGCGTTGTTGTTGTCGGTTGGCATTTGATAAATCATCATTGTATTGCAGCGGCTGCAGATCAAATGGAGCTGTTGATTCGATTTGAAGGCATAGCTGATCAAAGTGAAAATCATGGCTATACTGCTTAGTGATGTTGGAGGCATTGGAGGCTCCATTAAGCCATTCGCAAACATGATTCTCTTCAAATTGTTCTTTAAGTTCTTTTAGGTAGGTTTTGTCGCAATCCTGCTTGGCGTCCAGCACCATTTGCAGTTGCTGTGGCGATTTTGTCACTTTTGTCGAGTTGAAGGAGTATGTCGCATTATTGTTGTTATCGTTTATTTTTGACACGGGCGGAGAGGAGTCGCGCAAATCCCTAGCCTGATCATAGAATTGAAGACGAAGTTGTTTGATGTTGGTGCGCTGCTGCAATCGGCTCTTCACTGCCTTTGACGAATTGTGACCATATCTCATCGCAAAGATACCACCATGACGATTTATGGCTAAGCGCGCGTTGCTCTTTCTTGGCTTGCGCGTAACAATCGGTGATGAGATGCCTGCGGTGTTACCAGAACTGCCTGAGAGGCTGCGCTTGCGATTCTGGATCATAAGCAGCGCAGCACTGGGTAAATGTGGAGTTCCTTCTTGCTGGTCCTGCTTCTGTTCCTGTATCTCCTCCTGGTCCTCTACATTCTGATGCTTCAACTGTTTGTAGTATGAGCGACTTGTTCGTGGCGTTGATGTACAAAATACGCTCGCTTCTTGCAAATGCTTATTGTGACGACGTTGAATAGCTGACGATGGTTTCTTCTTACTTTTCGGGTGAGCCCGCTGCGGGGAAGGAGCACATCGTTGTTTTATAAATGACCCGTTGAGGTTAACAAAGCTACACAAGCGATCACAAGGACAACAACGAGATCGAGAACGAGACTGGCAATTTACACACCACAAGCTAACGCCAACTTACTTAACACACACAAATCAAGAAGCAAAGACAAAACAGTACGCAGTACACATAATAAGATGTTTCGCGGTTACTTACCTCATCACGTGAGAGACTGTGTGCAGCGGTGGTGGTGCCACTGCTTCCCATGCTGAAGCGTGAGGCAAAGAGCTTGAAGCGTGCCGGTGTCTTGGCGCAACCATTATCATAGGTTTCGCGCAATATCTCGCGCGGTGGCTCCGAGCTGCCAAATGAGAGACGACCGCCATTCTTACTGGGCGTTGGCGGACCCGGACGTTTGTAGTGTGTGCCCATCGACTTTTTACGTGCACCGTTGCCATTGCCACCCGTTGTGCTCAACAGCGCACTCATGCTATCGTCCAGGCTATGTGGACCATCCTATTAAGTAGGAAAACAAAAACATGTTAATTACTTTCAAAAGTTACATTTTCAAAAAATACTTTCAACAAATATATTGACAACAATGACAAGCAACAAACAACAACAACAACAAAGAAATAGCAAAACGCATATCGGAACGGGATGTTACGGATCTTAAAAACATACATATGCAACTTGTCTGTGTGTGTGTGGGTGTGTGTGGTCTGACTCTAAGAGTTCACTGTCAATATAGATTATATAAGCTAGCACATTTGTGTGTAGAGTTCCAAACGAATTGCTGCTCTCCTGTTGAATGTTGTTGTCGTTGTTGCTGTTTTATTTTTGGATGCTGCTTCTGCGATTGATTCCGGCGCCTATGCTTACTTTAAGATCACTTTCTTGGCTACCCAAATCATACTGAGCCGCATAGGCGCTCTTCAAGTGCGGCGGCTGCAACGAGTTACGATATTGCAGTTCTTCAGATCTATAAAAGAGAGCCAGAGTTTAGCAACAAGCTGGTTGTCAATGAATGGCTAACAGACACTTACGTCATGTCTGGCATACGACCAAGCTTAAGGTCTGTGAGATAGGTGTTATTAAACACCTCGCCCTCCTCATCTTCCATGGCTAGATTGCTGCCCAGATTTGAAGACGGGGCGCTTGGTCGTTTAAACGGCTGCCAATCTTCGATGGGCGATGATTGAGCCGCTGCCTTCTCAGCTTCTTGCAGATGGCGCAGCTTTGTGCTGACTATAGCATGTTGCTTCTGTTGTTCCAGAATTTTCTCGTTGAGAAGCACAATCTGAGCAGACAGCGAACGCGTATGCTCGTCGTACTTGTGGTTCTGCAAAAGTTGGAGTAAAAGGTGAAGAAGAGCTAATTAATATGCGCAACGCAAACTGAGACTGACTTTTTTTACTAACCTGAGCCGTAAGCTTTTCCAGTTCTTCCTTGGTGTTGGCCGCATGGCGTTCCTGCTTCTCCCTCATTCGCGCAACCTCCGCCTGGTACAATGCACGCTACAGTTGTCAGATTGTGTGGTTTTAGATACAACAGTGAGTGTTAAGTTGTGGAAGGAGTTGGTTGAGTAAAATTCAAAACGTAGGAGTAACAAACAATGATTACGACAAACAAATATTGAAACTAATACAAGAACACGGTCTAATTTTAATAATTATTAATTAATTGAAACACTTATACAATAATAGTTAAACTAAACAGTGGCACTGCCACATTCGTGTCTAAAAGACAACAGGAGTCCGAGCTTTAACATCGATATACAGATTGTTGCATAAAAGTATTATATATGTTATGCCCAAAAGGATCGCCAACATGATTAAGAACTTAAAACGAATAATACTGCACGAACTTTTAACATCCCTTAAAAATGTGCGATTTTCCATTATGCCTACTTGAGCTAAACCTAACGCTACAAAACTATCGCACTTTTTTTTTTTTTTTTAAAGACAGTTTATGTATTATAGAAATGAAGAAGGAAGAAAAGAGGAAACAGAGAAAAAAAATTTTAAATACCGTATGGATAAAAAAAATTAAATAAATCAACTTATATTTCATAAATCGTATATTGTCCCGCCATATTCATTAAATATGCCTATTACAAACTGTAGAAGCAGTACTAACAACACACAACAAAATTGAACAGGCTAAATCACATCGAGGCTAACACTTAGTACGTTAACAGTTAAGTAAACTACAAGACCATGCAAATTAACAATTAAATTTATTTACATAGTTGAGACGCCTTAAGCCCATATGACACAAGTAAAAGATTACGCTGCAGTTTTTTTAATAGCTGAACAATTTATTTTTGTTGCATAACTTTACAGTTAAAGAATTTTATTGAATTATATAGTTATGTACAGATTGTTTGTACTCAAAAATGAATTCATTTGAATTATGAATAAGTAAAATATTAAATAATTATATGGCCTAGACATTTGTATTCATCTACAGCCAATATACCAATATATATTAAATAATAATAATAATAAACCTAGGTTATATCTTTTATGAAGTCTTGTCATATTGGGCTTGTTAAGAACGTCTTTCATTAAACTAAATGGATGCGCAAATGTGTTGACGCAAAAGGTACTTGGAAACGCTGGCGCCAGTTAATGCCACCATGCCATATATAACGGAAATACATAATATGGAACGCATCAAACGTGAACTTACCATTTTGACTTTCATCTTTTCCAATTTGCCTTCCAACTCATGACGTTGATCCTTGAGCTTTTCTTCGTAACGTGCAATATCTTCCTTGGCATCACGATATTTAGCCTGCAGTATCTGGCAATCGAGTTCCATTTGATGTTCTTTGGACCTCAGTTGCTCCAGCACCAGGTGGTTATCTCTCTGAATTTCTTCCAAATGTTTTTCATGGTTGTTGCGCATCTCCAAATTATCCGTCAGACTCAATTCGAGTTCATCTTTAATTGCTTTTAGTTTGCGCTGATAGAGCGTTTCGCGTTCCTTAAAGCTTTCGTAGTCTGCAAGAGCATGCTTTAGCTTATCCGCTAAATTGCATTGCAGCTCCTCGTTTGACTCCTGCTCCCGCATCAGTTTGGCAATGATATCATTTGCCAGTTGTAGTTGATTGCCTAGGTCCGCCCTTTGTTTGTGTAGCTGTGCGATGTCGGAGTTAAGGGCGCCAATCTCGAGGCGTAGACGATCATTTTCCTCCTCGGCAATCATTATTTTTTTGTCAGCAGTATTGTCGCGAGCTTTTTCGAGTCTCATCTTTCGTTCATGCTGATGTTCAAGACTGGTTATCTTTTTGCATTGCTGCTCTAAGCTAGACAGCTTCTCCTCCGCACGATTGGTGCGTTCTTTGCTCGTTCGCAGTTCCAATTGCAAGCCCTCCTTCTCATGTTGCAAGGCATTCACAAGTTTTGCTTGTTCTTCGTGTGCGAATTTCATCTGAGATATTTCACGTTGCATTTTGGATACAATAGCTTGCTGTTCGCCCAGCTTTATAACCGTTCTCTCCAAGCGTTTGTTCTGCGAATCCAGCTGCGCTTTGCTCTTTTCCAGTTCCTGCTCTCGCTGGGCAAGCGTATCCTTGACACTTTCCAGCTTCTTCTCAACAATGAACCTGTTGGCAATTTGTTGACTTTGCTCCTCTTCCAGACGCAATCTTTTCAGGTGCTCCTCGTTAACTGCATCCCGCAGTTTTTGTACATCTGTTGCGTGAGATTCTTCTTCCTTATTGGCCCTCTCCAACAACAACTCAAGCCTTTGCAACTCCTTGCCAAGTTCTGTTTGTATAGAAGATTTGCTTGCTTGCTCTTCTTGTTTCTCTTGAGTTATTCTCTCGCATTCCTCTGATTTCTGTTGCAGTTGCTGCTTTAGATCATCACACTGCCTCTGCACTTCATCCAATTCTTTTTGCTTAGCCACCTCCTCTAGCTTCAACTTTTGCAGCTGTTTACTAAGTCCATTTTGAATGGAAGCTTTACATTTTTGCTCGACTAGTAATTCATCAGTTAACTTCTCACAGTCCTCAGATTTCTTTTGTAGCTTTTGCTGAAGTTCATCGAACTGTATTTGGAAATCTTTAAGTTGAGATTCCTTTTGTTGCAAATCTTGCTCTTTTTTACGAAGTTCATTTTGTATTGAAGCTTTAGATTTTTGCTCCATTTGAAGTTCGTCATTTAATCTCTTGCATTCCTCAGATTTCTTTTCAAGTTGCTGCTGAAGATCATCGCACTGCAATTGGAAATCTTTAAGTTGAGATTCCTTTTGTTGTTGCAAACACTGCTGCTCTTTATCAAGTGCATTTCGTATGGCAGCAGCTTTACTTTCTTGCTCTTCCTTAAACTCTTGAGTTATCTTATCGCATTCCTTTGTTTTCTGCTGCAATTGCTGCTTCAACTCTTCGCACTGCTTTTGCACATCTTGAAGCAGATTTTCTCTTTCCTTCAACTCCTTCTGCATGGCCGTTTCCTGCATCTGTTTTTGTTGCAGTTCTTTGACAAGATCGTTTTGAATGGTGGTTTTCTCTACTTGTAACTCTTGAGTTAACTTATCGCATTCCTCTGACATTTGCAGGACTTGCTCCTTGAGCTCATTACGCTGCTTCTGCACTTCCATTAACTCTTGCAACTTGGCCTTCTCCTCCAGCTTGACCTCTTGCAGCTCTGTACCAAGTTTATTTTGAATGGAAGCTTTGCTTTCTTGCTCCACTTGTAGTTCTTGAGCTAATCTTTTGCATTCCTCAGTTTTCTTTTGTAGTTGTTGCTGTAGTTCATCGCACTGCAGTTGGAAATCTTTGAGAACTGATTGTTGATCTCTCGAAGCTTGCTCCTTGATCTTCTTCAACTCCATCTCGAGCTTTTGCAGCTCTTTACCGAGTTCATTTTGAATGGAAGCTTTGCTTTTTTGCTCTTCTTTCAACTCTCCTGTAACCTTTTCCCATTCCTTAGATTTCTGCTGCAGTTGTTGTTTAACTTCATCGTGCTGCTTCTGCACTTCTTCAAGAACAGATCTCAGCTCGTTAACCTCTTGCTGCATGTTCTTCTCTGCCAATAGCATTTCTTGCAGCTCTTTGGCAAGTTTAATTTGAATGTGTTTCTCTTCTTGCAACTCTTGAGTTACCTTATTGCATTCCTCAGTTTTCTGCAAAAGCTTCTCCTTAAGCTCATCGCACTGCGCCTGAATATCTTTTAGCAAAAATTCTTGTTTCTCTAACTCTTTTTGTTTGGCAATCTCCTCGAGCTTTAGCTTTTGCAGCTCTTCAGCAAGAGCATTTTGAGTGGTAGCTTTGCGCTTCATCTCCACTTTCAGTTCTTGCCCTATCCTTTCGCTTTCCTCCGATTTGTTGTTAAGCTGTTGCTGTAGCTCATCGCACTGCGCCTGAATATCTTTGAGTAAAGATTCTTGTTCCTCAAACTCTTTTTGTTTGCCAATTTCCCCGAGCCTAAGCTTTTGCAGCTCTTCAGCAAGAGCATTTTGAGTGGTAGCGTTGCGCTTCATCTCCACTTCCAGTTCTTGACCTATCCTTTTGCTTTCCTCCGATTTCTTGTTAAGCTGTTGCTGTAGTTCAGTGCACTGCGCCTGCACATGTTTAAGAAAAGTTTCTCGCTCGATTAATGTTCGCTGCATGACCTCCTTTTCCAGTTTCATCTTTAGCATCTTCGCGCAAATTTCGTCTTCAATGATTGTTTTATGATCTTGCCACTCTTGAGTTAGCATTCCGTATTCCTCAGATTTTTCTTGCAGCTGCTGTTGAAGTTGCTTTGTGGTGTTCTCATAACTTATGTTATTTTCTTCGAACTCAGTTTGCAGTTGCTTCATTTTTGTTGTCATCTGAACACGATCACTTTCCAAGAGATCGAAACTAGCTTGAAGTTGCTCGTACTTAGAGATAAACTGTACCACTTGTATATACAATATTTGAAGATGTTTGTTCTCAGATTCGGTGTTTATTTGCTCGATTGGTTGTTCAATGTATCCATTAATGGTTTTTAGCATTTTCAACGCCATCTCGTTTTGAGCCGTTAGCAACTCACGTTTAGCGTTAAGCTCTGCTTTTGAGTCATTTAATTGGTTAAACGTTTGCATTAACATATTTTCCACATCTTTAAGGCTTATTTCACCATTTGGTTGCAGTAGAGAACCATTTTGGTCAATTTGAGTGCTTATTCGGTGTAAGAAGCAATTAAGCTGCCTTTGTGCATTAGTCAGCTCTATTTGCTGTTCGGCCAACTTTGAGTCTTGTTGCTTAATACATTGTTCCCGAGCACGTTGTGTATTGGCGAATTTGAACACTTGTTGGCTTAACTCCAAAGCTCGCTTATCTCTTTCTATCAATTCATTTTCGCGTAGCTCAAGCGATTCACTGCTTCTCTTTAAATTAGAGCGACATTCCTCGAACTCCTTAGCCAGCTTATCAGCTTCGTTTCTTAGCTGCTGAATAACTTCTTCATACTGCGAACATTGCAGTTTTTGTTTGTCGAACTGATCCTGCAGTTCCTTAAAACGTTGATGATCTTGCTCTCGCATTTGGTCAATACTGCACTTAATTATATTTAAGACTTGTGTATTATTGTCATAAGTTGCCGATGGCACATCCAGTTGATGTATCTTTAACACTTCCTCCAGAAAGTGGGTCGAAACCGCCTTGATTGATATCAGTTGCGCACGCAATGTCTCATTTTCCTGTTCCTTCTCACGCAACTGTTTATCTATAACGGAGCAAGCAAGGTTTTCTGGCGTCGTATTCATGCTGCCGGACGACAGCGAGGTGTCCAACAGGTCCGACGATGCATTCAAAACTTCGCGACCCTTGTGCAGCTCGTCACGTGTCTCTTTGAGACATTGCTCCAGCTCCAGTTTGTCGCGCTGTAAGCAGGCAATTGCTTCGTCCTTTATTGCCAACATTTGTGAAATACCTTCCGAGTGTAGTTCAAGTTCGTTTGTTTTGTTGTAATAGATGCACAACTCTTTCTCAGCAGTTTTTAGCTGTAGATATGGTAAAAACATAAAAATCATAAGTAACCAAAGGATATTCTCGTTAAAACTTGTACAATTTGTTCTTACCTTGGCAGAGACTTTATCACATTCGGCTTTTAGTTCCAGCATTTGTTCATAGCGTTCGGCAATTATATCATCCTTGTTGTCGAGCTCCTTTTGCATATGTCGTTTTAGCTGCAATTCAGTACAGGTATAAATGATAAAGATATCTATATTGCTAATACAGGTAGGCGGAACAAAGCGGTTTATACACTCAGCTTAAATTCTACCTGTGTCACACCAAACTTGTACTTACTTTCTCAACTTCATTGCTCACAGTGTTATTCGCACAACTGTCCTCATCGCTTTCCTTTGGAGGGTTGATTTTAAGCTTGCTCAATTGCTTATTTTCTAAAAGAATCAAACGATATAAACCAAATGGTCATTTTATAAAAGGTCGCAATGTATGTATGCAATGAATGGCGCATACTTTCACTAAGCGATTTGATCACTTGCTCATCCTCCGTAATTTGTTCCTCCAGATAAGTTTTTTCATACTGCACCGTTTTCAACTTGGCCTGTAAATGTAGTTAAAATTGTATTTAAAAGGAAATCATAGCCACTATTATCACTTACCCTCAGTCCCAGCAGCTCGCGCGTACACTGTTCGAGCAGCTCAGATTTAGGTGTTGGCGGTGTTATCGTTTGGGTTGCATCACGGAGGCTGCGCAACTTCTTTTGCGCTGGAGGTGGCGTCTTAAGATTCGTACACCCAATCGCAGTATCATTGTCGATTGGTGTCGAGTCAGCGCCATTGCAGCTGCCCACTGTCAGAACTAAACTTTTCTGGTTCTCAGCCTCTTCGCAAATCAAAAGAATGGTTTGGCCCAAGCTATTGCGCGTGAGCTGCGGTATGTTGACAACCTGCTCGAAGAAGGCAACGATGCATTGCTGCATGGTTTTCGGTAATTCATTGCAAATATTATGAAAGTATGGTATTGGAGTCAGAATGCATGTATAGTGCAACAGAAGTGTGTACACATATATATAATCATCGTGTGCAACACGACCATCTTCCTCAAATTGTGGCTCAAAATGAGGATAATTTTCTGCAAACATTATTAATTTGTGTAAATTATTATGTATGCATAAACGAATGTCTTAATGCACACGTACCATGTAAAAAGTTTTCCAATGTTCCTGAATGGAGTGCAATGCTTGTAGGTGACGCCGAATGTTGCTTTTGCGCTAGCTTAACTACAGACGTCTGTATATTGGCAAAAAATGCCTCGATATCAGATTCTTCTAAGCATGAAATATTTTTTATGAAGTTACATTTTTGCACCTACACATAGAAAAAATGTACGTAAGATAAGCATTTTTTAGCTTATATGTCCTATGTCCTTCCTTTTTTGATGGTTATGTTGAACTTACCCACTGCAACAATAATGTTTTCCACACACGCAGTTCCATTTTAAATTATATTTAACATAAATCCTTTACAAAAAGCTTTGAACAATATGAACTGAAATTCGTACTTTCGTCGTGAATTACATTACTGTTTGGAATGACTATACACATTTATTTGAACATTTACCGACGTTATTGACAAGCAAACAGTAAATTAGTGAAGGGTCACAACAAATTTTAATTCTGACAACAATGCTTTAAAAGACGCTAACAAAATGAGCGCGCTTGCAGCGAATTGCGATACATTTTGCGTATCGCATACTTTTGCAATGCAGAGTTGCCTTGTCTGATACAAAGATTATCGAATACTTTTCGGATAAGGTCACATTTTATCGACATGTATTCTCAAAAGTTATTCGGTTTTCATTAAACACCGATATATCGATAGAAGATCAACAACCGTAGCTATCATTCGCCATTTTCTTTGTCGCTCTGTCGCGCTGTGGGGTATTCTGAATTCTGTGATCAAAAACTTGTGAATAAGCATTGAAAATGGTAAATAAAATTAAATCGCTTTATTAATATATCTAGTTTACAGCACAACAAATGCGTGAATGTTAGAAAATTTATGTTTTCATTGATAATTTCATACTATCTTGCGTTTTCATTTGCCGGGTGTCAAAAACAACCGCACGCACAAACTGCAGCGGGCCAAGCCATTTGACTAGCCTACGCACGTGAGAGCACAATGCTTCCAGAAACTTCTATTATTTCAACAATTGTTTTTTTTGAACATTTAGCGTGTTCCGCCAAATGACATGCATCATGGCGTTCTTTTCGTCTAGTGAACAGCATCTTTTAGTTGCATGCGGCTGGGTGTGTGCAGCGTTCAGTTGTCGATGAATCACGCACTATTTGGGGTTAGGTACGATGCATTAAGAGCCTGTGTTTTTACATACAAACATTTTTGCATAGATACACAGCATATAAATACATATATGTGTGCATAAACAAAAAATAATTACACCTTTATATTGTTTATTGAATAATAATTTGTATTTATAGGAGATGTCTTTAAATCCCGTGCGCGTTCTCAAAAATGAGGCGCAAGAGGAGAAAGCCGAAATGGCGCGTTTGTCATCATTTATTGGTGCAATTGCCATCGGTGATCTTGTGAAGAGCACTCTGGGACCCAAGGGCATGGACAAAATCTTGGTTGCCACCGGGCGGAATGCCGGCCAAGTGGAGGTGACCAATGATGGTGCAACCATTTTGCGTGCTATTGGCGTCGATAATCCAGCTGCCAAAATTTTGGTCGATATGTCGCGGGTGCAGGATGAAGAGGTTGGCGATGGCACCACATCCGTCACAGTGTTGGCTTCCGAATTGTTGCGCGAGGCTGAGAAACTGGTCGAACAGAAGCTGCATCCACAGATCATTGTGGCCGGCTGGCGTTTGGCTGCGCAAGCAGCACTCGATGCACTTACAGCCGCTGCTCAGGACAACTCATCCAACAATGAAAAGTTCAAGAACGATTTGCTTAACATCTCACGTACCACATTGTCCTCAAAGATTTTGCATCAGCATAAGGATTTCTTTGCCAATCTGGCCGTCGATGCTGTTCTGCGTCTGAAGGGATCTGGTGAACTCAAATCTATACAGATTATCAAAAAGTCTGGTGGCACACTGGGTGATTCGTTCCTCGATGATGGTTTTCTGCTGGACAAGAAGCCCGGCGTTCATCAGCCTCAGCGCGTAAGTGAAACTCAATAATCTCTTTATAATGTTATACATATATTGATAAGTATGTGATGTGCGCGTTCCGTTCATTGCTTCATATTGGCGCGTCAAAATGCCTGTGAGCTATGTTGCATTTTGTCATTCATATCACAGCCATTTTGACGAGTTTGATGTGGTAGCCAAAAATCTGCTAAAACCAATGACAAGAATTCTGTTGATGTACACGTGACTCAGACGCTAACATCAGGCTGCTTCGGCGTCATAGGCCTCATACTCTTTATGATGAGTAACAAACTTAAATCGGTGTCATGTTTAAAAGTGAAAATGTTGATAATAAACTCAAAAGTGCAATTTATTTCGCTGCAACTTTCGAAGACTTACTTTTGATGTTGATTTCATCCGTGTTTAGATTGAAAATGCAAAGATTCTGATTGCAAACACACCGATGGACACGGACAAAATCAAAGTATTTGGCAGCAGCATCAAGGTTGATTCGTTGACCAAGATCGCTGATCTGGAGATGGCCGAAAAGGAGAAGATGAAAGAGAAAGTGGATAAGATCTTGAGTCACAAATGCAATGTGTTCATCAATCGCCAGCTGATCTATAACTATCCCGAACAGCTGTTCGCCGATGCCCAAGTGATGGCCATTGAGCATGCCGATTTCGATGGCATTGAGCGTTTGGCCTATTGCACCGGCGGCGAGATTGTGTCCACATTTGAAAATCCCTCATTGGTCAAGCTCGGCGAGTGCGAGGTCATTGAGCAGGTGATGATTGGCGAGGATACACTGTTGCGCTTCAGTGGTGTCAAGATGGGCGAAGCCTGTTCCATTGTCATTCGTGGCGCCACGCAACAAATTCTCGATGAAGCCGATCGTTCCCTGCACGATGCACTCTGCGTCCTGGCAGCCACCGTAAAGGAGTCGCGCATTATTTATGGCGGCGGCTGCTCCGAGGCCCTAATGGCCAACGCCGTCTTCAAGAAGGCATCAGAGACCCCCGGCAAAGAGGCTATTGCCATTGAAGCATTTGCACGTAAGTAAAATAAATTACTTTGTGTTTTACTGCATTGAATATATATAAATCATGTATACAATATTTCTTGTGTAGGTGCTCTGCTATCGCTGCCCACAGCTATTGCTGACAATGCTGGCTTTGATTCGGCTCAACTGATCTCCGAGCTTCGTGCTGGCCATGCCCAAGGCAATCATCATTTGGGTCTGGATATGGAGAAGGGCAAGGTAGCCGATGTCCGTGAACTGGGCATCACAGAGTCCTATGTCGTTAAGCGTCAAGTTCTTATGTCCGCTGCTGAGGCTGCCGAAATGATTCTGCGTGTCGATGACATTATCAAGTGTGCACCACGTCGTCGTGTTCCCGACCGAGGTTATTGCTAAACAATAAATCTTATTAAGTATTTTTTTGTCTAGGAATTTTTTTTTTTACAAAAAAGCCCCTTACAACTCTCGTTTAACACCATTGCTAATTTTATGTTTCTGTTTAAACAAATAATCACACACACACAAACACACACGCTCCTATTTGGCACTCCAAGCTAAATTGACTTTCTCTTTAAATTGAAATCTGTTTTTGTTACACGAATTACTGTTGCGAAAGCCCAGCTTATACTACAAAAAAAGGAGAAACATGTGGATCGATCAAAAACAACTAATAAGCACACATTTCAAAAATGTCTAAACAACAACAAAACACACACGCAAGCAAATTCTAAATGAATACAAATATTGTAAACATTTTATACCATATGCGCCAAACAGCAAAAGAAAACAAAAATAAAAAAGAAAGAGATATTTATGCTTAACAAAACTAAAAAAAACTCGGATTTCTATTTCTACTTCATGTTAAACGCCAAGATAATTTGGTTGGGTGTTAATGTATTAAATATGCAGCTGAAAAAAGAGCATAAAGTAATAAACTATAATAACATTTGCAAAACATATATTTTATTGTTATTGTTTGAGCTAAAAACATATTTAAAAACGTTTCGTTAAAATGTCCGCATAAATGATTTATTAAATCTGCATTAGCCAGATGTTGCGATAATAAAATTAATTTCGGATAATACATATACATGTATGTATGTATATTTAATGTACGCGCAGTTAGTTAGCATGTATGTCTGTATGTATGTGCGTAACTATTACTTTATTTCGTTGGGAGTGCACGAAAATTGACGCTCCAGAATCTAAACGAAGCACATTAACAAATGGCTAAGTAGACAAACAAATAAAAAACAAAATACATAAGTATATATGTACAGCATTGCCGGCGGGGGCAGGGCGGACCTCAGACTTAACTTATCGTTGGGCTAAATACGCGACCAAGCAAAAAAGAGAGAGGCAGAGAGATTGTTAAACTGAGACAGAGAGAGAGAGAGAGAAAGATAGTATAGGGCCGTCGTCGAAGTTTAACAGTACATGGCATTAAGTGAGCGTCGTTGTCCCACAGAGACGCATTGCTTTCGTTAACAGGTCGTGTGTAGCGTTTGGACATTAAGCTTTAGGAGATTGCGCATTCCTTTTCACCATGCTTGGGCACACAGTCCAGAACAAGGGCGACGGCGCGCGACATGTAGGTCATGGTGCCATAGCTGCCGCTGGGCGCACTAAAAACGAAACGGGGAGAACAAGTTGTAAACTGGGCACAAATGGTATAGGATTAAGCAAGCTCACCTGTCATACAGATGTTGGCATATGTAAGCAGCACCACCGCAAAGGAGTAGACCGGATGCAGCCTGCTGCTGTTCCTTGCCATCCTTGAGCTTGGCACAGCAGAGCGTGGCATCGCCGGACACCTTGCGTTGATCCTCGAGGAACAGCTGATTGGCCTTGTGCACAAGATGCTCCACACAGATAATGCCACCCAAAGTTGGCACCATATTATGCTCGCTAACCAATGTTAGCACCATAAGCGCCTCAACCACCAGCTGCCTGTACTCGGGCTGTGGTATCTGATTGAGTGCCGTTTCCACCTCTAACGCAAACTTCAACTCGCCCGGTGTCATCTCCTGGGTGAGACTCTGCAGCAATACGCGACCCTCAATTTGCAATCCCTGGCACTTCTCCAGCACGGTCCAGACGCGCGAATAGAAGTCGCGTGGAACACGATTAAGGGCGCCATCAAGACGACGACGACGCAGCCACTGACCCTGACGATCATCAATGGTGGCAATTAGTGCATCTTCGCCCTCCGGATCACCAAGACCAATTTGGCTTTTCTTGCTGACGCGACTCGACTTGCAGCTCACAATAGACAGATTGCCACGTGCCACTAAATGATAAATTCAATTAGAGATGGCTTCGGATTGGTTAGTTGCATCCGAGTCTTACCGCTGCTGACGGCAAACTCCTTGCCACTAAGTATGTGATACAATAAATTTTTCATCTCGAATGGCGACAGATTAAGTAGATGCTCCGAGGCAGCCTCGCCGCCACAGTTAAGCGTTCGCGACAGCTCCTTGGCCATCACCTGAATGATCAATCCAACGCGAAGGCGCAACATCTCGTGAAACAGTTGCGGTTCGGTGCGTATAAACATTGCCAAATATACCATTAGCTCCTGTGTCAGCATCGCTGTGCTCTCATCATCCCCATACGCCTGCAAAAGTTATATATTATTATAGTTATAATAGTTAGCCGATTATGATTTATGCTATATTGTACTCACATCGTGTATTAGTTGACGCAGCTCGACTTCTGGCAATGGTGCCGTTATGGTGTGCTCATTGTTTGGCGGCATGCCGACGGTGACCTGTTTTTGGCGCACCAACAGATCGGTGACTGCCTTGCCCAGATCCTCGACACGTTTACCCAGCATGCCGGCGGTGTGACGCACCAATCCCCAGAGCTTTTGCTGGCATGCCTTCTCGTACAGGCCCTTCAATAGATCTCGAACTGTGACGACGCGTCCCTCCTCCAGCATGCCTTCAGATTGAGAAGAATCGTTGTTATTCAAGGGTTTAGTGTTGGTGGTGTTGTTGCTGTTGTTATTGATGCCGGCGGCGGTGGCGACGGCCGTATTGGCATTATCCTCATCCTTGGCAACGCTTCTGCTCGCTGTGGGTGTAATGGCATCGATAATCACTGCAGGCACACATATTTTGACTCCATCACCACCGTGACCACCACCACCACCTACACCACCACCAGCAGTTGACAACTCAATCATTGCATCATCCAAAACCAATTGATCGATGTCTTTTTATTGTTGTTGTTTGTTTTTGATATTTTTTTGTGTTTTTTTTGTTTGGAGTTAGTTTTTTATATTTTTTTTTTTTTTGCCAAGGTTAGATTGAAGTTGTGGGTTGTTAATGGGCCAATTGTGGATTCAGTGGTTGTTGTTGTTATTGTTATGAGTTGAGGCGTAGAATTCACGTGTGTGTGTATGTGTGTGTTTGCGTGCGTGTTATGTGATTGTGTGGATTGCAAATAAAAAATATCAAAAGCAGATTAAAAAAAAATAATGAATTAATAAGCAAGAGTATAATACATTTTCTAAAGTTTATTGCATGTGCGTGTGTGTGTGTATAACAGTTTGTATAATTTGTGTATAACAGCTTGTGTGCGAGTTTATGAATGTGAATGGGGAAACTCACCAGGAAAACATAGAAAACGGATCGGTTTGATAGAATGGGTAAATAAGTTGGATAGGATATTAAAGGGAAAGCATTTTTGGGAGTCAAACCAATTTAGACAACACGTAATTATATATCCAACACCAACAACATCGAACAGGAGACAAAAGGAGACATTGAGAACATTTTCACACTTACCAGCGGCATTATCATCGGTTTTATTCTTAAAGCCCAGACCAGCTGCAGTGATGCGATTACGATTGCGATTGCGATTGCCGAGTGAAGCGAAACGAAGTGAAGTGGAGTGGAGGTGGACAAGAACGTGAGCACAAAGCACATAAATACATAAGGTATACAAAGAACGGAGATACAAAACAATCAATATAACTCATTTGAACCTGCTTAAAGCTTGAATATGCTTGCTATCGATTTCACAACGAAAAGCTATTCACAACGAACAACAACTACAACAAAGCAATGCATTAGGATAATAAGTTCCGTTAATGCAGGGCATAACAGCATTGCCAGCCTTGAAAATTGAAAAAAAAAATATGGTTGCAGTTGGCAACAGTTCAAAGAGCTAACAAATTAAGAATTGTAAAAGTAAATACATATATTAATTGATATTTAAGTTTGACTATTTAATGGCATTATTATTATTATATTCATTGTGAAATCGATCAAACATTTTGATGAGGGATGTGAGAGAAACCTATTAAACCTGGTATAAGAATAGTTGAACAAATACAAACATAAACATATGTATGTACAATATATATGCAAATAACTATACGTGTATGTGTAGCTTAAGCATGTATGTATGTATGTGTGAATGTTTGTTGTTTGCGGTTAAGAGTTGCATTGTGGTAACGGGTTAAACCGTAACCCGTAATGTTATCAGACCAGCCCGTAAATACAACTACAACAACAGCAACTTACCGGTATTGAAATCCAGACCTTGAGTATCGACCAAGTATTGCAGTATATCACCCTGCTCCTCAAGATTTTCGGTTTCGCGCAACATGGCAATTAGCTCCTCCACCTCTGTGTCCGCGAAATTGGTTTCCGCACGATGGCGTTGTATTAAAATTTTTGGCACTGTTACTTTAGAATATGTTTTGGCAACAACAAAAGTATCAAGCCGAAGCGAAACGAAACGAACCGAAGAAAGTATATATAAAAAAACCAACATAAGCACTACAAAAAAAAACATATGTTAAATAAATTGAGAAACTAACTCTCTTGTTGGCGCACAAAATCGCTGCGTCGATCGATGGCCGAACGGCTGTGCTGCGGATCCATGGGATAGATATTCTCACGCAATCCAAGATCACCGCCCAGCTGAGGCGGCGAGGTGGGACCCTCCTCGGGCGTTGTGGCAAAGACGCTGACGTGTCCCTGCTTATTGGCCTGTAGCCAGGGTGGCGGCACAATCGAGGAGAGACGTCGCTCGGTCAACGGCGATGGTCCCTCCATGCCCAGATTATCAGCTTTAAAAAGGTATGGTAACAGAGATATGATTAGGGAGATTGATTATAAAGCACATTCTACTATTTTCTACTCACAGTCCACATTGATGGAACGCGTTTTCTTGATGGCACCCTTACAGGACATGCGGCGACGAAGGTGTCGCGGACGTAGCTGACCACCGCGCAGATTCATGGTGCTGCGATTGCTAAACGAGCGCAATAGATGCTCATCCAAATAGGTCTGGACATCGGGATGCAAGCGATCCGGATAGCCATCTTCGGTGCTGCCCAAAAAGCTCAAATCCGTTATGGCCGACGTATTGAGAAAGTCCTTGAGATTGCTCAGCATCACACGCGTACCATTTATATAGCCAGACTTAAGTTTTCTCATCGTCTGAATCATGGCCAATGGTATCTTGTCCTGATCTGTGCCGACATCCAGTTAACAAAATACATCTTAAGTTAATATTATGGTATTTGTTGTTGTGTTCGCAAAAGATCATCAGATTGGGGTTAACAATGGTGCATGTTGTTAGCAAGTGCTTCTTAACTTATTATTATATAATATATATAATACTACAATACAATCACCGGATCACTCAAATTTTGTATGCATACCAAGCAGAAATGCAGTTAAGTGACAAGATTTTTGGGTTTTTCCAAAGTTAGCAAAAAATATCTATTTACTGGTGATATATATATGTACAGCGAAAAGAAATCGTAGATGAAATCGGGCAAAGCTACGCCAAAAACTTAATAATCCACTGAAAAAAAAAGAAGATATTCAGACAGACTCCCTAACTAACCCTCCGTTTGGTACATTTAACATATTTCTGATATTGATAGAGCTACGTTGTTAAAATTTAATGAAATTTCTCAAAAAATAACTTGATTGTCAATCCGAATGTATACGAAACGAAGGGGTAGTATAGGTTTATGTCAAAGAGTTTGTTTCAAGCTCTTTGGCGTAAGAAAAATGATTTTGATTAATTGACACAATAAACAAGTCAATTGAACACTTTTAATTGTTGCATTTCTAGGCAATTTAAACGATTCTTCATCATATACAAGCTGAAATTAATGCTCGAATGTTAATTGACTATATATATAACGATATATGTATGCGTGTATGAGAAAGAAGTAATATTTGAAGGGTAGAAGAAAACGAATCAAGCGCATTTAAAGACATTCATAAGATCATATAGTAAATATATAGTATATCATATCAAAATCATGTCACTTGTTGTTTTTTGTATGGAATTTTGTTTGTGTGGCGTGTGTCGGGTGGGGGGGATAAGATGGGGGTGGTGGTTAGTTATATATGTAGTTACCTAGCATATAATGCGTTGCCATTAATGTGATTGTCGGTCTGCCCAACATGTGGCGCCAATTGTTGGTCAAGAAGGCTAAGTTTGTGGTAAAATTGCTAGCGAGCAGATCGGGATCGCGTGTCGTGTAGTATTCTTCATAGTCGATATGCTGTGTTTGTGTGTTGGTTGGATTTGGATTCAATTTATTGTTGTTGTAGTTGTTGTTGGTTAAGCACAAAAAGAAAAAGAGAGAGAAGACATTTTGTTGGCCAATTTTGTACAGGGGGTGTGTGAAGGGGAAGTGGATTTCGTTTTTGGTTTTTTAGAGGGGGGGAAACAGTACAAAGCGTAAGAGAAATTTATAGATACAAAATGGAAGCGTGTAGAAAAATAATCAAAATAAACTAAAAGTACCTAATAACATATATATGTAATAGTATGTGTGTTCAAGTTTCTACACAATTAAACAATAATACTTTGGCTACGAACGTACGTGTGTGTGTGTGTGTGTGCGATTTAGGTTTAGGTTTTCCACAACCAAAGATAATATACAAACTAATATAAAGTTAACTCAAGCTAAAACTGAAACCAACTCAAAATCGGAGTGTGTGTGTGCGAGCGTGTGTGTGTGTGTAAGAAAATATACAACTTAACAAAGATAACAACTTAATAATAGTAATAATAAACAAACTCATAAAAGAAAAACATAACTGCAACCAAATACACACACACAATAATAGAAATAAGTAATATAAATAATAAAAAAGGGGGAAATGTACAGTTAATAAATACTAATAGAAATTATATATACTATATGTACATAAAGTGTACGATAGTTGGGATTTAAATTTGAATTGGGTTACAAAAGATGGTAGACCGACCTAAATGGATGCGCTTGAGCACCAGCGTAACTAAGGGACGCCCCAGCAGATCCCAAGCGGATTTGAGAAAATTGATCTCGCCTTTAAGGATGTCAATCGTGAGTTCGTTATCGGAGGCGATATAGAAGCGCGTCATGTCGGCAAACTAATACATACATACAATAATTATACAAAATAATAATAATCATATATATATAGTAATAATAAAGGTATAAACAAAAATCAGGTAAATCATATTAATAAATCATAAAAACAGATAGATAAGAAAAAAAGATATATAGAGCGGTACAGAGAGTGCGGGAAGGGTAGGTTTCGGTATCGGTTTAGGTTTGGATGGGCTTAACACGATCCGTGCAATTTTACCTGAGGCGTAAAGGCAAAGATGCGATCCTTGAGAGAGTACAATTTACTGGTACTCAAGATGCCAACATCACGTGATTTGCGTCCACTTAGGCCCAGTTTTCGATTGCGTCCCAAATACGTGTACAAATGACTGAGGACACGAGCTGGCTGCACCTCGATGGGTGCGACCTCGGCAATGGTCTGCACATGCAGATCATGCTCGGCCAGCTTGTCACGGATCTCATTGTCTTCGGCTATGATGACCACCTGGACGACAACATCGGGTTTCTTTTGGGCACCCAAACGTCGATTCAATGGATCCAGTTCACCAACAGCCAAAAAGCCCTGTTCCAATACAAAACATACTTATTATAAGTATTATTTGTGTATGTGTATATTATTTACCTCCTGTAAGAGGCGTCCCAAAATGAAGAGTGATTGGCCCCATAGGAATGGGCAGCGTCCAACGACTTCACGTACTTGGGAGCCAGGTTTTTGATATTCAAAATTGACAAGATCCTGCGGCACTGCATAGCTTTCGGGCACAAGCAGTATGCCATCCTCAGAGCGCACCATGATCTTCTCCAGCCGATCGGCATACTCCTGCACCATTTGCTTATCGTTTTGAAATGCATGGAACAGTATTAGATAGCAATAGAAGAGTGGCCATTCGCACTCAATATCCTCGAACATGCGCAGCTCCCAGCGCTCATAATACAAACGCGACGGATCCTCCTTTGGTGTACGATAGCCATCGCGCAGGAAACGCTTACAGCCATATTTGCCTTGTAGGCGAGACAAAATCGCCTCACGCGTATTGAGTATCAACTGCGCATCGTCGACAGCGAACGCCGGAAAACCAATAACACACAGCAGACCAGAGTCCAGCTCTTTGCTGTTGGACTCGCGTGGCAACATCGATTGCAACACCGCCTGGCACTTGTGTGCCTCATCCGCTAGGACATGTATAACGCTGGCGGGACCGCCGCGTGCGCCAAACAAATCCAGTTCGTTCATGGCCTCAAGAGCGGCCTTGGCCATGCCAATGGAGCTGGCATTAAGCTCAGGTTCACCTAATAGAAAAGAGAGTTAAAATATATTTACTGCTTTCAATGGGGGAAAATGCAGTGGTTAGTTACCATGATTGGTCTTATCGCCGCGCTCCCAGATGCCATAGTCGGGTATGGAGTAGGCAGATTCAATGTAGAATACTAGATTTTGTATAAACGATACTTCATCCAATGAGAAGACAATCTGTAGACCCGAGGCGGTCATCTGTGCCAATATGAGCAGATATAAGGAAACTGCATCAATTTGCAAATGTCCCCATTCGTTGTCACCGACAACTGGCAAACCATTCTTGCTGGAGTATTTGGCATGCAGCGAATCGAAAGGGCTTTGGGTCATTTTAAATTTCTCAACCTTATCCTTTTGATTCATCATGGCCATTAGTAGGCCGCGCATTAGCTTGACACAGCTCTGCTCCAGCTCATAACACTTGGCGCGATCCTCATCCTGATCGGCAATCTTCTTGTATGCCATCGACAAGCCCCACACAGCCAGGATGCAATAGACATTGTCGCGTATCCACGCATGCGAATTGACACTCGATGCGGGAAAAAGGCCGGTGACGGGTTCCTGGTGTGCCAATATTAAGCGATGCACAATTCGCTGATAATAGTCCAAGCGGACGCCTGAGTTGCTACGCGATCGCATCTTACTTTCTTCTTCTTCTTCTTGTCTTTTCACTTCTGCTTCTTGTTGCTGCGTTCTACTACATTTTGCAGGTAAGCAATTTTATTATTGCATTGACATTATATGTACATACATACATACATACATACATGTGGTACGAACTTATACACTTACATAATTATTTTGAAGAACGACTGTGGTTTGTATATGCGGCGTGTTGTAACTATAGGCGTATGTAATTGTTGTCAATGTCTTAGCGGGGCCCCGTTAACCGTTTCCCACGACACACAACCCACAACCCACCCACACAGCAGCAGCAGAAGCAGCTGGCTGCAGTTAAAAGCTGCCGTAATCGTTGTCAATTCTCAGAAACTGTAGCATTATCAGTGTGTTTGCGCGTTTGGATACTACCAGCAAATGCAGTAGGCCAATTAAAAACACTTGTCGATGGTTAAATTGCAAAAAAATTAGGAACTAAATCGTTAGAAATGTTAAAATTATCCACCGAAATGTCAACTCAATGTCATGCCGCGTATCGATGTATCGCCCAGAACGATAATACTCAAACCGATTGTGCATGTGTATATCGACGCGGACATCACTAAATATCTAGAATAGCAGCGCTGCGGCACTTTTAAACATGAATTATGAATTTTTCAGCGGGGCTTTTCTACCCGCTCAGCGTAAGCACACGCACACGCACACACACGAAACACATGTACACATAAGAAACTCATTTTCCCAAGTGACTTTAGTAAGCTACTAGCTACTACGGAACTAATGCGACCTTGTTATTAGAATTGTTTGTGCATCAGCAGGGAAAAGTGTAAAAAGAAAAAGTTGCATTTTGTTGAAATCTTGTTTTTCTAGATACTCGTGCAAAAACAATTATGGTAATCTTGGGAGAGCAATCGTGTTCAATAGCATTGACCTCTCTCTCCGCTGAACCGTAAGCGCCACGATTGATAAGATGTATTTTTCTTAATTTTGTGTGTTTTCAATGATGTACATTTTGAACAACATTAAGCATTGTGAACATGACCAGTTCGTACAACATCCGCATTTTGGCAATATTCTGCACAATTTTTGCCATAGTAGTCAATAGATCTTCTGGCAGTAAGTTTTGATTTGCTCAAAGTGTTTTTATATATTTGTATATGTATATCTCATCATGTAAAATACTCCCACAGAACCAATAAGACACTTTGGACGCTGTAATGTCGGGGATGAGATCGGCTATTGTCAGCATCGTCAACTGTGTTGGGAGAAGGATGCCAATTTTAGCAGCATTATCCGTAGCCCGTGTCTCAGTGATTTTCGACGCGATCTAGTGTGCTGTCGACCTGAACCACAGGTTATTACTCAAATGTCTCTGCGAGAATTGTTTCCCCAACCGGGCACTTGTGGTGTCTATGTGGATAACTTTAAAGATCGCGTTGTAAGTGGTAATGTTGCAGATATTAATGAATTTCCATGGATGGCATTGCTGCGCGAAACTGTTGACGGTAACTTCATTTAATTATTAATATTCATTTCTATCTTTTCTAACTACATTAAATATTTGTTGATTATAGGTGAGGAATATACGCAGTTGTGTGGCGGCTCGCTCATCAATGAACGCTGGATATTGACAGCAGCACACTGTGTGCCCCACTCACAGGATGCACAATATACATTTCAGGTGCGACTGGGTGAATGGAATACGAGCAGCTCGCCAGACTGTCAGCAGCTGAATCATGAACAAATTTGTGCTCCAACACAATTGGATATCAATGTTGATCGCATAATCGTGCATGAGGAATATGCGCAAGATTTTCGACTAAAAAATGACATTGCCCTTCTGCGCTTAAGTCGACGTGTGGAGTTTTCGGAGTTTGTGCAGCCGATATGCCTGCCAGCAGCAAATGCAAACGATGAATATGCTTATGTGGATTATGGCATGGATATTGCCGGTTGGGGCCTAACCGAGCTCATACGCTCCCGCGGCAGTCCCATCAAAATGAAAGCAGTGCTCAACACCTGGTCAATGGAAAAGTGTAGAACAGTCTATCCGAATCTACTTTCGGGTCAATTGTGCGCCGGTGGCGAAACTAGGTCGGGCACATGTCGCGGAGATTCCGGAGGTCCACTAATGCATACACTCCAGTATGATGATATGAGCAATATGGCCGTCTTCTTGGCTGGCATCATTTCGCTGGGCACGCAAAGCTGTAATAATAATGGACGACCAATGATCTTTACGAAAGTTGAGCACTATGTGCCATGGATAACTGGCACCATACGAGCCAATACATAACTTAAGCCAATATGTAGACAAAACATTATATTAATGAATATGTATGCATGTATTTGCCCAAAAAATTTTACGGCTTGGTTTTTTTTTGTTTTTTGAAAAATTGTATAAGCTACTAATTATGAGTCTGGCAGTTTTAGTCGCGTCGGCTACGCTTGCGCTCTGAATGTGAACCGCGTTCGTTCTTTTCGGTTTTTTCGTCGGCACGTTTGGGCGCCTTCTTGGCCATGTTTAAGAACTTGTCGAGACCGAAGGGATCCTCCTCCTTTTCGAATTCAACGGGGCCACTACGTTGCGCTGCGCCTGCCTCCCTCGAACTGGCGCCAGAGAATTGCTTATCGGGCACAAATCGTTTTGTATTAACAATTGTATCTAAATCACCACCATAATTATCGCTGTCAGCCTGCTTGCTGGGCCTGTAGATGTGTGCGCCAAGTGTGTTAGAATCACGCCATGGCTTGTCATATACATTATACACCTCGTCATCACCATAGCCCGAGTCCATGCCTTTTGTTGTGTTAAACAGACGCTGATCGAACAGTGTTTCACCATTGCCAGAACTCTTTGCCGGCAAGCCAAGTGCAATCTGTTCAGATATGTCACGCTCTCGTTCGCGCTGCAATTTGGTGCGCTTCTCTGGTGCGGCACGTTGCAAGTTCCGATCGCGTTGTCGCTCTCGCTGACGTTCGACCCGAAGATCGTTGCGCTCACGTGCTTCGGGATTACCAGTACTACTACTACTGCCCAGACCACCACCACTACTAACAGGGGCGTCTGGTTCTGGATTGCGTAGACCGGCACGTTCCTCGCGCGCACGTTGCGCCATCATGCGCAACATATCCTCTTTTTTTTCCTTCTCCTTTTGTGCCAGCTTCTTCTCTAGCTGCGCTCGCGCCTCAACAGCCTCACGCGCCTTACGATCGGCAATGTAGAGTGCTTCGGCCATTTTGGCGAACTTCTCGTTGATGTGAATTTGCTGCAGACCGCGTCCGTCGGCGGCCAAGCGCTTGTCAAGCGGTATGGTGTAACCTATGGATGGAAAAAAATATCAACAACAGATTAGCGGATTGCATAAAGTCGAAAGTAAGTCGAAATAAGTGGACAAACCTTTGGCGTTCTTCCAGTTGGATATGCAGGGCGGAATTTTCCATTCTTTCTGCTCCTTGACCGTCACCTTGCGTGATGGTGAGTGCAATACTGGCGCTGGTGGCGATGGCGGACCACGAGGTATTTTCTTGTTAATGCGAAACTTTGGCGGCTCCATGGGATCCAGTTGCGCCTCAACCATGCGAATAACACGCTGCTTGGCGCCAGAATTGAAGGCATCGCCCTGCTGTGATGGCGTATAACGAATGTATTGTGCAGGCGCTGCTTTTATTGCATGGCGCACGGGAAGCGCTGAGGTTATCTTTTGGTTTGTCAATTTCTCAAGTGCCAGACGTGTCTCTTCGGTTGTCTCGTTAACCGTTTCTTCGTCAGGACGCAGCAGTTCGTCCGCATCCTCAGCCAGAACCTCAACGGGAAGCAGTTGCGTTATCGATGAGTAGACAATCTTGTCTTTACTATGTCCCTGACGGGCGATTGCATCATATTTCACTTTTCCCTTGTCATCCAGACGAACGGCAAGCGCATCGGACTTTTTGCCAACATTTGCTGGCGCCCCGAGACCTTAAATAAAATAATTGGAACATAAATCAATAGAAATATTATTGCTATTTGCTCGCGTTTGTTATATCCTACCAAGTGGATACTGGGCAACGTGTATTTCCGGAAAGGCGCCACCGTCACCAAAGTCAGCATCTGTGCGTGGTATCCAATCTTTGCGCTGGCCGTACGGTGGCGCAGCAATTTTGGCGGACACCAAAGCACCAATCATTGGAGCGCCTTTGGCTGTCAAGCGACGCTCGTCCTCGCGATCCCATACCGCATTGGTCGGCGTGGGCAGAAGACTTGACAAAGACATCACAACTGTTTTCTTATACGTTATCTATTTACTAATTAAAATTTTTTGCGACGGACTAATAAAACAACGTTGAAAAGGTGAAAAGCGCACACACACTCACACTCTAGCAAAAACACAAGCAGCGAGTCTGGTGCAGTGTGACCATTTAGTTAGTAACAAACTGCATCAAAAAATACTAACCTATCGTATATGTGCTCGATAAATAAATCGATAGCGAAGTGTAAATAGGTGTAGCCGCGTTAATAACGGCAGCTGAAATCTTAAATCGAAATCCTATGTAAAGAAATTTATTTGAAATAGGAAAAAAAAACCCAATGGTAAAAAATATACATTAAAGCTTTACTATAAAAAACAGTGCATTATTTAACATTGACAAATTCTTAAATAATTAAAAAAAAGATATTAATTTAACTTAGTTCTCTTCGCATGCGATCGACTGGTTTCCTTGCTTGGATGCGAAAACGTTTTGATGAGCCGGACGGTGAATTTTGACTGTAATACTGATTATCTAATGTTTGGGTGCGTTTTCGTTTTAAGCTCTGCATGTCGGCGTCATCAGGAGCTTGCATCGTGCGCACCAATGAGCCAGCAATGGAGGCACAACGCCTGATCAGTGACCCAGTGCTGTTCGTTAAAGTGGATGGATTGTTTTCCTTATCAACGCTGTTGCTGCTGCTGCTTCCGCTTTTATCCGATCTCAAAGATAAGGGCAAGCGCATGACAGACGACATCAGGGACCAGAGTCTTCCTGGCTCCGACTGGCCACCTGCTGCTGCGGCCGCCGCTACTGCTGCTATACGCTTCTTGTCATTGTGCGTGGATGCGCTGTTTGGTGTAAACACCTCGTCGTCATCATCACTAACAAGGTCCTGCACGGAGCTAAAGGTTTTTTGTGCGTGGCACGCACGCAATGGCGGTCGGGCACGTGGTCCTTGAGGACGCGGCAACAGTGAGAGCTTTTGTCGCTTTGGTTCTTCCGTAAATTCACCGCTTAGCTGTCGTGGAACAATTTGCTGTCGACGTTGCTCATTATAAGCGTCGGCATCCTGATCGGATCCTGTTGCTGGTGTATAAAACACCTCCTTATCATCTGGTGTCGACTCAGCTTTTTGGCTTGTTGACGACTCTAGCTTCTTCGGTGGTGTCTCAAACTTAATAAGTTTCTTATTGATGATGGCTCCGGGTATGCGAGTAATGGGTGTTATTGGAGGCACCGCCACAGTGGCACCTAATTCGGCTGATGCTATTATCTCGACGCTCTCGCATGAATTGTAAACGGTGCTCGCTGTTGATGAACTCATTGAGCCACTGTTGGCGCCATGATGTGTGCGCGTTATGATTATGGATTCCGTGGTCAGCTTTTGGGCCGACAGCAAGATTTGATATGGCTCAGCCGGGCGCAATAAACTAGCAGCCTGTTTGCCTTCAACACTTTCCTCAACGCTCTGTGAACGTCGGACGACCGGCGACATACGCAGATCCAAAGCATGGCAAGCCTCTGTTGAACTGTTCTCGCTCATATCAAGACGCATGCGCCTTTGGGTAGCTTGGGTGCCAGCTAAAATGCCAACGCCATGCTCCACGAATGCCTTTTGTATGCTCCTTGACATGACCTGGCGCAGTGGAGTCACAGCACTGATCTTGCCGCGACCACCCACTTTCCAGGCACGCTGCTGCTGCGGCGGCGGCGGCGGTGGTTGTTGGTGCGGCTGATTGCTGTCTGAAGGAGCCGTGTTTTGTTCATCCACCACATAGCCGCTATGATAGATGCTGGACATATGAGCGCCACCAACGCCGGACCCATTGAAAGTGAGCGTATCTTTGGGCTTGGCGAACATGGTACTCACTGGCAATGGCGTCGATGTCGATCGTATCACTTTACCCTTCTCCTGCAAGGCGGGCATCAGACCAATACTGCGACGCGGCTGTGCCGACAAGTTGACACTATCCGACGATACATTGCGTATCGAGGAGACGCTGTCGCTAATAAACTCCTCCTGTGTGAGTCGACTCTTGGCCTTCCAACGTAGATTAAACAGCGATATGGGTGTAAGATTAGCATGATTAGGTTGCTGGTTCTGTGATTCATTCATGTCTTTGGCAATGCTGGGCGAGGTTTGTGTCGATATTGTGTTGGCAGCGACTGCTGCCTTTTTAACCGTTATCTTTGAGGCGTCTGAATCGCAGGTCTGATTTTGCGCCGAACTAGCCGAACTACAATTTTGTCCGACATCCAAACACTTGCTAAACTCACCCAAATCTTCGATCTTAAAGTAGTTGCGCTGGCACTTGCGACACCGTAGCGGCAAATGCACACTTTCGATGTGGGCCAGCAGCTCCGTGTACATCTCTTCACGCAGCGTTAGTGGTTTCTTCTCACATATCGGACAAAAAACATAGATGGTTTCGGTTGCTGTTGTTGCTTTATTTGCCATTGCAGCCAATGGTTTGGTTACAGCAATGGCGTGCGCATCAAATTGATGTTTTTGGCGGCAATTGCCGCAGCAGAAGATTCGTTTGCAAATTTGGCACTTGGCCTGTAAAGTTTTTTATTATTGAGAAAACGTATCTAGTTGGTATGACATTAAACTTACCTCATCAAAAGAACGCGTGTACATAGTCTAATTGGAATAAGTTGGCTAACAAAACAAGAAACATTGTTTGAACATTTTCACATGATGTACAATTACATTAAGACTTACAACTAATGTTACAACGGTTCTTTAACATGTACGCATTTTGATTTTTGTTCGCCGATAAGCGATATTTTTTTCATTACTTTCTTAAAGTAATTCATTTGTAGTCGCAAAATTTGTGTCGTTCATTAAAAATAATTCCCACAATCACAAATTAACTGATGTGAAAATTCTAATTTCAAAATAGTTTAAAATTGATTACACACAAAATTAATACTGCGTTATTTTGTATATCGATAGTTTTGAGGTGAAACTGTCAATGTATCGCAACGTGATACAATACTTTCGATAATTCAACTTAAACACAGTACGTACGTAAAATTTTTTGGAAGAATAAGTTTTTGTTGCATAAACCTTAATTAAAGTTTCAATTATAGTGCCGCACAATGCGTTTGCTAAATGTGGGCAGCCGTGTGGCCGCAATGCGTGTGCGTTTGGGGGAGAAATTTACGTTGCCGGAGCGCTTAAAGGGCACCATGGTAGAGAAGTGGGTGAAATACTGGAAAGGACTAATGCGCGATTATACTGAAGTGGCCACCGGCGTGGTAAAGGAGACATATACCAAGCCCAAGCGTTCGCTGCTCTACGGCACTGGCATCATTGGTCTATATCAAATGGCCAAAAATAATCCCGATCACCGTGCCTTTACAACTATATTGCGTACACAAACAAACCGCATGATAACGCTGCCGCCAGAACAGCAAAATCCCGATGCAACCAATTACCTTATTATGCTGGAGCGTGCTATCAATCAAAATAAGCTACGCTTATTCTCCTTGGGCATTTGTACGCTAATGTGGGTCGATATGTACGATGAGGATGACTGCACATATCCGGCCATTTGTCAATACACCACAGTGGGCTTTTTAAATTTTCATGAGCGGATTATCGATGTTGGATTCTGGAATCAGTTCTGGCGTCTCAAGTGGAAGATGCGCAACTATGATATTAACTATCTGTGATTGTATTTAAGTGAACAAACGAACGCACGGTTGGATCTGACTTGTTTGTTGTTATCTGTTATGTTTTAATATCATACAATGTACATCCGTTAAAAGAGAATACAGAAAATAGTACATATAGAATTTGTAAGCGACCTGTTTTTTTTTTTTACGAAGCAGTTGCTGGCTCTGCAATTATTTTTTTGGGCTTAAAGTGTGCCTCTAGCAGTGCATTGCAATCCTCCAGATTGGCCAAATTGTTGATTTTACCCTGAAAATTGTTCTCTTTGCCATTTCCCTTGCCATCGAGTAGCTCCAGAAATTGTGGGCCCAGCTGCTCAATAAGTGCCGGTTCGCCACGCAAGACCATGTGACCTTTGGCAGCACTGCCTGCCGCAACGCTCTCGGATACAGTTAGAAAATAGAATATTTCTTCCGGGGCATTGCGCAAGAATGTTTGAATAAAGTCCACCTCGATGCCGTCACGTCGATGCAGGGCAAAGTATTTGGGACGCATTGCCTTTGGTATGTTCTCTAGACGTTCAGCCTCTGCGTTGGCAAAATCTTTCAAGAGTTGCTGGAAAGCTTTGCGTGTGGATTTCACATTTTGCTGCAATTTTTGCACCAGCTCCAGATGCTGTTGTGGGCCACCCCTATAAGTGTATGTGTTGTTCAGGTTCAAGGAGCTAGCAGGAGATTAGAAATTACTCACTTGACTGCTGCTGTGAGCTGTTGCTCCCGGTGAAAGACTTCGCCCAGTTTGATAAGGCAACGTTCACCCACCACAAAATGTACATGAACATTTGTTTTGACCTTTTCGGCGTAGAGCAGCTTGATGCACTGCAGCTGCGACAAATTGGTTACGTGTGTGCCACAGCACATGTTTGACTCAATGCCCTCGATGCGAACAACGCGCGCTAATCCCTCGTGATCCTTGGGCAGTCCACGCGGTGCGCGAGCATCCTGAAACTCTTGTGCCACTTCGGGATCGACGAGTAGCACGCTAACAGCGCAACCCTCGCGTATCAAGTCATTTGCCTGCCTCTCAATCAGATCGAGTGACTCGCGGCTAATCAGATGCGGCGTGCCCAGCTGTATGTGCGAGACACTGGCACCCAGAGACCAAGATGTCGTATCGTACTTGAACTCGCGATCGAACAGAGCTGTTATTAAATGTTGACCGGAATGTTGCTGCATATGATCGAGACGGCGTGGCCAATCTAAGCATTGCTGCACTTCAGCACCCTCCTCAAAACTGCTGGGCGACTCCACAAAGTGAACGGCTGTGCTGCCCTTGCGCACAACACTGCGAACCGGCTGGCCATTGAGGGTGCCATAGTCGCAGGGCTGGCCGCCACCTTCCGGAAATAGTATGGTGTCCTCGCAGATGACATTAAATCCACGCAGCTGACGCGTTTTTGTGCTGTTGTTGTTGTTGGCCTCGTCGCTCCACTCTAATGTGGCGAAGTCGCAGGAGACGACAGACGTCTGGAACTGTTTTGGCACGCGAATAATGTGCTTTAAAAATGTTGTCATTCAATTGTAATTATTGGAATTTACCTGCTTTAGGAAGCTGTCTCCCTGACACTTGAACACCATGTTGCCCGTTGATGAATTGATTATGAAATCTGTAAGCAAATGTTGTAATGCGCTCGTTCTGTGACTGCAACCGGCAACAACAACAAACGAGCGCAACGTAAAGCGTAAAGTAATGAGATGTTTGCTGCGTTTGCGTTACGTTGTGCTCCTAATGCGTCTCTTTTTGCGCTTACGTTAAGCGATTTAAACTTTTAACTCGCATAGGCGTTACGTTTCTTAAAATTTAATGCCAGAATTTGTTGATTTTATTTAATTTTTTTTGCATCATTAGTGACTTTTAAATACACATAAAAACTCTTTTCATAGTGATTTAAAATTATGTTTAACACGTTAACGTTATTTTCATAAATCAGCTGTTTTTTTTTTTTTATTTGTGAAGATTTTGCTTAGCCTAATTTGTTGTTGGCCATTTCAATGTTTTGGCGATTTCTGTTTACACAAAACCACCTACCCTCAATGCTGCCATCTCGTTCTAGTTGGTGCTATCTCGCTTGTTGAGTGCGCGCGCGCTCAACTGAGCAGCGAGTTCGACATCTGGCATTTATTCTGTCTGCTCAACAGTTTCTTGCCATCGTCCTGCAGCTTCAGCAGCAGGCGCGCTTTCTTGCGTCCCGTTACTAGGTTTTACGTTAATAAGCTTATCATCCCACACACCCACACACACACACGCATACACGCGTAAATTTATTAGCATTGCATATACAACAGAGAGATAGATGTATTTACTTTTGCATGCACACTCACACACCTACAATTATTTAAAGAACAGCGGCTCAAATGGCGTTTAATAAGGTTTAATCTCTCGTGAAACACACACACACCTGCCCAGCATTCTGTTAAGTGTCCTTACGCCCCCCTTCGCTCGCTTCGTTCGTTATCGTTTTCCTCATCCGCCGAGCAATTCGTTTCGTTATATAAGGCAAACGGACAAATTTGCGTGAGTGTTTTCTATGCATGGATTTATAAATGTCAGACAAAAAGTGGGCAGCCAAAATTATTTATCAACATTAATAAATAACAAATAATAATAATAGCTATAAAATTGAAATGTGGAATGCATGATTCTAACTATAAGCCAGAAGAAAATCGTTAAGATATAAATACATGCATACAAATTTGCATATCTAAATGTGTAACTTAATATAGCACTTAATGGAAATTTCTTTGAATGAGTGTCTAACCTAATGCGAAATCCATTTTGCTCGTAAAAATAGTCAACCCTTTTGTCAGACAATGCTAATGGATTTCATGTACCTTATCAGCTCATCAGAAACAGAAACCCACTCTCGATTATTGTAATATTAGCTTCTGCTTGTGTGTGTGGGTGTGTTTCATGGTGTAAGTGGGTGTGGGTTAATGTGAGTGTAATCAAGTGCAGTTGATTGATTTACGGGTCAGTTTGCATGAGTCCTGTGAATGAAAGGAAGTACAAAGCACACACTTATCGCATGTCTATTGAACATTGAAGAATTGTTTCTACTGCATGATGATACATTATGTTTAATTAACACACGTTTCCTTACATGCCTGCCTTTTTGCTTAGCACTGAATTAAAGGAGCAATACGAAATTTGCTTGCCGCACAAAAGTATGCAAAGAAAAATGTTAGTTACACGAGCAGCAATCATATAGCAAGCAGTTCAGCAAGCAGTTCACCACGCACATGCACCGAACTTGCCGATCGCAACTTAGCAAATACGCACATAACAAATAAATTGCAATAAATCAAATAACAACGACAAAGACAATAACAATTACTACAATAAAAACTACAACGAAACTTTTACCGTTTAACCATTTACGATAATGGCGAATACAGCGCAACTGTTGCGCCGCCAAAGCTCGCGCGACATTGTGCTCAAGACCCAAAAAAGTATCGATCAGTTGGAATTGCGGGTAAGTTTATTTGGATTAAATCCATCATAGCCAATAACTTCACCTTATGGATATGGTTTGTTTCTAAGGAGCTGCGTGGCCGTTTAGTGCCCAAAGAGCATGGCGTCAGTCATCATCATCACACATCGCTACATCAACATCATCAGCCCATATATGGTGCAACAAATCAGGCCTTCATGACCGATGCCTTTGACGAGTCATCGGAACTGGAACAGGAGCCACCCTTTGGCTCCGATGCTGGCACAAGCAAAATCAAGGCCGAGCTAACCGCCGTCGTTGAACAACAGGACGACATCGTTGAGGGCGAAAAGGAGGGTGACGAACGCGAGAGCTGGGATAGCAAGATTATGTTCCTGTTAGCCACCATAGGGTGAGTAAAGAGATAAATCATATAGACTTGATTAACAGTTAGCAGTTACTAATTATCAATCACACATGTAATACTCATCTTCTCTTTCCATAGATATGCCGTTGGATTGGGCAATGTGTGGCGTTTTCCGTATCTGGCACAAAAGAATGGTGGTGGCGCCTTTCTGGTGCCCTATTTTATAATGCTTTGCATTCAGGGCATACCGATTTTCTATTTGGAGCTGGCGATTGGACAGCGTTTGCGCAAGGGAGCCATTGGTGTTTGGAGCCAGGTGTCGCCATATCTAGGCGGGATTGGCATCTCTTCGGCGGTGGTCAGTTTCATTGTCGCCCTGTACTACAACACGATAATTGCCTGGTGTTTGATCTACTTGCTGCACAGCTTTGAGTCACCATTACCATGGGCCGACTGCCCGACGCGTCTCTACAAGAACTATACCTATGATCACGAGCCGGAGTGTGTCGCATCCTCACCGACACAGTTCTATTGGTATCGCACCACATTGCAGTGCTCCGACTCCGTTGATATGCCGGAGAGCTTCAACTATCATATGGCAATTGCATTGATTGTCTCATGGTTTCTTGTTTACATATGCATGGTGCAGGGCATTACATCCTCTGGCAAGATTGTCTACATGACCGCCATCTTTCCGTATGTGGTGCTGATCATCTTCTTTTTTCGTGGCATAACATTGAAAGGCGCCGCCGATGGTGTGGCACATTTGTTCACGCCACGCTGGGAGACACTACTCGATCCAGTTGTCTGGCTGGAGGCAGGAACACAGATATTCTTTTCGTTGGGTCTAGCCTTTGGTGGCCTGATCGCCTTCAGCTCATATAATCCGGCGAATAATAATTGTTATCGGGATGCGATACTCGTCTCGCTGACCAATTGTGGCACTTCCATGTTTGCCGGCGTTGTTGTCTTCTCGGTGATTGGCTTCAAGGCAACGGCGACCTTTGATCGTTGCACGGAGGAACGCGCCGCATTAGTTGCTCTCAATCGTACACACAATCTACCCATATGCAATCTGGAGCAGGAATTGGCAAATGTAAGTACACAACTTTCAATTCAACTCCAATCTCCATGTTAATTGTGTTTCCAACAGAGTGCATCCGGCACAGGACTGGCGTTTATCATATTTACGGAAGCGATCAATCAGTTTCCTGGTGCCCAACTCTGGGCAGTTCTCTTCTTTCTCATGCTCTTCACGCTGGGCATCGATTCACAGTTTGGAACGCTTGAAGGTGTCGTCACATCGTTGGTGGACATGAAGCTCTTTCCCAATCTGCCCAAGGAATATATCGTTGGTGTATGTGACATTCTCATTGTACATTGTACATTTCGTATACTTGAACAACAACAACATTATATATCCTAACAGGCACTGTGCCTCTCCTGCTGTGTGATTTCCATGTGCTTTGCCAATGGCGCCGGCAGCTACATCTTTCAACTAATGGATAGCTTTGCCGGCAACTTTCCACTGCTGATCATTGCGCTGTTCGAGTGTCTATCAATTAGCTATATCTATGGCGTGCGGCGTTTTGCGGATGACATTGAGATGATGACCGGATCGAGACCGGGCTTCTATTGGATGTTTTGCTGGAAGTATTTGTCACCATGTGCCATGGTCACCATACTAATGGCATCCCTTTACCAACTCGTCACTGAGGGTAGCAGCTATCCGGCTTGGATTGCGGAAAAAGGTTCGACTGATAACATGGAATGGCCACATTGGTGCATTGTCATCGCTTTTGGCCTCATCCTATCATCCATATTGTGGATACCAGTGGTCGCAATATTACGGTAAGTCTTTTTATTTGATTTATTTTATAAACTTTTTTATATTGGGGAACTTTTCGTATACGACGCGCAGCTTTACAGCTTAAAATTGTATATCGATAAGTCAATTATCGATCTTATTTTTTGTACACCTCATTAGAATATTGATCTTTTGTACAAATTTTGTTAAAATCGATTAAGATCCAAGGAAAAAAACTTTCATGCATTTGAAAAAATACAAAAAAATCAACTTGAAGATAGGTCAGAACTTTTCGGAGTCACAACTCTTTCCAAACTCAACCGATTATCAAACGCAATACCTTATAAGACATGGCTTGGCATCTATATTAATACTGCATTTCCAGTTAATAACATAGTTATGCCAAGCCATGACTTTTGAGGCATTATATTTGACTCTTAGAAGCTAAGATAATAGTTATACCAAAATAAATTTTAATATTTTTGAAGCCAATTTCATTAAAATTGAACATTGTATTTTGAATTTTGTTTAGTTTGTGTGGCATTAAGGTCGTCGAGGATTCGGAGCCTGCCTGGTTCCCCGAGGCTGAGCTGAGAGAGGTGCACGGCATTGTGCCCCACGAGCCCACTGAGCTGGAGCGTAGTGTTTTCTGCTTCAACATGGATGGAACGGAGGGGATGTGTTGTCCCAAATATGGAGTGCCCGAGAAATCTCTCGAGGAGGAGGATGAGGAGTAGGTATAGACGCTGCACAAAGCAGCGCACAACAATGACAATAAACAACACACAAACAACAACAACAAACAACAACGACAACAATAAAATGAAAGTGCATTAATAAAAGAAAACCTAATGTAAATATATACAAATATAGTATATAGTTAATGGACAATAACTAAACCAAAACGCGGTACACTGACATCCAATCCATCTCTATATGTTATGTATATGTTCCCAAAGACTGCTCGTAAGACAACAACAACAACAAAAACAACAACAACAAATCAACATATTATAATAATAACAAAAGAAACAGGAATCATAATAGAAACAACAAAATAATGGTGAATTCAGCGACTCGTGCGCGGTTTCAGCAACAAAAACTAACGCTACAAAAATCTAAAGAAAAAATAAATATATATGTATATATATATATATATTTCCGCATAACTTCATTAATATGTTCAATGTTCTACGGCATAGCAAAAAAAGTTATTAACAATAACATACAAATATATATATATACGTTAAGTATATATACATAATTGTTTGTGTTTTTTTTTATATCGTACTTACATCTAGTATATAGTAAGCATATATGCATGCACGTACATATTGAATGTTCAGTTTTGTTTATGGTATAACCCACATATCCGATTTCGTATAGTACGCCATATACTATGACGTTAAACTTCTTCCAACGAAACGAAATGCAAAGAAAATAAAGAGAAATTGACGCCAAGTTGACAAAATGGATTGCTGACTATATATGATATATATGATATATAAAACCTATTTCTAAATACGTAAAAAGTATACTCTCAGTAACACTTAACTCTTATATATATATAGAAATAATGTGTCAAGTGCAATTTTATTTATGTTTTTATGATATTGTTATTATTATGTTGAGACCTGTTTAGAAAACGCATACGAATGTGTATTGCGGAATTACGTGTATTGTTCTTGATAAAGCAATGTTCTATATATAATAGCATATCTTTTAAGTTATGGTACATTCGATACGATGTTTGTGTGTACAAAATATACGATATATATATTCTGACAGAGCACCACCAACAAATGCATAAACAACAACAATAATGTTATACTATATGTTATGCTTAGCTTACATACAAACAAACATACATACGTACAATATCAATCAGCTTTCAGTGTTGTTGCTAGTAATAAATAATAATAATAATGAATGAATAATACTAACAGCTCGCTTACACATACTATATACCCTGTAACCAGTTTTGTATTAAGTAACGAACTTTACTTTATCATAGGTCATAAAAGAATCCGCCTGTTCGAAATATATATATATATATGTATATATATATGTTTGTGTAAACTATATATATATTTATTTTGTATCCACTTTAGGGATAGCAAATATTGAAAAAAGAATCTAAATGTTATAGATGTTTTACTTTTGCTCTAATCAATGTTATACGAATAAAAACTGTTAACAAATATTCGGAACTTATTGATTTCGGAAATATTATTATACGAGTATATATATAGATATATATGTAAATTCCGCTTGAACTGCGTTCATTGTTCTTATGATCTTAACGTCTAATCACACACACACACACACACACACACACACATACACACATACATACAAAACGTGATAAGAACCAGCGTTATATAGTATTTGAGTTCTAAGCATATCCAGCTTAAGAATATTTAAAGCAAAACAAAAAAATGCCTAACATAACGAAACCGTTCATCTAGCCGAATTGAAAACGATATCGAAAAATTTACAACAAAAAAATTTCAATTATATCTATTTATATGTATACAATTGAAAGTGTGAAGCTATATATACTAGAATTATAAATTAACCAGGGTTGTTCTTTCGATTTTGTGGCGCCTTGACAACCCTTAAAACTTTCAATCTTTTCTTAGAACTTTAAAGCTGTTTCTATGTCAAAGGCAACCCTGAAAAATAGAGTTATCATCGCATTACGCATATCGCATTTGAAGGATTTTCATGTACAACTATATATATATATATAAAATATGCATAACAATTTATTTACTAAAATCATTAAAACAAAAAAATAAGAAAAAAATTATATGGTAAAAATTATATAGTATATACATATGTGCATATTTAAATGCATTAAGTGTTATCGATGTTAATTACGAAAAAACAACAAAAAAAAACATTTTAAAATCATACACTAAACCTCCTCCCTACCCGGAAGATCAAACCCACAGTTGAAACGAACTAAAGAAAAATGAAAAAAATATTATACACCAATATATATATATATATTATTATTATATATATTAACTAAAAAGAAAAAGGGAAACATTGTTATTTCATTTATTGCATTGTTTATTATATAAATGTATTATTAATATTGTATTTTGTTCTATGTACTGTAAAAAAACAAAAAAAACTCAAAATTGTACTGAAAACATTTCAAAGAAAGAAAATAACTTAATGATAATGAGACAAAAAGTTCAATATCACAACGACTATGTTGAAATTTTGCCAAAAAAACGATGAACTATAACAATAATTTACCTAACGACAATAAAGCAAATCGTGTAAAAAGTTAAAGCTAAACATAACTTCAAAGAACTTTTCGTTATTTCTTGACAACAGAATGGTTTAAGATTTCAAGAAATGAACTTAATGTCTGGAAATATTTCAAAATGCATTCAGAATTGATATGCTTAAGTATCTGTGCAACTTAAGCTTTTAGTTAGATAATCTTCTATATGCATAAGAAAGCTGCAAGTGGAAAGGTTGACTGAAGCTTCTAGCTGTTTGTCCAACTAGCTAGTATAGTATCTAGTAAGTGCCACTCATAACGGCACTAGCAGCAGTTGTAGCTGCCCCATGTTTCCTTTGCTGCAACGAAGCGCAACTGGCGGAAACAGATGCCAGAAGCAAGTTGGCCAGCCGGGTAACCAGGTAGCCAGCTAGCCCAGCTAGCCAAGTAGCCAAGTTGGAAGCGTTAGCGTCTTGGCCGCAGCTTGCGCATCAAATTAGCAACAAATTACAACTTGCAACTTGCAACTTGGTCTTGTTGTTGCCGGTTTTGCTAACCGTTGCTTAAGTGCATTTGAAAAATGTTATTTCTTGTTGTTGTTGTTGTGCTTTTGTGGCTCCGTTGATTGCACACAAAAACAAATTTGAAAAAAAAGCTTTTGCATATAAATATGTATGTAGGATATGTTTGTGTGTGTGTAGATGGAAATGCAGCGAGGCGAATACAATTAAAAATGATAGCAAAAATATCATGTTGCTAATAGTATTGTTGCTGTTGCAGTTGTAGCCGCGACACCTGCACACAAAAATTGTTGGCATAGTTTTTTAGTTTTGTGGCAACAACAACAATCGAAAAGCGACAACTCCAATCGATTGATAACATATATGTATGTACATGTTAAATGCTATGCAAACAACAACAACAACAATAGCGACGCTAGCAGCGACGTCGACAGCAACAGCAACTAGTCAACCTTAGACGAAACCTAAGGCGCCAACAACAACAACAACAGCAACAACAACAACAGCAATGCATAAATATGTTGAAAAGAAAATAAAAATATGTACAGGCAAAGATTGGCAGCACAAACCAGAGGGAGTTGGAGCGAAAGAGTGAAAGAGAGTGAGATGGAGATAGACAGTCAATCCATTGAGCCATGCTCAGGTGTACACGCACACACACACACACACACACACATGCATATGCATATGTATGAGAGGCAAGCGAAATAAATGAAATAGCTAAGACGAATGCCGCAAAAGTCGACGTTTATGTGCGACCGACAGTGGAATGCACAGTGGTTTTAAACTAACGAAAAACCATTAACTGGTTTTTTTTTTTGTGTTGAACAAGAAGAATAGCAACAAACGGGTTAGGCAAATGCATATACTTTTGGCAAATTCTACAATTTATTTTAATCAATTCTTTTTATTAAATTATTGACTCAAATACAGTCGTGTGTGTATATAGTACACACCTGATAAATAGGAATAACAAACAAGCAGAAAATTTTGAAACTTTTGAAATGTATTTTAAACTGGGTTATATTTGGATATTATTCGAAATCCTTACCTATAAGTTGGATGTGTTTTAACATTATGCAATAAGTTGATAAGATTTTCTAATGTAAAAATCGTTAGATTTTTCGGATTTGAGACACTGTGCAGCTTGGGGCAGCTGCGGCTGCTGCACACAATTAACTTAGGCAACAAACGAGTACTACAACAATAACATCACATCACTGGCAGCAACAGGTGGGTTGCGGAGGGATGCATATTGTACCATTGGGGGTGTGTTTGCTGGCGCTCAAGCGCTGCCAGCGCTAGCAGCGACTGCGACGCCAGCTGCGCCTGCGCACGTAAACAAATTCTCAGCTCGCATTGTTTTTGCTTCTGCTTCTGCTGTCGCTGTCGCTGGCTGCGTCGGCGCAACTTTTATGACTGCTGTTCGCTGCTCAACTCTTTTTGTTGTTTTTGTTGTTATGTTTTGTTGTTGTTGTTTTTTCTTGAAGTAATTTCGTTGTCGTCGCTGCTGCTGCTGCTTTGCTTTGGCATTTTTGTTGTTTGCTTGAAAGCAAAAAATTAAGAAAAAAAACAGAAAAATACCAACAACAACAGCAGCAGCAGCAACAGCGACGGCGGCAGCGACAGAGGCACGTAGAAACAAAAAACCAACCAACAACAACAACAACAAATCCCTGGCAAAACACGCCAACCCAACGCGACTTTGTTGCTGCGGTTTTCAGTTGCCAGCGCGATTTTGAATGAGTTGTACGCGCCGCGTCGCTTTTTTTGTTTTGAGGCGCCCACCAAAAACCGAATCCGAAACCGAAATCGAAACCGAAAAAACCAACAAAACCATATAACTTCGAAACTCTCATCAAGAATCGTGCGTGCTTCCGTGCGTGTGTTCGTGTGTGTGTTCGTGTGTGTGTGTGTGTGCGTGCCAGCCACGCCCTTCAGCCGCCCACTTTAAAGAGGCGTGCAAAGCGTATTTGATATTTTTTTTATAACTTTTTCTCAGTTATTTACGATATTTTTTTTGGGTTTCGTGTTGCGCTGTTTTTTGTGCCGCCTAATGAAAATTTGTGTGCAATAAGCGGCGAATGCAGGCCAACAACAACAACAACAATAACAACAACAACAACATCGCAAGTAGCGACAAATAACAACTGTAACATTTTGTGGCATTGGCGCCTTGTCCGCCCGCTTCAAACATATATAAAAAGATATACACGTATATACGTAGCAACTGGTCAACTTGGCCAGGTTCAAGTGCAACCAGTTACCAGTTTTCAACACCAGCAACAACAACAACAACTTCCTGAGCAACAAGCACCTAAAGTCGCGAACCGAATTCCACTTGACGGTTATTCAAATGTATGTATGGAAATCTTGTTCTTAACATCAATCGATTTGGCTTTTTATTTTTTTCATATTAACAATACTCTATTAATATTGATGATGTGTTTATTCGCTTTCCGAAACATTCAGAGACAAAAGTTATACAAATTTTTTTTATTGATATAGCGATATAGAGATTAACATGGCAAAGTTATAAGAAAGTTCTCAACGCTTTCTGGTTAAAATCTGATTGATTTTGGGGCAATGATTTATGATTTGATTTGACTCAATTCTAAAGAAATTCAAAAAAGATTATTTGTTTATTGATATTCCAAACGAACGAGAAGCTTTTTAGCTCAGAATATCTTGATGACAATATTCGATTCAATAAACATTTCCATCGTGTTTGGATTAAGTAAAGTTTTTCTTTAAGAAATAACCAAAAAATTGGAAATTTAAATAGTTTTTTCCATGCGAAGAAAGCGTTTTAAAAAAATATAGTTAATTTTTCTAAACCCAAGAAACAAACAACAATTTATTACCAAGTAAATATTATTCTCATAATCAATCCTTAATATTGTGTTCAAACCTTGCTTAAATAACGAAGAGTTTCCGATTCAAATTCGAAATACTTAAAAAAAAGAATCAATTGCATTTTTGATGAAAAAACCAAGCTTAAAATTGGATTTTAATAACGACATTATAGATTTTTTTTCGCTATTTTCAATACTTCTTTAAATGTTTCATTATTCTGATATATCAAAATAGATAATTAAGAGCTGAAACTTCACTTAACTAACGCTCTATGAAAGCGTATACAAAAGTCGTAAATACTTTGCAAATACCATAAAATATTCCTAACAATATTTTTTTCTTTCTTGATCTTTTTGTTGTTCTTGACTGCTTTGAATGCGGTTTTGTGTTCATCATTAATATAATGATTATTGTTATTTCTCATTTTTTATGACCATTTTGTTGTTGTTGTTATTGTTATTGGTTTCTGCTGGTGTGCAAAGCGTTTTTTTCTTCACATTTATTATTATATGTATTCAAACCGGGCCTGAACGAACGAACATCTTCTTCTCATTGTGGCTTAAATGTCAAGCTCATGCTGCGACGCCAACATTCACCCAGTCAGCAAGTTAGTCAGTTGACCAGTTAGTCACTTGGCCAAGTCTTGTAGGTGTCTCTCTCTCTGTGTCTCTGTCTCTCTCTCTCACTATCTAGTTGTATAGTAATGGCTATTTGGTTTTTTTATTGCAGGTACTTGAATAATCTGCATGCGGCCAACTAACTGTAAAACACGCTGTATGCAACGGTCATCAGCTACCAACAGCAAATAAAAATAGCACAACAACAACAACACACACCTGTAACAACAACAACAAGAGCAGCCTGTAACCACAACAACAACAATCGGAGAGAACAAACTTGGCAATTGCATAAGAAAAATACAAAAATTGAGATTAGAAATTGGTGGCGCATCCAATTACCAAATGCAGTTGCTGCTGCCAGAACCATGGCTACAACAACACTTGGCAATATGCACCTAAACCAACAACAGCCGCAACAACAACAACAGTCGCAAAGGCCGTTGCGCGGTATTTCAATAATAATTGAATCTGAGCAGCCAGCAACGAAGCCGGCAACAACAACAACAACAACAGGCAACAACAACAACAGCAACAGCATTGAAAGCGACCAAATGTCGCTCAAGTCACAGACAATGTTGTTGGCATTTGGCGACAACAGCAATAACAACAACAACAACGACAGCAATTTGCAGACGCTGCACGTTGACCATGCAACGAATGTTGATTTGAAAACTCGTTACAACACACTGGCAACAACAACAACAACAGATGCAGCTGCAGAAGCGAACACAGCAACAGCAACTATTAAGCCAGCAACAAAATTGTATCCACAATTGCTGTTGCGCATTGGCCAAAGCGAGGCGAATGATGTTGTTGAGTCTCAAAATGAAGCAGCCAAAGCAGCTGATGCTGCAGCAACATCACCAACTATTATCAGCTGCAATGTTGCCGATGACGTTAGAAACGTGTTGCGAGCTGAGATTGTAGCTGGTGAAATTGAAGAGAGCAACACCAACAACAACAACAACGACGCTAGTCAGTTAACGTTAGTCGATTGGCCAACGAGTGCAGTGACCGAAACCGAAACCGAAACCAAAACACAAACAGAAACAGTTGGCATCAATGCGCCTCAGCACACGGTCAAGATACAGATTGCGAACGGTCCAACTCCAAACGGTTTCAATTCAAATCGCCGGCTGGGCAAACAGATAAGCGTTGTGAAGCTAAACGATACACAACACGACAACGACATGATATTGCGGCTAAACCAACAGCAGCAGCAATTGCAGCAGCAACAATCAGATAGTGTGCCACAAACGGTTGCGGCGACACCGTATCAGCTATGCTATTTGGTGTCCAGTGGACAGTATTCGCCCTGCGAGACATTGGACAGCGGCACCGGCAGCGATTTCGAGAGCAACAAATCGCCCAGCAGCAACATCAGCAGCAACAGCAACAAGGATGCACCCAAGTTGGAGTTGCACTTGAAGACGACACGCATACGTGTGAATACGGCAAATGGGCAATCCCTGACGCATTCGCATTCACGTGCCTACAGCCTCACCGATGACAGCGAGGAGTGTGATGAGAGCAGCTCGTCGCTCAGTTGCGATTCATTGCATTCGAATGAACCGTTGCAGCCGTTGCTCAAGTTGGGCGCCTTGTTGCCCAGCTCATTGTTGCGCGATATACGCGACAGGGAGGGGGGCAACGAGGTGGGTTCGGCTGCCACAAAAATCGATGGACGACCGCTGCAATATGAAGCCGATCAATATTACAATTTCCATGTCAATGAGTTGGCCAATTTTCGTAGCTTTCAAACCGAAACAAGTTGCACTTCAATGTCGCCGGATTATGAAGCAATCAGCAGTTTGCCCGGTGTTCCCAAAGAGCAGCAGGATCAGGAGCACGACGACGCAGAGGCGGAGGCCGAGGCGGAGGATGAGGATGCTTTTGCCGGCTATAAAGATGTGCGCAGCTCAACAATGCCAACATCAACGATACGCTCCTCGAAGGGCACCGTTCGCGGCGTCAAGAATCGTGTGCGCAACGGAGTAGCAACATTCTTGCAGCTGCAGCAACCAAATGTCAAGGTAAGTTTCAACCAAAACAATTTCTGATTTGAGAGCTTTAAGTACGAGTTGAGTTCAGTTAAAGATGTTAAAGGGAAATACTTGAGAATGCACTTTAGCATTTGAAAGATCTTTACTTAAAATTCTGAAATCCAGATTAATATCTAGAGAAGTTGAAGTATTAAAGTAAAACCTTATTCAAAGACAGCTCTACTGCAATTGCATAAGAATCTGATTTGATCGAAGAGCTTAAAAATCTCTTATAAATAGTTAAAATGCCATAAAGCAACCCAAAAACAGTCAGAAAGTCTTGTCTCAAGATCATTTCATGGTTAAAAGTAAATCTATAATATTAATGACTTGATAATAGTCGGGATTTCTCGACTAGAGCCTTCTTACATGTTATTTCTTCACTTTTCCACCAAAATAACATTAAAAAAAATAAATATATAATTATATATTTATATATATATATGTATATATCTTACAAGTTTCAGCATCATTCTGCGAATACTTCTTCACTTTTCCACCAAAATAACATTAAAAAAAATATATATATAATTATATATTTATATATAGATGAGACTCAGTAATGTATGCACTCACATGATGAAGAAGAAGCAGAAAAAAATATGGCGAAAACAATACATTTTATTGTATTTACTTTTTTTTATGAGATTCATTGAGAAAGTTGAAGCTTAGTATTTAACTTTTGTCTGCAGTTGCGTGGGCGTTTGTTTGGGTCGCTGACTTCCAACATTATGCAATGCATGTGTGTGTGTTGTGTGTGTGTGTGTTTGTTGTGTGTGTGCCTGTCAGTCTGCTTGAAATCTTCAGTCTTCAAAGTTTTGAAGTCTTTAGTGTTCAAGTCTGCTGTCTACAATTAACAGCTTACACCCCCTGAGATTGAATCACGTATGTTTTATTGTTTTTGTGAAAGTCAAGAGTGTTCAGATATGGTTGTTGTTGTTGTTGTTGTTGATTCTGATTCATAGCAACTCCGAAACTCTCGGAAAGTTTGACCAACTAATAAATCATTCAGTATAAGCTGTTTGTTAGTTCAATGAACAATTAACACCTTCGATGTCTATTTACAGAACGTGTTGTTGTTCGTGTTCGTGTTGGTGTTGTCGTGTGTGTGTGTGTGTTAATTTACCGTTAAGTGGCTTAATATGTTACATTGGGCCGGCAAAAGAAAGCCTTTCGGGTTGAACACCAATATGGCCAACAGAATATCCATAAACTACTTACGACCAACAGCAGCAGCCGAAGACAGTTTTGGGAAAGTTTGTTGTCGTGTTTGTTTTGTTTTTTGGAACTGGCGGAAGTCAACATACATAGAGATGGGTGGGCAGATGGAATAAATAAATAGACAGCAAGCGATAAATGCGAGCTTAAATGGAGCTTAAGGCCTGACTAATTGCTGTTGTGACTTTTGATTTCTATTTGGCTTTCTTAACAGCTTTTCAGCTACTAACTAAAAATAGGTTCTTAATAGGTCAGCTTTGGCCATGGCACAAACAGACATACGGCTGACAGTGTGACCCATTTTTTTTGTTCCATTCATTTCGAATTGAGCCGATTGAGCAACAATATTAATAATAATAACAATAATAACAACAATGTATAACAATAACCAGCTAAAATTGCAGCGTTATTGAAATTGCATTATTCACGCATTGATCACAAAAATTGTCAAGTCATCAATAAAATAGATACATATGTATGTATGTGTAACGATGATTTGCTTGTTTTTGGTTTTTGTTGTTGTGATTTGGGAATTTTGCGAAATCAATTACATGCATATTTCCTTTGGACAGTGGGGCAACATTGAAATGAACTTGAAGCTACTTAAGAAACGCACACACAAACAAAGCAACGTCTAGCTTGGCGTATACTTATTATGTGAACTTTCATTTTTATAACGCATACGTACTATATATATATAGATATTTATGATCTTGTCCAACCAAAAGATCAACTAAGTTGAACTAAGCGGCCGAAACACGCACAACAACAACAACAACGCTAACAAAACTTAAATCCTAAATATAAACGTAAATTATCTTAATTATATTTTAATGGGCGCTCGACTCGTTTTTTGACTTTGGCTAAATATGCGTCCATCGACAAAACAAAAGTCCCCCCAAACAACAACAAAAACTTGCTAAGCTCTCTAATCCCCCCCCCCCCCCCCCCCCCTCACCAACCCTTTGTATGTTTAACTTGTTTGTAGATGCGCATAATTAGCGATTTAGTCGCCTTTTATTATTATTTTTATTGTGATTATGATTTGTGTATAATATTTCTTGGCTTTTGGCGTTTTGAGATTTTTTTTGTGATTTTTTTTTTTTGGATTTTTAGTGATTTTTGTCTATTGGTTTTCTTAAATGTTATGCAATCGATTGTTTTGCCAGCTCAATGCCCAATCTGCACATTTTTCAATAATTATAATACTGATTTGCGTTTCAAGGTTAACAACGCTAATTTAATGCTAGCATTCATGTATATACATATATATATATTTATGCAGGTGCTAAAAGTGTTTCAATACAGACTACAACTACTATATACATATATACTATATGCTTATGAACCTAAACGATTCGAAACGATTGTGCTTTGGGTTTTCATTTAACCATGAGCAATGCACAATTAAAAACTTAAACGTATCGAATCGAATCGTAAGAAGTTGAATACTTTGATAATTAGCAGCATACCTTCACTGTAAATAATTGTTGGACTATATATTGAATTAATGTCAAGCTTTTTGTACAGTTTTTTACTTTTTAAAGTAATCAAACTAAAGTCAAACAAAGTCAAACAAAACTAAACAAGTTACAAATATGCCCAAGAAAGCTCAACTGGAAGATGTATCGAACCTTTAACCTTTACCCATCAAAAGTCAAAGCCATGTTTGTGTGTGTGTGTGTCTATGTATGTGTCGGGTATTGCAGAATATGTCATTTGCGTTACCTTTTGTGATTTTCTTGATCGATTTTGAGCTTTTTCTATCATACTTAACTTTATTTTGATTGTTATCGATAATATGTTTGTGTATCGCAAATATGAAGACTAATCGATGATTTTAAGCAAAACTGTGCTGTTAATAATGAACATATCACATATATATATATATATACGATCGGTGAATGCGAAATAACTCTAACTCTAATTGTTCTGGATAATATGTTTATGTATCGCAAATGTGATGATTTATCGATAATGTGTATAGCAATCGAATAGCTAACATTACAAATATAAAGACTGTTGCTATTTTAGTCTCTAAGATCGATGCATAACTCAAATAAGCTAAGACCTGATTTAAGCTAATTTAAGTTTTCGAAAAATGGGGCCAACGTTAGATTTAACTTTAAACTCTATCATTGAGACCTACTTTCTCATATATATATATATATAATAATGTACAAGTCGCGTATGTTTTGAACTTTTGTATAGTTAGAAAGCTGGTTTTAAAGCTTGTCTCAATTGTCTGTTTAAATGCAACCGCAGCTGTCACTTGGCATCTGGCCTCACTCTCATTTTACATTTTGGGCCCTAATCGCATTGCCAAGTTGTGAAGACAAGTCATCATTTTAATGCCATCACTTAAGATATGAAAACAAAAAAGGCAAAAAGCAAAAGGCAACAAAACCCAAAACGCAATTTGATCAGATTTTAGCAAATGTCGCTAAAGACAGAGAGAGAGAGAAAAAGATAATGCAAATGATGCCACACGCAAAATTAAACTCGTTGATGCTCATTAAGAAACAATTTGGCATTTGTGTAAAGTTACAAAAAAGAAAGAAGAAGAAGAAGATATGTTTAAATAAATATGTCGTATATGGCATAAATATGTCTAAATACGAGAGATAACAAACAATGCATATTTCTACATACTCCAAAAGAAACTTTGAAGAAAACTTTGAACGAAAGTGAAAATGAAAATAAATTTAACGTGACCAGACAGAGCGCAGATTTATGGCGCTGAGAGAGAAACATACCACAGCCAGCCACAAATTGAGGCGCTGCTCATTGTTTAAACAAAATACCAAATGTTGCCAAAACAATTCAACAACAACAACAACAACAAGCAACAAGCAGGGCGTTAGCTGCATTTTAATTTCGATTTGCATTCAGGGCCAAAAGAAAGCAGCAAATGGCTTGCTGGCTTATTAAAATAACCAATTATTGCCAAATTGAAGTTCGCTTTTGCCCCAACGAAACGAAACGAAACGAAAGTGAAATGTTTCTGTTCGTGTGTGTGTTTGTGTGTGTGTTGATGTCGTGTGTGAATTTTGAATGCATGGCAAGATCGCGCACCTGTAAAAACTGAAATTCAAAACCTCAACTGAAAATGAAATTGAAATTGAAGCATGAGAACCGTCAACAACAAGCCGAGGCCGAATTCGTTGATTCGTTGCCGCCTTTGAATGCACCTCACTTCACGGATAGGGTATAACAGCTACGCGCATGATTTTGCGATATGTTTACTTGAGATTTACATGGTTTAATATTATTCAAATCATTTACATACTTCTTCTTCGTTTCGAAGTTCGTATTGATGACTTTGTTAATTTTATGCACAAATTAAGTTTCTTAAATGATTTGAATCTAAGTTTGGCATTTTATGAGCTTGTTTTTGTCGTTTCACTTTGAAAAAATTAGCAATTAGCATTAAATCGAAGAATCGCAGAGTTATCGAAACTAATTAATCAAATGACAATCAGAACATAAGAAATTTGTTTTGTTTATGAGTCAGAAAAAACTTTCCAAGTATTCAATTTTTATTAATAGTGTATTTATGCATTTTGTGTGTGAGTGTAAACATTGGGGGCTTTCCCTTCGCATTATGGACAGCCATTCCCCAGCGTCCGATCGATCGGAATCGAAGCACTTAAACGAAAGAAGGAGCGAGAGAGAGAGGGAGGGAGGGAGAGAGGGTGCTTACATAATGTCCAGCGTCATGTGACGTATTAATTGAACTTTATGGAAGCGATGCAACGCGACGCAACGCGACGCATCGTGTGAATGTTGCAGTTGCAGCCGCAGCAACAATCGTTGTAGTTGTTGCCATTAAATTCCAACTTCTTTTGCTCACATAATCGAATCGTTCGTTGTACGTCTTTTGATGCCAAAATGTTGCTGCTTAATCTGAGATGCTGTGCTATGTCCATATATATATATATATATCTCGACACCGATCTGTTCGCAATTGGCAATCCTCCAATCGACGCTTGTCGATCGTAAGTGACCTGCTTTCTCTTTTTGCCCACTAGTTGTAGCTGTTACCTGTTACTGACAAAAAAACAAAAAACAACAAAAAAATAACTACAAATAATTGTTGTATTTGCTGATGCTGACTTTGGCTTTTGCTTTGTCTTTGGCATTGGCATTTTGTTCTGCAAGAGCACGTGTTAAGTTTGTAGATGCTGGACAACAATAACAATAACAATAACTTGAACAGCGACTTTGGATCATAGTTGAAATGCTTTTCGCCTGCCCTCGCGACCCTTCTTCGAAATCCCTTGGGCCACAGCCAAACTTGTTTTGGCCACTTAAAATGGCTTTGAACTTTGTTGTCGCATTTCAAATAACGTTAAATGGCAATTATATTAATGTACCAGTTTTATACTTTATCTTAACGTATACAATGTATTAAGTCTCTCTTAACTTTCAACTGTCACACAGCTTATGCAAGTCAATGAGATAAAGATGCCTCAAAAACACAAACACACGACTAGACGATACCCTGAACTTTATACTTGATACTTTACGTGTACACTCAGTGCTTGAAAGTATGTATCTGTGTGTATGTATGTATGTATGTATGTATGTATGTATGTATGTGTGTATGTGTGAGTGAGTGTGTGTCTGTGAGTGTGTGAGTGTGTGTGTGTATGTATGTATGTATTTGTGTGAGTGTGTGTCTGTGTGTGTGAGTGTGTAAGTGTGTGTGTCGAAAAAAAATAAAAATTTTATCAGGTCTTAAGAAAACTTAACAAAGCCATACCACTCAAAGCTAGAACCAGTTGGGAATTCTAAGGCAGGGCATGTCAAAAATATTGGCTACCATTTACGGTGTGTGCTATATGTTGTAAACAAGACATCCTGAACCCAATACTTAACGCGTACAGTGCTTGCAAGTATGCGTGCGTGTGTGTGTGTGTGTATGTGTGTGCGTGTGTGTGTGTCAGAGCGCAAATACTGCATACTTTACCAAATGTCCCATATCTCAGTTGCTTGTCAACCGATTTCAATCATAGATTATCATTATTTCATTTAATGTTTTAAACTCCATCTGAAAATTTTCCAAATTCAAGATTTTGTTGTTATCGATCCTATGTTGAAATCGGAAACGGGAAGAGTTATCGAAAATCGAAAACAAACTTGTCTTGCCTAGAGATAAGACGAGCTTAAGTTCCAAATCTAGAGTCTCTAGCTCTTACAGTCTCTGAGATCGACGCGTTCATACATACGGACAGATGGACATGGCAATATCGGCTCGGCTTTTGATGCTGATCAAGAATATATATACTTTATGGGGTCGGAGTTGCTTCCTTCTGCCAGTTACATACTTTTGCACAAAACCGCAACCACAAAACATATTGCAACCAACATAATACTCCAATTTATTATGTCATTTATTATCAGCGTAATTCATAAAGTTTTTCAGTTTTGTTTTTTTTTGACAGTTGCTGCTGTCCCCTGCAACATGCAACATGGCAACCAGGCAACATGCGACTTGTTGCGCCGCTTTCCAGGGTTCAACGATATCTATCGAATGATCAATGGCAGTAGGCATTATAGCTGGTCGACTTAAGTAGACTACCCCACCTGGCTTAACGAACGGTAGCCGTCAATTAAAAATTATATGAAACAAATTGCAATGAAAATCGAAGGCGATAAGCATAAAGAGAGAGAGAGAGAGAGAGAGAGAGAGAGAGAGAGAGAGAGGAGTCAAGTGAGAGAGAGAGTAAAACAATAGCGATGGTTGCCAAGTGGGAGCGGGTACGGCAAAAGGGATGCGACGTTCTTTGATAATTGAAACCAGACTGAAACTGTCGTTGCCATTGGCAACATTTAATCAAGCCAAGAAGCCATGTGGAAGACGCCAATTAGCGCTAGGGGTAGTTTGTGGGGGAAGTGTGCAGCGGTTTCGCGTTGCTAATAAAAATAGTTCATACATCAAATTATAATTTTCAATTGGTTTTACATTTTTCCGTGTGAATGCCAATTTTTCTTTCTTCAGCCGCATTCTGCATTCGCATTCGTAATCGTAATCGAGTTTGGCTTTTTATTTGCTTTCCGCCAAACTAACACGTCAAGAGCATAAATAAAATGCACTTAGAGAAACACGTTATACAATTAAGCAATTTTATAGTAAATCCAACTATTTGCGTGTATGATTAACTTGATATCAAGAATCAACATTTTATCATATTTCATTTAAAGTTTCAATATCAATCTATTAATATTAATGGCCAAAATATTTGCTTTTAATATAATTTATACTCAATTTGAATATGTCATTCGTGACTTTTTATTCAGTCGCATGGTCTACTAGAAACGTTTTATACACTAAAGGTAATCAAATCAAAATTTTTGAATACGAAATATAATGACCGCGATTTGAGTTTGCCAGTTTGAGGTTGCCAAACATATTTTGTATGCAAGACCAAAAAGATTCGGCACGAAAGATTCTTTTGTTTAATCTTCTCTTTAATTTTTAAACTGATCATACTTAGTCTTAAAATGATGGCTACATAGAGTTGACTAGCGATTTTATTTAATATGTTTATTTTTGAATATTTGCGTGCATAGTTGAATTAAATTGGGTTCCAATCTTATAATAAATATGGCACGCACTTTGATTTGAATATATACTTCATATTCGTTTTGTTGCTCAATCATGTTTTTAGTTGGATTAACAAAGTTTCATAGTTTAAAGCTGCATGATAAAATTAACTATTTTCATAGTTGCTTTTCGTTTGGGATTTTTGTTTTCTCTTGGTGTACGTGTTGTGTGTAGTGTTGGCAATTTTCACTTGGTGCGAATTTCAAATGCACAACGCCTGCCTGCAATGAATGAATGTCGTTAGATAATTGTAATGCCATTTACACAAATTGGCTATGCGTAATTTTCAATTAGTTTTTCATTTAATTTTTGATTGCCAATTTATCTTTTCACAGTTTTCACAAGCAGCAATCGCAATCGCATTCACATTCGTATTCGTATTCGAGTTTGGCTTTTCAATTGCTTTCCGCCAAACTAACAAGTTAAACTCATATAAAATTCGATACAATAATAAACCATAACATTTAGTTGTTGCTTTACGTAGTTAACATGTTTGTTTATGTATTGTGAAAATTAAACAATTAATGCCATACTGCAATTTAATTCAAAACAATAATGCAGCTAATGTGAATGAGAAGCACAAAGAAAGGCCCAATTGCAGACAATAGTAGAGTGGGAATATCTTAACAATGACTCAGTTGTATATCATTTCACTTTTCTTTTCGTATCTGTATCTGCATCAAAGTTGTACTTAAACATGAAAATGCTCTTTGAATGATTTCAATACGAAAATTGGTTTGACTATTATATTTTGATTTGTGTGATCAACTTAATAACAAGGTTAATATGGCCAAAACTTAAGTTTGTGAGTTTTCATGCTATCGATATCGATACTTATTGAATCGATATGGCAATGAATACGAAAATTGGTTAAATCTTAACACATGATCATCTTTATATCAAGCTCAATTTGGCCAATACTTAAGCTTGTGATTGTTAATGCTATAAGCGACTTATCGATTATTATTGGCAAAGGAGCGAATACCTGAATACGCAGCCGAGCATAATGTGCTTTATTTGCTCCACTGTGCTTACGCCTTTGTTCAGTTCTCATTCAGTTGTTAATGGACAACATCAAACATCTGTTTTTTTCTTTTATTGTTGTCTTTTTCTTACAAATATTTCGATTGTTCAAATTGGTGTCACAATTAGCAGACAAATTGCAAAATGTATCAATACATGCTTTGTGTTTTTATTCAAGGTCATATATTTATAAATATATTTACTTTTAATATTATTGCAATTTATTTGATTTACTACACTTGCAGAACTATATGGATAAGGATCTGGGCAAGGTTGTACTGTATACAACGAGCATGGGCATTATCCGGGAGACGTATGGCAAATGTGCCAATGTCAAGCAGATATTGCGCACACTGCTCATCAAGTTTGAGGAACGAGACGTTTTCATGAGCATTGAGTACCAGCAGGAGATGCGCGAACGCATGCAACATGAAACCATACAGGTGCCGCAACTCTTTGTCGAAGGACAGCACATTGGTGTAAGTTGTTCGTTGTTGCGATTTTTAAACAGTTGAATACATTTTTTTGTGTTTTGTTTTGTTTTATTTTGACAGGATGCCGACATTGTGGAACGTTTAAACGAAAGCGGCGAACTTCGCCAATTGCTGCGACCATATAAGGTAGATATTAATTGGATATAAGGTTTTGTTTTCACTTTTTTTGTATACTGTATTTTGTTTTTTCTCAGTCGATTGCAACCGCGTATACCTGCCAGACTTGCGGCGGTTATCGATTGCTGCCATGCCCCTCGTGCAGTGGGTCAAAGAAGTCGGTGCATCGCAATCATTTTACCGCCGAATTTGTGGCACTTAAGTGCATGAATTGCGACGAAGTGGGTCTGGTCAAATGCCCCAATTGCTAAACGGTCTTCATCCACCCCACCCCCCTCACCACCACCACCCAACAGACACAAAGCAAATGGAGGATTGGCAACTGGCAGGCGATTTTAATTTTAAATTATTCCATCGCTTACCATTTGTGTTTCGTATTGAGTTATATTACGTAACTGTAACAAGAAGTGTATGCTTTTTTTTCTTTTTTTTTGTATCTTATTAAATATATATGTAAGGATTAACAGTATGTGTGCATAAGTATTTGGTTTATGTACTTATGTTACGATTCGCAAAATGTAGTCTTGTGTTGTTAACAGTTGTGATATTTGAATCAGTTGGCTGCAAGTCTTTTTTTATTGTCGGTCGGTCTTAAGAACACCATCTGAATGACCTAAGAATGGTCCTGGGAAAGTTACGCAAAGAACTGCATTATATATATATCCATGAATATATACATACATACAAATATGTATGATGTTTGTATTTATATTTGTGTACTCATAACAGAGAACGATACATGTATTTTAATATCTAATTGTAATAGCTGAATCAATTTCAGTAAGCATATTAAATAAATTATAATTGCTTTAGCTTTACTTAATGTTTTTTCTTCTATTCGAGCTAAAATTAACGACCTTAATTCCCTCAGAATGATTTAATTAAATAATTTAATAAATGAATTAATTCAAAACACAAAACCCACCAATATCCTTTATCCTTTTTTTCCAGCAGTTTTGGTGATATTGGCCAATTCAGCCAACGGCTAGCATAATCTTAGACTCCATCTTTAAAATGCTAAAAATTCTAAGAAAAGCGAAATGTAACGAAATTTATTTAGTGAAATTAAAATTTTATGTTGCATACCTCTAGGAATTACGTTTATTGGCAAGTGCTGGTCTCAAGCCTGAATGCATCTGTTTTGCTTCTGTTTTGTTTTTTTTTATGAATTTCGAGTGAAAATTATTTTATAATTGGAAATGCTGTTTTAATCTAGATGCCAAGCCATGACTTATAAGATATTGCATTTGATAATTGGTTGAGGTAGGAGGGTTTATGACTTTGGAAAGTTCTAACCCAGTGGTCGGGGAACTGTTTTAATCATTACCCCAAAATATTTTTATTTAAGTTGATATTACCCCATAGCGGTTCCTCGACCGCTGTTGTGTGGAAACAAATAAGGTTTATGCGGTTTATGCATTGGCTTAACTACCCTCTAATAATAATAAAAAAAATTATACATACTTTTAGGCAGATCGCTTATTCTTACTTATATATAAATTTTCAGCAAAAAGGACATTCGATTTTAAGCCATAACTTGAACATTTCCTTAAGGATGCTTAAGGCAAATACATTTTTGAACTCACAGCAACAAGATCTATCGATTTGCTTATAAGGATCTCCAGGATGCGCGAAAAAAAAAATTCGAAAAATTTTACAGGGTAGGTCAGAAAAAATTTAAAAAATTACAAAATCGTCTATAACTCGGCTATTTTAGGGACTTTCCGGATGTCCTTTGGACCACAGGTAGGCCTAGGCCCACCGCTACGAGCAAAGTATTTCAAAGGACGATAGTCCTTCAAACAGCTGAAATAAAAGGATAAATGTTTAAAACAGAAAATTGGTTATAACTCCGCCAAATCATAAAGGATTCAAACGTGTCTTATGCCAGACATTTTGTTTTGACCGGGGCTACCAACTGGCCAAAGGATATTCAAATCGTCATTGTGGTTTCCGAGAAAACTGCACTTTTATGGTTTTTTCTTATTTTCGCTCGGCCGTAGAGTGAAATTTTTACAAGTGTGTTTTTCTTAGATAACCCCATAATCCTTGAATGCAGTTCGATAGAGTTGGTCCTTGAAACTCTCACGCAACATGTCCTTTCAAAATCTGTAAGGATTAAAAAGGCTTAGGACTATTTAAAAAAAAAATTCAACACATTTTAGGTCAAAACTCGTCAATATCATTAAGGATCCATCGGTTTTGCAGTCAAGGATGGTTGTGATTCCCACCCAACAAAGGAAAAATAAGATATCTTTGTATTGCTCGTATCGTTAAAGATCGTATTTATTTACCTCAAAAACCAAAAAATCGAATAAAAAATCTACAATCAATTATTAATAATAATATAAGATATGGACTGAAATTAGATATACATATAAACTTTGGTGCTTCTCCTTTGTTCATATGTTTTTGCTTAGGTTGGTATTACCCCATAGCGGTTCCTCCAACGATAATGGAATATACAAGATAGGATTCCAGCGACTGTTATTTGTTAACAGAAACGATAAAACCTGTAAGTAAGCACCTAGCACGTATTACGATATTGTTGAATACGATATTGCGTCCGATGCGCCAGACGAAGATTTGTTGTTGCTGTATTTCATTGTGCCGTTGTGTGGTGGCCGAAGTTGAGATTTTAAATATTCGACTTTTGTTTCTGTCTGCTTGCTATGCCTCAAGTGGGTGGGTAGTATAGACTTTATATGAACTTTGTGAAATTGTATGGCTAATCGTGATAAACTTAACTATGACTTCTATCATACATGTACGTGTGTATATATTAGGAGTTAGGTAGATCCTAAATGACATATTGAACACGTTTAAAATGACTTAATACCAAATTAATACTAACCATAAAATAAACACATTTAGCTTTCAAATACTTGTCCGTGTATTAAAAATATTCATAAAGAATTGCATTGACTTGTATTGATTATTGTAATAAAGGGTATAAAAACACATTGAGCAGCGGTTGCGTTTCAGCAACGACAACCGGCACGTGTTGTTGTTGTTTGTTCTTTTGCGTTTTGCCTTTTTCCCGTTAGAATACACAAAACGACGGCCCAAGCCCATACGCAGCAGGCAAGCTGCAGACGATTTGCCTTCGACACCAACGAGCATACAAACACAAACATAGATATGTATGTATGTACATACTCATTGATCGGCAACAACAAAATCTTACAATACAAGTAAAAAGAATTTCTGCATGTACAGACAGACCATGACCTACGACAAACTCTAAACAGCAAAGCAATAACAAATCCAAACAAAACTCACATGCATACACACAAATACGGACCTAGGCCTAAGCCACCCTGAATCCGTTTGGCGATCGGCAAATTAACAACATTTAAAAATTAAAAAAATATTTGTTTTAAATGAAATAAATGTTTGATTTATACATTAATTTGCCATCGGCAGAACATAATTTTGTATTTTCAACTTAAAAATTTCTAGCAGCTATACCATTTTAGGCAAAATAACCAGCAGCCCAGCAATTCCAAAAGTATCAAATAATTAGTTTGTTTTTTATTTGAGATACTCTAAAGTTGCTTTTGCGTGAGCTCTGATTAAGACATATATACATATGTATGTACATATGAGGTTTTCAGCAACCAGACAGTGCCGAATACATATGTACGACACAGCATGAGCAGACAATACACAAAACAAAAAAAAATTCAAATATAGCGGCAGGCCGAGAAGTATATGTATGTATGCATGCACACGACAAGCATGAGCAGTCCACACACAAAACAAATTCATACACGGCGGCAGACAGAAATGGATACGCAATAAACGAAAATACGAATATCGTATGAGGGAAAATAGGTGCTATTGTACAGAGCTCGTTTACTAACTGTAAAAAACGAGGGGAATTTATTTTCGTGTCTTGTAGTTATATCGTTTTTGCGGTTCCTCGACCGCTGTTGTGTGGAAACAAATAAGGTTGATGCATTGGCTAACTTACTGTCTAAAAACAATTTGGCGAATACATACTTTTAGGCAAATCGCTTATATTTTCATATTTAGTTTGTGCGACATTATGATAGAAAATGTAAGAAAAATCATTGCATATGGCATAGGCCGTATATTAAAGTCAATTCAACCCACTTGCTGCTGATTCTGTGCGCCTGTTAACTTGAGTCAAAAACTAGAAATAGCTATCAAAAACTCGACGAAAGCTCGGCGGTATTCTTTTGCGATCTCATCGAGTTTTTTAGTATTTTCGACGCCAAGTACCAGGCGAACAGAATAGGCAGCAAGAGCGATGGTTTTTATATTTAACTACAAAAGTATGCAGGACAATTATTATTATTACAAAAAATAAATATACTTTTTACTCACAGAAGTTTTTTTTTTACCCCCAAAAATTGCGTTTTTACCCCAATTGGGGTAATTTACCCCGGTTCCCCGACCACTGTTCTAACCTATTTTCAGGTTGAGTAATAGAACTAGACAAGGCACAGCGACTTACTAACAGCACATAAAAGTATGCTACAATATTTAGTGCTTGTGGACATCTTAGCCAATCCACCAACCTAGCTTGTGTCAGAAATATCAATGAATGTTTGTTTTGTTAGTCAAGTGACCCTTGGAATAAATGTAAGGAAAAATAAGAATGCTTTACTTGATTTTAAACATTAATACGAACATATTTTTCTAACAATTGCAATAATTTTTTAACATTTTGTAATACCTGGCAAGTGCTCTAAATTCGACGCTGAATTATTGTCATGACTAGTGCAGGAAGGGTTCCAATCCGTACCGGCAATGAGCCGGATTTCGAGCGTACCTGTTGGATATGCCTGGCCACCGAATCGGAAAACCGACATGCCACCTGGCTGCATCCATGCCAATGTCGTGGCAGCACCAAATGGGTGCACGAGAGCTGCCTCCATCGCTGGATTGACGAGAAACAGAATGGCAATACGCGAATGAAAGTCATTTGTATGCAGTGCCGCTTCGAGTATCTCATCATCTTTCCAAAGATGAGCCGTACGGCATTATTCTTGGAGCGCTGCCAGGATGTGATCCGTCGTTGCAGTCCCTTTGTTGCCTCGTGCGCCTCTTTGTTTTCCGTGTACTGGACGGCCGTCACATTTGGCGGCATCACGGTACTTCAGGTGCTTGGCCACGAACGCGGCATTCAACTGATGGAAAAGGGCGATGCGCTCTTTCTACTTGTCGGACTACCATCAATACCGGTGGCCCTGATCCTTAGCCGTCTCTTTCGCTGGGAGGACGCTGTATTACGCTTCTGGCGCAATCGTCACAGTCTTGTACGCAAATTGCCGCTAATCAAATGGTTCTTCAATACTAGCAACCAACCCCACCACTATACCGTTGAGGGGGATTACCCAATGCCCGATGATCCCGCCAATTCTGCCCGTATATTTTGCGGTGCAATTCTATTGCCCAGCATTGCGACAATAACGGGCAAGCTTATATTTGGGCATGTGGACTCGCCACTTCATCGCACCCTGCTTGGTGGATTTACATATGTTGCCATAAAGGGCATACTAAAGATCTATTTGCGCCAGAGACAGTTTCTTGAGAAGCGACGTCGTCATATTGTCGACTACACTGAGGAAAATGTGCGCATGTATGCAACGGATAATGAACTTCTAACACGTCAAGATGGCGGTTACGATGGCGATGATGACGATACTGATCATGAAAGTAATAATGATGAGGACTATGAAGATGATTCGGATGATTCGGATTCGGATGATGACCTTAACGAAGCGTTTGTCCTTGCAGTGCGAATGATCTTAAATGAAAATACGCGTGTCGATAATCATTTAAGAACATATCTGATCATACGGGTGCCAAATCGTCCATATTCATTGTTTTTTGACTAAATATTTTCGGATAATACGCTTACCAATTTCGAATCGTACAACTACTTGGCAACTTTATAACCAACTAACCAAACTTACTAAGCTCTAAATTTGATGTTTTGTTTTTTAATTAAATCCACTATGTATTCTATTCTATTTCATTGTTTCCTCATAATCGATATCTCTAAAACTTGTGTATTCAGGCGCAAATCACAGAATCTAACCAACAAATAAAACAATTAAAACTTTATATGCATTTGCATGTAGATGATGAAATATTCAAAGGGTTAAGATATTACAACTGAAATGCATTATGAATGAGACCTTAGAAACCAAAAGATATGGTTATCTTCACAAAGTCCTTATCAAGTTGAATATGTATATATATTTTCATTAACTTGGCTGGGATTCATCCATCCATTGATCAGGCTTATGGTATTATTGGCTCAATGATATTTGCTGGTGGAAACACTTAAGTTGCCTAATTCTGTATCATCCAAGTAGTCATTCGATTTTTTGAGCTGGGAAATGCTCATTCGGACGGAGCTAGTCTCACAATTCGGTCGACGCGTTGAGAGAAAAATACACAAAATAAATTTTTTTCTGAATTTACACATAAATAAATACACAATATAAATTCGTTTCGTTAAACAAAATTATTTTTTCCACAAAAAAAAATTGTTTTCATCAACACGCTTTTGGCCGTTTTGCACACATTAACTAAACTGAAGCTGAAACTGAAACTGAAACTAAACAAACCATGTCGGACAATTCGATGGTCTCGGGTGTACTCAATGCGGTACTTTGCGGCGCTACCGGCTATGGCCTTTATGCTTGTGGTCCGAAACAGCATCCGTATGCATTTACCGCATGCGTGATTGGCTTTTGTCACGGACTACTGGGTTTGGTTGACTTCCTAACGGGTGACGGGAGTGTGAAAAATGCCAAAGATACAACCGACGCCATTTTGGAGATTGTGCCCTTGCCGCTGGTCAACCTTGATCTCTTCTTTGGCGGTGAAGCCAACAATATTGCTTTGGGTCATGGCCTGTATTTTGTGCCCATGGCCGTCACCGTGATCGTCAGCTTAGTCAAGGGCGACGACACCGAAGGCAACGAGGCATTACAAACACTTAAGCTCCTGACTATACTGGGCAACGTTACGTCGCTAACCTATTTGGCAATTAATGATGGCAGCTATCTAATTGGCGGCATGGCATTTCTAGCCTTTATGACCAAGATTGGTTCAGAGTTTGTTAATGAACAGATCGATGGGTCCGGCGATCCCATCAAGTATCTCAGCTGGTCTGGATTCTACGTTCTAACCGCAATGGTCTGTGGCGGTGGCGATAAATAAGCAAACCAAAAGAAAATATTTGAAACGTGACACAGGAAACAGGAACTGCAGCAATAAGGGGCACAAGCAAACTATATAGAAATTTTGATGTATATGAGCTTTACCGCATTACCCGATGTAAAAGCAAAAGAAAAAATTTGATTAACTAGCGCTTAACATTCAAACTTTGTGATTAAAGATTAGATTATTTCGAGTTACACCAGTTAAATACGTTTGTGTCTTTTTTTCTTAACAAGGATGGTTTCTTAAGTCGTTGCTAAAGTAGTAGTACTGAAGAACTGTAGTCTAGGGGATACAGTTATTCGATTGAGAATCCTCAGGAAAAGCACTTAACTTAAACTCTCCATTAGGAACTTTAGTATGACAAAGGGCAAGGTGTGTGGTAAACATCGGGAAATATTGTAAGTTATACAAGTCCTATATATGTGCCTTATCCTACGTATATAAAAGCAAAGCCAACTCTGTCTGTTTGTTCGTCTTTATAAAGGCATTCTTAGCATTGTGTATCGATAAACGGACTCACGAGAATTTTTTTATCGGTTGAATAATAATCGATAAATCGATAACTAATATCGATAATTAATCGATAATCGATAACAAATCAGGCAGTTTCAAAATTGTTCGTGTCTATAGGTTTATGCATTAAAACCAAATAAAAGAGAAAGGGATTCGCTATTAAAACTTTCGCCTTAGAAATCAATGCGGAAATGAGCAGAGCTCATAAAACCTTAAGATCTATTTTCAAATATACGTGTGCCTATAAAAATAGTAACCTGGTCAATAATAATCTTGCTGTTTACGTTTGCATCATCATCTTCGGTATCGGTATTATTATTATTATTATACTTATTATATTTTGTGGAATTTATTTTACCAATTGATAAGACGATTGCAATGACTTGTCCAATGCCCATTGACGATTTATCCCATTGGCCCCGCCCGAGCGAGCCACTGGCCCAACCTAAGACCCTAACGCTCTAGCCACAATGACAATAACATAAAACATAATAAATTTTAAGAGCTAATGTCAACACGCGTCGTACATACAACCAATAACCAATAATACAACATAGACCACAAATAGCATCAGACCGCAGACCTAGACCCTTGCCTTGCCTCAGAGTCAGACTGAGACTCAACCTAAAACTTAGATCGAGACTTAGGCACAAAGCGTGCTCAATGGCCATGACGCCCAATAATAGTTGTCGTTGTAAAAGTCATTTAGCTGCGTTTTCAGCTTGTTTATTGTTGACTGTTGATTTAATGACTTATGCTGCGGCAACTGCGAAGCTCTTACTCAGTTGCAAACGGAGGTGGCGAGGGTGTTTAAAGTTAAGGCTAGAATTGTTTTCATTTTCGTTACGGCTATGTTTTGTTTTGTTTTGCTTGGCTGTGCTTGTTGGATCATAATCGCTTTTGATTGGCAGCTGACGAAACTGGTTGGTTGGTTACAAAATTGTCTGTTATCATAAGTAATTGGCTGTCATTGTCTTGGCCCGAGCTACTACAACCAACTACCACAAGCTACCAACTACGAATTGCCAACAACAGTTGCTATACAAGCACTAGTTCCAGTTCCAGTTCCAATTTTAGCACCATTGTTGTCATTGTTGTTACTAAGCCCCAAAAGCCTAGCATGGCTCTAAATGGGCTTATGGTATGATGAAGTCATCCATCTGCAGTCCATTGATTGCCGTCCTGACATTGATTTAACTGGCTAACGATAGTCGTCGTCTGCCCAGACATGGTCATTGTTCTATGTTCTTTATAGTAGTCTATATCAAGATACAAACACACAAACACGCTTTTTATAATGTACTTACATACATTGTCCGAGATAACAAATCCGGGTTATTACAACAACACACACACCGAATGCTATTTCATACTTTTGGGGTCGTTTATTGAACCCCTTTTTTGGGGGAACGCATCGATCTGACTGCTGTGTTTGCAAATATGATTTATTACAATGTTCCTTTCACAAAATAAAAGATGATTAAGCCATCTTTTTGCATCCGCCAATCAAATTCATACTCATTCACAGTCATTCACAGTGGGTTCTCTTGGGTTACGAACTTAGAACTTAGAGAAGACGAGGAATATAAGCATAGCTCATCAAAGAGTACTAGAAACAAGATCTTAAGTAAAGTTTCTATAAATTTGAATTTGATTGCAAAAAGCTAACCCTTTCAGGACACCAAAAGTTAAATAAGTTGAAGAATATTTAAAATTGTGTTTCGTTTTTCGAAACTTCAATACAATATTTAAAGAAACGTCCAACTTAGTTCAAGAACTAATCATTGCTTGAAAAGTGTATTTTGACATTGTCATTAAATGTGTTTATCACATAGAAGAAAGCATATACGATCCAATCACTTATATATATATATATATATATTCTTCATCGCGATCGCGAAATGAATCGATAAGGCTATGGTCGTCTGTTTCTAAAAAAACTAGTACTACTTATTTTGAGCTATCAAGCTAAAACATTGTTTAAGATATTCTTTTTTCTTGCAGTTAGATCGTTTGCCAAAATCGTCATGATCGAGCCACTATATCATATAGCTGTCATACAAATGTTAGTTCTTTCAAGAGTTTCTACTATAAAAACAAAAGGTGTTGGCTTTGCAAGTGTATTAAATATTCGGTATGCCGAAGTTTGCCCTCCTTGTTACTTGTCATATTATTCCATAAGAATTCAACTTACTTTATAGAGTAAGCAACAAATTGTTGCTGAGCAGCTTAGGTTTTTAAAGTGTTTTATTTATAAATCAAATTATAGTTATAGTGCACGGAGAGTGTAGAATTGTGTTTATCAGATATACATATACGTTATCAGAAGTTCTGATGCTGCTGTCAACATTTAATCTGCTTATGTGTATATGTATATATATATGTTTGAGTGTTCCTATATGTATATAGTACAGTTATAAAGCAGCCCAGCAACTGCCAACTGCAATCGTATTTGTTGTATTATTATTATTTATTAGATAGATTTCTTTTTCACAATGAAGAGAATGGTTTCAGGCCTGGTTATATTGTTTGTTAGGAAGGGGTTGGTGAAGGGGAGCGGTGGGTATTGGTATCGCTGTTATCAGCAATGCTCCAGTTTGGCCTGCTCGCAGTATCTAATTAATAAAATTTCATTTGAATTTCCATTTGATGATTAAAAAACCAAACGAAACGAAATTGAAATGAAACGAAAGGGAAAATGAAAAACGACTTCAAATCAAACCCAAATTAATCAAATTGAAGGGCGTGGCAAATAAGTAACAACTATATCAATTGGGCAATCCAATATATATATCTATATAGTATAGTAATAGTGGTTATTTGTGCCATCGCCATTTGGCCGCAATTTAAAACCAATCGATATGAGCTAGCTTTATTATTGTTATTCATTGGCCAACTGTCTTCATGTTTATTTCATAGGGCAAACCGGCAAGAACAGACGCATATACAAGCATATAACCATATACAACTATTGGCCAGAAGCATTAACATTCATCAGGCATTCCGGTTTGGTACTCTTAAGCCCCCTGCCCTGGACGACAGACAGGCAAAAGAATGCGCCAAAGACGCAAGACGATGATGATGATGACGATGACGATGACCCATAACGAGCTGTTGGCTGTTGGGGTTTTTTTGTTAGGATCGTAAGCTTGTCTCGGCTTGGCTTGTGGCATTGTAGCGAAAACAAATCGAGAACTTAAGAATGCGAATGCTGTAAACACTTTTTGGAATTAGAATGTAAAGTGAAAGGAGTTCTACAGGTTAATTTTCATGCCAAAGCCAATGCCAACCGAAAGCCAACCGAGAGAATGAGAGAAACAATCTTAAGCTCTCTGAGTTTGCAGAGACCAATGCCAAAGCCAATGCCGGTTATGAGAAGGTGGTAAATAGTTGTTGTTGTTGTTGTAAGTCGAGAGTTATTGTAGGTAGTCAAAGAGTTGTCTCTATGGGTAAAGTTTCTCAATTCTTTATCCGCTTTGGCTTGAAGAATGAAGAATGAAGAATGACTTCATATAAATTGCCTGGGCACGTTGTTAACAGAAGAGTCCATCGATCTATCATCTATCTATGTATGTTCTTTACAATTCTGCGAGTACGACATTCCAAAAGTACTTGCAACAATCGCTTGCAGCCACTTTATGACAAATCGCACAGTTGCTAAGATACAATTCTAAGAAACACGAATTGAGGACAAACTAGTTACTCAGGTGTAAAAAATAACTAGAAATAATAATTTTGGTGTTATAAATATATATTTTTTTAATCATTTTTTAATTTTGCATTCTATTTAGAAATGCAAAACTTACAAAAAATATATATTTATATAACTTTACAGATTTTTTAAAGTGTTGGTGAATATAAATACATGAAGTGTTCAAATAAATCGAAAAATTATTTTTTAATTTTTTTTTAAATTAGTTTTTTTTTATTGTGTTTTTTTTTTTTTTTGCTTTCTCAATATTGATCAAATTTAAGTTAAACTAAATGGCTAACAAATCTTAAAAAAATACTTTGTTAATATTTTTTTTAAAAATAATGATTTAAATTCAAAGAATTTCAGCTTCTTTACTTACTACTTTTACCTAAAAATAATTAGTTTTGAGATTATTTTAATAAACACTCCTTGTACTAGTTTAAAAATAACTTTTTTCATATTCACGCACTTAAGAACTTTACTTAAGATCTTATAGTTTGTAAAAAATGCCAAAGAAAAACTTTTTCAATCGTTTTTTTGGGCTACGAATAGTACTAATAGGTAATTTGTAAGCTGCTGGCTAACAATTAAGATGGATTCGAATTGGGCAACATTATTTTTGGTTGCACCAAACCAAACTGTCAAACTGTGTTTCCAAACAGCCGGCTGGAGGGGCAGCATAGAATGGAGTTGACAGATTGAATAGCTGGGATTGCTTATTGTCTATATGCCTATGAAAGAACTAGAGGTGGGTTTTTTTTTGGTCTGGACTGTGTTGAATCTGCTTTGCGTTGCGGAAGCAGATTATTAACACCGAAATAGTTTTATGTAGGATTAGTGACAAATATTTGTTGTTTTCTGTTGTTCTTTTTGTTGGAATAAATATGCAGACAGACTGTAAGAGAGATGTGGGCGAGTGGGCGAAGATGTCGAGACAAAAACAAAACACAGGCGACAGAGGCAACGTGTCGTGTCGCCAAGAGGCGCAACAACAACAACAACAACATTCGAGCATCTTCATCTTCCGCATGTCTGCGCTATTTATAAGCAACTAATCGCCTAGAACGAGCGGCAAGGAAACTAAAGCGTCGCCAAAACGCCAAAGCGCCAACGCCGATGCCCATGCCGATGCCGATGCCGATGCCAACGTCGACGCCCATCGGATAACGGATAGGGTGAGCTTCGGTGGGTTGGGGTGGTGTGGGGTGATCAATGAATGTACCTGAATGGCGATCTTCGTTAGCGAGAAAGAGAAAAGAAAATTTCTTTGGTTTAGTTTTGTTCTTTTGGAGTGAAAGAAAAAAAAAAACATTTTCATGTTGCCATAAATTAATCGAGTTTTATGCGGACAATTTTTGTTCTTTTTTTTTTGAGAAAATTTGAAAATTTTCCTCGTTGGAAAATTCCAAAAAGCCAAAATGCGTTGTATGCGAGTTTTTCGGTTTATTTTTAAGCTAGAATGGAATGAAAATGGAATTTCTATTTGTCAGCGACTAAACGTCCACAAAAGTATCCACATATATACATATATATATATATAGTATAGTATATATGTCTGCATCCATTTGAGTATATATTCCCTGGATTTTATTTTATTTTTATACAACAAATATTTGAACCAACAACGGGGCTAAATTTTCCACGCAGTGCAACAGAATATTTTTATTTTTTTTTATTTTCTTTTATCGACTTTGACAATTTAGCAAGAAAACATTTTTTTAAGCGAAATACGAAATATATATTTATGTATGACACAAAGTATTTATTATATGCAACATATGCAATTGTGCATTATTATTATATGGCTATATTATTATTATTGGTAGATTCATATACGAGATATCATGTTTCCGATTCAAACATTTTGCAAAGCCAAACAAAATTCTTTAGCACATTTTTAGCTGTAAAATGATATTTCAAACGGAAGCACTGAAATCATGAAATACATCGCAGAAATATAGAACTTAACATTCGAATTAAGTTTTAATAATGTCGAATCAAATATTAAATATTTTAATCTTAAATCAATTAGAAACTTACTCAGTCTCGAAAATAATAGAAGAAAAGTTTTATTATCTTGACGGCCAATATTTAAATTCGTTTACGAACCAAGAAAAATAAATTTAAAATTATTTTTATATAATTATAATAATTTTTAATTTTTTGGGAAATAAACTTTATTTAAGAATTCTTCAGTGTAGTTAATTTTATTAAAGGTAAAGGTAAAAAGGGTATAATGGTTTTCTGTTACAGTATGTATCAGGCAGAAGGAAGAATCTCCGATCCCATATATTACTATATATAGATAAATTATATATATATATATATTCTTGATCAGCATTAACAGCCGTGTCGATATAGCCGAGTCCATCAGAGACTATAAAAGCTAGAGACTCCAGATTTGGAGCTCGATTTAGCCTTAGGCAGTACAAGTTATTTTCTTCAAATTTTCGATAACTCTTTCCGTTTTCGATATACACATGTTATCGATAACGAAAAAATGTTGCATATGATAAATTTGAAAACGGCGTTTGAAACTATCAACTAAATAATGAAATTCTGTTAAATTGTTGTTGAATTCGATTGAGAAACTCTGGAGATTTGAAACATTGAAGTTAAGTCCAGTATACAGCATACACACACACACACATTAAGTATAGGGTACAGGATATCGTCTAGTCGTTCTTATTGTGATAGAGTTAGAGTTACTATGGGATATACAAATTGCTTGGAAAACAATCTTGGAAAATGGAAAAAGGGGGAAATGAGGTCAAAGAAATCGAAATCGAAATCGTTCATTGCCGAGCCGTATTATTAAGTAATATTGATTAATTCGACTCGATTTTTTATATCAATTTAATTGCTGAACTACACGCAAAGTGCATTTGGCCAAAGCCGAGGCAGATGCAGAGTTTTAAATGTCAATCGAAAATTGTTGCATTAATCGGTTATTGATTGCTGCAAACAGGAGCTAAGCCGAGCCTACACTATCAGTTGTAAAAGGTGAAGAGGGTAGAGGGGGGGGGGGGGGGGGGCTAACGTTATCGTATCGATTAATATTATTATTGAATAAGTGGTTAGTGTTGTGAATTTTCACTGGGAAAATTACAATAACGAGGCAGGCAACATGGCAGACGACGTGACTTCCGTTGCTGACATGCGAAAAACTTTTCTCACACACACATGCATGTGAGAGTGTTTGTGTGTGTGTGTGGCTGCCAACAGGATATGTCTGCTGCGTCGACGGTTTGTTGATGGCATAATTAATGCCTTGCTATGACAACAGCCAACAACAACAACAAAAAGTAGGCAACTCAGTTGTTTTTGTTGTTGTTGTCGAATATATATATATATATATACGTTTGCATCTGATGTAGACCAGGCACTTTCGGCTTTCTGTTTTTGAAGTTGATATTATTATTTTTTTTTTTCTATTTTTCACAAGCTTTTCCGGTTTTCCGTTGTGCTGCAAGCGCTTTCTTAACATCCCGGCGAGACAACCGCTTTGCCTGCCACGGATGGAAAATTGGAAAAGCTAAATGCTATTTTGATTGACAGCCAGCACAAAACGCCTCTTCTCATTTTCTATTAAAGAAAGGTTTTCAACACTTTTTTTTTCTTTACCTACAAATTTTTGTAGAATTTTATGGGAAATTCTTTTGTCTTTGAAATGCGTATGGGTGGCGCTGGGAAGGTGGGAAGGTGGGAAGGCGGAAAGGTGGCGGCAAGCGACATACAACTTGCCACTTGAACAGACAAAAATTTATTTAAGTATAAGAGAGATTCTTTTTTTAACCCTGTTTTGATGGAAATGGAAAAATGTTTTACAACCAAAAAATTCCATTTTTAAGATATACTTAAATTCAATTAAATCAAAATAAGTAAGTAAAATACTTTGAATTTTAATTTTACATTGAACAAATTTCGCGGTATAAAAAATTTATATTTTTGCGCATATCTTAAACACTTTTTAATTGTTCAAAGATTTTTTAAATATTTCTATTCACTTAAACATTTTTTTTTGCTTATGATATTATATATTTAACAATTCAATCAATTTAATTTTTCAATTTAAAATTATTAAAAAAAACTTGGCAGCTTGATTTGAAGCCTTTCAAAAAATTTTAGAATAGTTTCCATACGTTATATATATTTATATTTGTTTAAAATATATACCTTAAAGAAAAACAACAATAATAGAACTATTCAATTATTGTCAATGAATAAGGTTTATCATCGCATAATTATATTAATATTATTTTAATAATAAATATATAAATATAATAATATTAAAAGAAAATGTTATTTATATATTTTGTAAATTTTAATTTTCTTACTAATTTTCCAGAGGGTTTTTTTTTAAGCAAAATTTGTAAGTTTTTCCAGCTTTAGATTTCAGATAAAAAACATTATAAATTTTTTTTGTGTGAATAAATAAAAAATCAAAAAAAAAATCATCAAACGGCAAGCCCCAAAAATGAATCGGAATCCAAGTTCCCCGACAACATGGCAACATTGTGTGGCATGGAGCAAACTGAAGCCTGCTGCTTGTTGAAAGTAAAAACTAGTAAATGATTGCTGGAAGCGGGAGGGGGAGGGGAAGGGGTTGGGTGGTAGGTGGGTTTTGGTTGTCGACCCCACCTAGACAAAAATTCGTTTTGTGCATTCCCGCCCGAGAGAGAGAGAGAGAGAGAGAGAGAGAAAACCCGTTTTGCGGCGCCTTTTTGTTGCAAGTTGTTGCAAGTTCTTCAATAGAATTCAAGTTGCAGAAAAAGAAGAAGAAAAAAAACTTTTGAAACGATCTGAAAACTTAAAGATTGCCGCGGCAGACAGAGCGACGCAGCCAGCAAAGACTTGGCCCAGAGGCCGTTAGCCAACAATGCGGATACGTGGCAACGGCAATTGTGTGTGTGTGTGTGTGTTGGCCTAGTCGAGGATCGTAGACAAGCATTGTGTTGTTGTTGTTGCCTGTGTATCAGATAAGTTAATTGGCCATTTAAGCCCAAAGGTAACACACACACACACACACACACACACAAACACACACACACAGCGAGCAATTGCAAAAAACTTGTCGTCGAAGTCGGGCCATTGGCCGACACGATGTTAGCCACGTTAACTAACTTGTTAACCCAGTGACACAGTTACCTTCTCTCTCCCTCTCTCTCTATCTCCCTTTCTCTCTCGCGCAGTTGCATTGTGCAGTTTGTTGCATGTGCAACGGTTTAGATCGCGACCTGCATTTTGTGTGATTTCGATTTCGATTTCGATCAATTCTCTCGTAATTCTTTCTCGTAATTCAACAATACAATTTGTTAACACTCTTAGCCATCTGGTTGTTGTTGTTGTGATCTTTTCAACAACAAATTGACAACTTTATTGAGCTTTCAGCCAAAACAGCTCAATCAGCAATGCAATTAAAGCATCTCAATTTCAATTCGTTGTGAAATAAATTTAAAAAAAAAACAACAAAAAAAACCAAAAAAAAAAAATTTTTCATTAAACTTTATTGTTAAACTCGATATCCTGCATCGATTAAAATAAATCGGTAATGCTTGTTATCGATAAATTCGATTTTTATCGATAAATTATGACAGTATAATATAAAAAAGAGGAAGAAACAAAGTATTATCGGTTAATGCGTTTATAGACAGTTTGAACTGCTATTGTCGATATCGACGATACACCTTTAGCAATTCGATAATGAATATAACGATAACCGATAATTATCATAATCATCTAGCTGCAGAATTCTTTTTTTTTTGCTTTTTGTGTTGTTTTGTTTCAAGTCAATGTCAGATCGAAAATGATTTTCCCATTACTATAATTTAATAAAACTGACATCAAATTGCAATACACACACGCACACACACACATACACAGACAAATTATATGGAAAACATACTATCCGACTGAAAAATACTCTGTTTTTGGTATAACTTGTATAACTTTTAACAAGTTATCAAAATTGATTGTTTGTTTGATTGTTTAATAACTTTTGCAATTCGGACATTTTACAAAGCCAATTGACTAATTTTTGTATTATCGTTAATTTAAATAATTGTTTTTTTTTTTTTAACTACACTAAAAAAAGACAGAACAAAATTGCTTTTAAACAAATAATTGGCGCATGCAATACAATTATTTATTATTGTTGCACAATCAGCGAGTGAATCAATTAATGGATAATAATAGTATAAAACACACACACCCACTCACACACACACACACACACACACACACACACGCACATGGAAAAATTGCATTTTTCATTCATAAAAACGCAGCTGTGTGTGTCAATGGATTAAGCGCTATTTACATGCCACAGGCGGCTGCCACAGGAAGTGACGTAATATGCACACACACACATGTACAGTGGAGCAAAACACACAGACAAACAGATATACGAATTAAATGATAATGATAATTATAATAACTTTTAACTAATCAACTAATAAAAATATATATCTTTTTTTATTTACACTTGATTCCATTGCCAAATCACTTTCAAAATGCAACAACTTTATCCCATGGTACTTCAATTCAAAGCATGGGCGAAAGACTGAGATAGCTGCAGTTCAACAGTTAAGCAGTGCTGTGCATTTTGCGCTCTGCCGACGTCGAAGCTGGCGCATATGCTGTATGCTCGGTTTACACGCATCGCTGCCGCTGGAGGTTCGTGTACAAAGTCTTTCGTTCTGTTCGCGCTGACCTCGTGCTGTATTTGCGAAAAAAAAACGAATTCTATCGAACGATATGTGGTGTAACAACAACAATGGTAAATATGCAGAGACCGATTTTCAACGACAATTCCAATGTGTATGTGTATGTATGTGTGTGTGCATTCATTCACAAAATAGACAACGTGCAAGAGCAAGAGCGCGAGAATGGGAAACTGTATAAAACCAACAACAAACAATGGCAGTCAAGTGAACTGCAGCAACAACAACTAAGTTTTTTTTTGGGAAATAACTGTTGAGTGCAATTCGTGATACCAAACAGGACAGCAAGCGAGTGAGAGAATAAGAGATGAGCTAAAGAGAGCACAAAATATGAGCCACACAACAACAAGCACAACCATATACATATGTACGTATACTGAGTATTGAAGTGATAAGTAAGAAAGAAGAATACAAAAATTCTTTTGACACACTGTGCAGCACTTGAATGCAATTTATTTTTGTTTTGGTTTTTTAGCATAAGTATTTTGTGCATGTCTTCTCATGTCGCATAAATAACTCTCCAAACACCTCTGCTCACACACACACACGTATACGTATACATTCCTGCATAACTGTTTAAATCAGTCGCGTTCCATTGTAGTTATTCATATGAAGAAGCGTTCGAAGCGTTCTGGAATGCTGCAAAATAGAATGCAAATCAATTTCAGTTGATGAGAATGCTTGAGAGGGATGGAATGGAATGGAATGGGTGAAAGCTACTTAATTATTCGATAAGCAATGAAAGCCATTTTGATTTGTTTTTTCTGTTGTCCAAGCGCTTACGTCAAACTGTTACGTGATATATCACGTTACCGTTACAGGCTACAGAATACCTTAAGGAAATGTTTAATTAATATTTACACCATCAAGAATGCAACTGTACAAGGTAATCAACAATAGGTATGTACTTATGTAAATCTCTACAATTGGAATGTGGCAACAAGAATGAAAAAGGAGAACGTAATCAATATACAAGTATTTTAATAGGATTAAATATTTAATGCGCTAAGAACATGTAATTAAAGCATATTAGTTATATGTTAAATAGTTTGAGCTTCTAGTTTCCAGATTTTCTATAGTTGATCGGCCTTATACACCATTAAAAGTTGCTAACAATCTCTGGCAACAATATTGCTGCAACATTTCTGGCATTTACACTCAAAGCGCAAAAACAAAACGCAAGCACTCAAGAGAGCCACACAGCGAGAGAGACACACAGCAGAGAGAGCGAGAGAGAGCAGCTTAAAAAGCTTTTATCAGATAACCGGCAAACGCAAAAATGCTCACTGGATGTGTGTGTGTGTGGGAGAGAACGCAATTCTCGTACGATATGTATTTTTTTTTTATTGAGTTTCACAATTTGGCGCGAAGCAAGTTGCAACTCAATGGGTGCTTGGGTAAGGTAAGGCACATGCCGGCGCAATGGGGCGGGTGCCGTAGTACTCATAGCTGTGTAGTATTCGCACACACACACACACACACATACATACATATTCGTAATCGTACTCTCGTACACTCGTGTTTTCATTGTAGTCGTAGTCGTAGTCGCAGTCGTAGTAGAGTAGTAAAAAGCTCTCATTGCCCACTGACGCTAAAAGTGCAAATAGCGCATTATGTGGGTGGACGGGGGGGTGCCAAGCAGACAGCGGGGCGTGGTTCGACTTGTTCTGTGAAACGCTTCGGCATCGGACGTCGACATCGACGTCGACGTCAGCGTTTTGTCTGTCTACACAGCATTTGATGCCCTCGTGGCGTGGGCGAGGGTCAGACACGGAACAAGCTCCCTACTGCAAATTTTTTGTCTGCTTCTTCTATCTGTCTGTCTGTCTCTCACTCGCTCGCTCTTTCGTTCGGGCGGCTGTGTGTGTGTCTGTTTGTGTGTGCTGGCAAGAAAGCAAAAGTGACCATAAACTCTATATGTGTGTGTGTTTGTAGTTGTTGTTACTCTTTCAATTGCCCAAAAATGAAATGCAGACAACACTAATTGCAATTTCGATGACCTACATCAAGGTGCTTTCCTAATGGGGTGTTCTGCCATTCTTGCGGCTATTTGTTTTCATTGATTTATTCTTTTTGTTTTTATTGTTTTTTCTTTTTGGTGTTCTTTCAGTTTCGCTTTCTGTGTTTGGCTGTTTTTGGTGTTTGCCACCACACCCATTGCGGGAATTACTAGTTTAACAACATGTCTGTTTCATTTGTTCTCCGAGATAGTTGTCTTGCTGACATATAGCATATATACATATAGGAGCGAGAAAGAGACGGCTGAATATGTGTGTTCGGGTCGTAAAACAAAGACAGCGAGAATTTGGATTGCCTAAATTTGATATAATTTGACATTTATGCATTTTTTATGATTATTTATTACATTAATTTTTTTGATTAAAACACCAACAGACGACACTGAACAAGCAACACCCACCCCCCACTACCCCTCTCTCCTTCTTCATTTTTACTCATCTGCGACATTTGTGGCATCAACTAAATATTTGTTGTTGTTGTGCTTGAAAGATGATGTTGTTCATGATCTTGAAATTTTTAAGCGGATAAATCTGGTTTTTATTTCTTAAATTTCCTTTTTAGTGAACATATTTTATTTGATATTGCTTTTGATTTACAACTATTCAAACTAAAAATAATCTTTTATGCCAGACATTTGGCAATAAAATCGACTTTATTCTTAATTGTTTCTAAATTAAGAAAACGTTTCACTTTTATTTCAAAACCAGACAAAAAAAAAATTTTTAGAAGGTCAGGTAATCGAATTACTATAGGATTATATAAAGTTTTGTTAAATAAAAGTACAGTCGTGTCTAGATAAAGTGAACACCTTAAACACGCTCCCAAAAGTTCGCCCAAGAAAAGGTATATTGAAGTGAATTTATATTTTTCTATTGATTTGTTCCAATAAATTCTTGCAAAAAGCTATTTTTTGATAATTGTAAATGATTTTTAAAGCTAAAAATTGTAAAGCTTCATTAAATTTTGGAACACTGTGCATTAAATTTGTATCGAATTGTTCAGAACAAGATCGATTGAACTGAATAAACGAACTTAATGCCTGAGCAGTTGTTCATTTAGTTCTTCTTGTTGTTCGGAACGAACTTTATGCCTAAGAGTAAGTAGTTCATTTAGTTCTTCTTGTAGTTCGGAACGAACTTTAGGCCTGAGAGTAGTTCATTTAGTTCTTCTTATGATTCGGAACGAACTTTATGCCTAAGAGTAAGTAGTTCATTTAGTTCTTCTTGTTCGGAACGAACTTTATTCCTGAGAGTAAGTAGTTCATTAAGTTCTTCTAGTGGTTCGGAACGAACTTAATGCCTTAGAGCAGGTCTTGTTGTTGTTCGGTTTGTTGGGAAAGAGCTAAGCGACTTGGTCCGCGTTCACCATATCCAGACACTACTGTGCTTCAACTTTGTATGTTTGTACTTTTCACTTTAAGACGCCATCACTTCCGATCCGATCTGATTAAGGCAACATATTATTTCATTTTATTTTCGTTCGTTTGTTTGTTTTTTTTTTGTTTTTTTTTTCGTTCTTATAGCGTGAGACCTTGTGTAGCATGCACCTCTATCTATCTACCTACTATCTCCATGAAGAAGAAATCGTTGCCAACCTAAGCAGCAAGCGCATAATCAGTGGCTTATAAATAATACATACACACACACACAAACACACGCAAACACCTTGCTTTCATACATATAGATATATAGAATTTTATATATTTTTTTTATATTACTTTGTGCTTTATACTATATTACTTTCATTAACATGACATTCTTTATCAGGCATTGGAAATTTTTTGCATTAGCAACAAAAAATATATATATATGAAACTTATAATGAATGAATTTTGTGATTTATATTTCCGTGTTCCAAATTTTTCGAATTTATTTTTATTTATTTTTTTTTTTTGCACATCATTAAAATCAAAAATGCTTGGAATTTTATAGCTGAACTAATAAGATTTTTTTGCGAATGCGATTTGTTAAGGAATATATGTATTATATATATGTATGTATGTATGTGTGTATATAATGAGCATTTAGTTTTTTTTCTATAGCGAATCAGTGCTTCCCTTCTTCATGTCCTTTTTTAACATGCTTTTTCCAACTTTTGACAAAGACACATTTTGCATTTACATACACACACAAACATACATACATACAAGCATAGCTAAAAGAAAGTACCGTTAAATATTCATGCGATATTGTTGAACAAGTGCGAATAACTGTGAAAAATGTCAGCTGTGTGCGGTTTATTTTTGATACACTTTAAAAGTGTTATTACATTAACTTTGTCATGAAAGAAGAACGAAACACAATCGACTATATAAAGTATATATGCATATATGTTCTTGATCAACACTGCGACTTGAATCGATATAGTCGTCTGTTTCTTTCCCACAGTTATTGAACCAATAAATCGAACAGATCGGATACCACTATATCATATAGCTGTCAAATGCAAGACCCTTAAAGAGGGAGGGTATCTAATATTCGGGTAGCCAAAGCTGGCTTTACTTACTTGCTTTCAACTGTGATGCGTTTTTCATGTTTTCCAACGCGAATCAATTTTGGGACCTTTTTAACACAAGTTTTGTGATTTTTTCGATTTTCATATGCCTTCGTCTTATTCTTAATTGTTTACTTGTTTATGACATGTTATTGTTGTTGTCTATTGTTTGGTATTATGTTTTCCATTTCTTGTTCTGTTTATGTTTTCTTTTATTATTATTAGTATTTGCATTACTCGTCTTTCTATTTTGTTTGTGTGCACTTTTTATACCCTGATCCCATTAAAAATGGCAAAAAAGGGTATAATGGTTTTGTGCAAAAGTATGTAACAGGCAGAAGGAAGCATCTCCGAACCCATAAAGTATATATATTCTTGATCAGCATCAACAGCCGAGTCGATATAGCCATGTCCGTCTGTCCGTCCGTCTGTCCATCTGTCCGTATGTATGAACGCGTCGATCTCAGAGACTATAAGAGCTAGAGACTCCAGATTTGGAACTTAAGCTCGCCTAATCCCTAGGCAGTACAAGTTTGTTTTGTAAAGTATCAAGTATAAAGTTCAGGGTATCGTCTAGTCGGGGTGTTTTGACTAGAGCTTGCTTGCTTGTTTCTCTTCTCTTTTTTTTTGCGCACAATTTTTTTGTGTTTTACGTAATTTTATTTACTTTGCAATTGCAGCTGCTTGGCGTCTTTGCACTTTGTCCCAGTCCCCCACTCACTCTCTTTCTCTCTGCCTCTCTCTCTCGCTCTGCAACTCTTTTCACACACACTTGGCTCTCTTTATATTTAAACTTCTTTCGCTGCTATTGCTGTCTCCGTTCCTCGCATTGCATTTTGCAAATCGAGCTGCCGACCAGCAAATGTCAACACATGCCGGACGTTATACTAACCGTGTATATTTGTACATATATACCTCCTAAAAAGGAAATGCCTTTAAAGGGTATATTGATCTGAAGATACCAAAGCTTGATGGAATATCTATCAACAAGTGAAACTGATTCATATACATTATACAGTATACAATATTTAAATATGTAACTATACAGGGTATTTTACAAGTCGGTCAATCGCAAGCATCTAACTGTAACTGTACTTGTCATATGAGAGTCGCGCATTTGAATGCTCGTTTCTAGTTGCTTGCCTTACTTTATCAGCGTTAAGTTAATGTGGGAATTTAATTGAGGGAAACCTGTGTGTGTGTTCCTCGGTCCTGCTGCACCGCTTCGCCTCCTGCTGCGCCTCCTGCTTCGCCAATGGCACATCCCACGGACACTGGACACAGTTTTAGGGGCATTGCAGCGTTGAAGGCGCTGACATTTTGCGCCATTTCGATTGCGTCGTGTACCGGCTTAAAACGAATTTCACGCGCCAAAAATAAAAACAAGCCAAAGAACGAAGAGAGAGACAGCATACAGTATACGGAAGAGATGACGTTGCCAGGTGTCACCAAAATAGAACATTGCTGCTCTCACAACTAACTGCTGATAAGTGCAAGCACAAAAATCAAAAGCACTCACTGCCCCCCTCCTTCCCTTCGCGCTCTTTGGTTCGATGAAGCTTTCTGGCGCGCATGAATGAAGCTTGTGCTTGGTTTTAATTAGCACTGCACGTGGCCAAGTTGCCATTGTTGTTGGCATTTGACACAATGCGATACAGACGATTTCATTTATGGCAACGACGACGACCTTACTTTCCACTCGCTAATCACAGTGTGAGTGTACAGTGAGTAGAAAAGAGAAGAGAAGAAAAGAAATGAGAAGAGAAGAGAAGGTAACTATGGAAGACAGGGATATTTAAGCCTTAGTTTGATATATTCGGTTTCCTTGATAAACATTTGAAGACAGAAGTTGATTGTTGATTTTCTACTGTTCATATTGATATCTATCTAGATTAACCAATTCTTGTATCATTTTCTTTAATACGTATCGATAAATTGCTTATCGATAACATATCAGATAACAATCTCGATTAATTTCTATCATGGTTTAAATATATTTTAAACTTGAACAACAAAAATATAACCGCTTTTATCTTTGCATTTATTTCGCGCTGTGTGTCGATTGCTTATCGATAACATATCCGATAGCAATCTCGATTAATTTATATCATGGTCTGAATATGTCTTAAACTTGAGCAAAAAAAGAAAAAACCCGATCTTATCTTTGTATTTTTTCGCGCTGTGTATCGATAGTTGCATATAACTGGGTACAGTTTGTACAGTTTGTTCGTTATGCACATATTGATATCTATCTGAGAATTAACCAATTCTTGTATCATGTCCACCAATACGTATCGATATCTATATCGATATATTTCTTATCGATAACAATCTCGATAACTTTATATGATGGTCTGAATATTAAACTTGAACAACAACAAAATAGCCGCTTTTATGTTTTCATTTATTTCGCGCTGTGTATCGATAGTTGCATATAACTGGGTACAGTTTGTACAGTTTGTTCGTTATGCACAGGTTATGCACAACTGTTTAACATGGTTTTTACGCTCTGTCAGCTCTTGTACCACATATTATACCATTATCCGAGCATGGAGTCGGATAATTATTGTTGCTGTTGTTGTTGTTGTTGTTGATACGCATGCATTATTAATATGCTAATAGTATGGAAAGACGAGCCCGCAGTCGAACTCGAACTCGAACTCGGAGTGCACCCGCAGTTGCAGTCTTGAACTGAATGCACTTACAAATAGTATGCAAAATATCTGACATATTGACCGGATTTGCATTAGCTTGCCCGACAACACTTATCTTTTTGTAGTTTTTTTTATGTGCGCTTGTTGTTCATAAACGGCACACAATGGATCATAACATAATTCCAGGAAATATTTTTTTTTTATTTATGCCGACCATCTTAATAGTACTATATATAAGTGTGTGTGTGTGCACATTTATGATTTATCATCGTAAATTGACATTCTTAGCTTTATTACAGCATTTCGTAGAAATGCATTATTTCCTCTTATTATTTCCAACCAAAAGTATTTGCACATTTTTAAAGAAATCAATGAATCATAAAAATGAAAATTTTCACCATCATTTTGTTCCGTATACAAGTATGTAATCGATTGTTATCGAACTTCGATAGGTTGTACGGTGCTATCGATTGTTGATAACATAGAGAGCATCATCTATTCGACTGTTTTGACTACGTTTAAGTTCTCTCAATTCTCGTTTGTGCCACTCAAAACAGATGAGCAAATTTTTGCAATTTGCCAACAGCCTTTTTTCTAATAATAGGCAGCTCTCGTTGTTCTCGTTGTTGTTGTTTATTGTATCTATCATATCTCTAGGCTAGTCGAAAAGAAAAAGCGACGAAACGACGACAAATGAAACAGACGCCAAAGTCAAGTTCATATTTCAAATTCTCAAGGTTTTGGGTAAACATTTTCTAATAAGTAAACGCAAAGCACAAAACAGGCAAATTGCAAATAGTGCAAAAAAACACACAACAACAAAAATGGAAATGAAAAAGAAAACAGAACAAATACAAAGCGTGTGTCGACAAAAGTCGAAACAGTAAACTACAATAAAAATTGTTGCTTTTGTTTTATGAGCTTTCAAGCTTGAATAGTGCTTAAATATATATATATGTTCGAATAAGAACTATAAAATGTTGTGAATGATTTAAGTTTAATCATGTGGAGATAATATTTAAAATCATTCAGTAACACTAATGTTTCAGAATATATGTGTTTATTATAAGAATATATGTATATAAATAATAATATCGATTTTTCTGTTATGTTATCGAAAAGAAAAAGAAGATCTTTCAGCTTGAACTCAGACCTAGGAGCGAAAATATTATAATTTGATCTAAATATAACAATGAATACCTTAATAATTAATTGATAAGAACTACATCTTGGCGTTTGAAAGCGGACATTGAGAATAAAGTGAACAAGTCGATCATTTGAACCGGATAGTATATAATATCTATATAAGTTGTGTTCGAACAACAACAACTTATTAATATTTATTTGATTAATGTCAAGTTCAAAGTTCTTTTTTGTACTCTGCATTATCCCGCTTAATTTTATTATAGGGTATAACTTTCGTCTCACAAAGCACTCTTTTTTTAGTGTTTATTATTTTTTATTATTATTATATTTTTGTATCTTTTATTTGATCGCATTTGCACTACGTAAGCCTATTCGTATTTATAAATAGGCAATTATTCACAACTACAAAGCGTGAGAGCCATAAATACATACATACATACATACGTACATACGTACATAGCTGCCTACCTAACACTTACCTTAACTATCAAACCTACATACATACAAAAATAGATATATACATACGTACATATAGGGGCTTTTCGAAATGTTTCCCCAAGTTCGCGGAAATTTTGCAAAATTCGCTTGGCGCCAATTCTTAACTATTCACGATAATCGCAGCGACGCCGTCTTTAAACAAGCGAACCGATTCAAAAAGTTAACTATAGTATATCAATCAAAAATTCCAGCTTAACAGGCTTAACAGGGGCGCCACGACAAATATATATATATATATTAGTATTATTATTATTATTATTGAAGCTGATGCGCTGTCAGTTTCTTGGAATCAATGTTAGAAGGGGCGAATCTCTCACAGGTGATAGAATAATAATAGAGTACTTACTACTGGATACGATTTAACTGTTTGAGTGCTGGAGCTGCATCAATAGACGATTCGATTTATTCGTACTACTCTCGCTCTGTCTCATTTCAATTTCCAACTAAATGCTTAGTCATTGTTTTTTTTATTCATTCTTGGCAACTGCATTCGACGAATGAATGAATAATCAGTTCTACAATGTTTTTTTTCTTTCTTTGCCGCATTTTTGCATTCTTACGTTCAAGGCTTTTCAATAGTGATTGAAGTCAAAATGTGAATGGAGACATTAGCTAGGGCGTACTGTTGTATCAAAAGTGTATATCGTTTATTGATCTTGGAATCAAGCTATTCTTTATTCCAAGTAGCAAAAACTTTAAACTACATAAAATCAACTGAAAAAGTTGCTCAGAAAAAAATCGACTATGTCGAGTATATCGAGTATATCAAGAGTATATAAAACAAGTTTCAAGTTTAATATATTTAAATATTGTATTTGAAGCATCTTTAAAGTTGGAAAAAAAACCCACCAAAGGTTATTTAAAACAGTTAAGTATTAAGATAATACTTTGCATGGGGAATTTCTAAAACCCGAAAGGAAAAAAAAAACCTGTACCTGTACTCAATGACGAAAGATTGAGATAATCTTTGGTTTTTACCAAAACCGCACGCTTTTTGATTGGATTTATATGCGTGCAGCGCTCATAATCAGATAAAAACAATAATTGTGAAGCCATAAAACTTAAAATAGAAATAGTTTGAATGATGTCAAGTACTTGCAGCGCATTGCAAAAAAATTTAATCAAAGAATATATAATAAAAAATTATTGGCGACACATTTGGCAAGGTGGCTAAAAATTCAACTTGAATTTCGACTGTTTTATTGTCACACGGCAACCCTTGAGAGCTACACCCCGCTTCCCGCAAGACCAACCATTTCGAATCGTATCTATGAAAATGATTTGATTCCACAGGCCCCAAAGATAACAGCAACGTTGCGTTGCGTTGCGTCGCGTCGCGTCGCTTATCAGTCGGCTTGAAGCTGCCTGCCGTCAAGTGTGCCACAATTTCAAACTAATCATCAAAAAGTTGACCTAATTTTGATAACAGCAATTCGCAAAATCAACCAAAAAAAAGTAGAAAAAAAAAACTGTTACCTTTTGGGCGCCAAAGATTCCATTCCCCTTCGTTATTATCATATATAGTACACCTAAGCAATAAATAAATTTGTTTGATAATGATATTGGAATGCATGAAAGTATGAGGAAATGACTCCTTCTTCACCTTCGTAATTATAGTTGATAATGATTTTGGAATGCATAAAAGTATGAGGAAATGAGTCCTTCTTCACCAGGGAACTAATAATAACTGTTGCCTTTGCGACGCCAGTGATTTCATTCGCCTGCGCAATCATAGTATATACGTGTAGTATGGAATGCATGAATGTATGAGGAAATGACTCCTTCTTCACCAGAGAACTATTCAAGGGTCTTAAAGAAGCTTACTTCATTCTGTTACCTTTTGGGCACCGAAGATTCCATTCCCCTTCGTAGTTATATTTGATATTAAATAATGGTTTTGGAATGCGTGAAGGTATCTCCAGATAACTATTCAAGGTTCTTCTACAAGGAACATAAAAGAAAAGAAAAAAATCACAACTTAGTTGACGTAAAACAAAAGAATGCAATGTCTAAAATAAACGAAATTTTAACCTAATTAAAATTAATTGCGTTTGCGTGTTGTTGCTACTTTTTGTTGTTTTTCGTTTGTTTGTTTGTTGTTATTGCATTTTGGTGTTGTTGTCGTTGTCGATCGTTTCGACAGGTTCAGTTCACACTTTGGCATGACCCCACCCCACAGCTCCCCACCCAGCTGATAAGAAGGCAATCATTGAAATGATGATGATGTTTGTTGCTTGTGTTTTCTATTCATTACTTATTTTGTTGTTGTTGTTGCTATTGTTGTTGTTCTTCTCTGCTGTTGTTTGGCGCTCTCATAGTGATCCATGGACATTGGATGCGTTTTGAAAAGAGTAGGCGATAAGCTTCGATCCAAAGGTGCTAATCGCACTGCCATTGATAACTCAGTAAAAGTATCAACCTTAAATGCGACTTGGTTCCGCTTTGCTTGAACCGTTCAGATACATTTGTATATATACATATGATTTTAGTTTGCAGCCATTCAAATAAGTGAAACAAAGCTAAACTGTATGGAATGCATTAAAGTATGAGAAAATGACTCCTTCTTCACCAGAGAACTATTTAAGGGATTTTATTGGATCGTTTAAAGGTTAAACTGTATGGAACTTATTGGCTCCGATTTAAGTGAATAGTTTTAAGATGTTTCCTCTAAAGATATAATCAAAATAAAAGGTTGTAAGTACATTTGTACCTAAAATACTCTTAAGAACTATCTAACTGAATATTTTCGAATACTTGCCACCACAGTTACTTCTAGTTAGTATTGTTTGTTGTCTCGTGGCAAGTTTGGGTAATTTGTTTGATTTTGTTCTAGCTATCTATCTATTCAAGTTGAATGATCGTGTGTTGTGCTGGCTGGCTGGATCGTTTGTTGCCAAGCTGCCAGCTGCTCTTAACTATTTTTAGTTCTTATCAACTGTAGTATAGAGTGTATATATACATATATATATATTAGTTTCGTCACACACACACACACACATGCACACACTCGAGCACACATAATGTTTAATTGCTGCGTGTGCGATGCGATACGAAAACTATTCCACTAAGCAGCTTAAGCAGAACAGGTACACAAACAAACCAAACGTATACGCAATATCTATATATCTATATATATATATAGTCTCAACTCAAACTGTGACAACTGACAATCGTGCAGCATCATGCTCATTTCACTCAATCTACAATCCTCCTTAATATACACGTACGCAATATATATATATATATATGTATATAGTTGGTATCTTTTATGAGCTGTACTCGAATCTTAAGTTAGTGGCAAGTGTTTATTTCTCTTTATTTCTGCTTTTTTTTTGTTCATTTCTGTTTCTTAAATGCTGTCAAATTATCAGCTTACTTTTTTTTTGTTGTTGCTTCGTTTCATTCGCATTAATTACACGTGCCGAGCTACGCAGTATTATAAATATAATTTCGTGTTACTCATACGCACCGTTGCTAGCCAATTTATGAGCGTTACGCAAAAAATCTACACACATGACTCCCTCTCTCTCTCTCTCTATAGGAATGTATAAAACTATAAAGTAATCTAGACATGATAAATATTTTTTTTATATTTTTTTTCATTTAACTGGCATGTGCGTAGGGGGGGATGGTTGGTGCTTGGGGTGGGGGCTTGGTTCGTCTCAGCTGCTTGCGTAAATATTTGAAGTGTGCCCGTAGCTGATTAAATAACGCATTTCTAACAAGTTAAGATCACAAATCTTTCAACTTTAGATGTGAATTGTATTTTTGGGGGTGGCGCTGATATAACAATCATACGACATGTATGCACGCTCAAAGAGAAAGAGCAGAGCATTAGTATGCGTTATATTTAGTTTGTTAGTGACTGATTTTGGGGCTGATGGGGCCTTCTTTTGTTAAGTGTGTGTATTGGCCACAGTTATTATAACTATTATTATTATTAATCAGGCGGTTGCTTTGTTATATTTTTTTTCCTTTAATAATAAGTCACGATTTGAATGGTCATATGCGATATGCGTGATAAGAGTGATAAGCTCCTTGGCGCCAACCGGCTGACTGACTGAATGTTCTAAGCATTTTGCTATAGTTTCTCAAGTCTTTCTCCCTTCACTGCTCCCCCCGGCCGACAAGCACATCCCAAGGACACAAACATACGTTATGTATTACGCAACTTGTGCAGATCTCTAATTGCCTGTCAGTGCTGGAAAACCAGCTGGAGATCAAGGTCGCTTAAATGGATTCAATAGTTTCCATGTTTTTGTTGTTGTTGTTGTTGGTGTTGCGTCTTCTTATTTTCACACATTCGTACATTTTGATCTGTTAACGGGCACTGGTAATTGATTTGTTGAAAGCTACAACTAATGGGCCCAAAGCACACACACACAAATTCACATCTGGACTATAAGAGATTTAATGTTGAGATTTGCCATTGTTGTAATTGCTCTTTAAGGCGCACACAAACACAAGTGTTTGTATGTATTTCTCTTATTATACAAACATAAGTTATAAGTTTCAATGCCCTATACACACTCACTTACGAGTCTGTCCCTACTTACCTTACAAGTAATGGGCTACACCTTACAAGTAATCGGTTACAAAAGCGTACACCACTTCACTATAAAGAAAAAATAACCTAAAACTATTTATTTTTAATCATTTTTACGTAAACTAAAACATTTTATTGTTGGTCCCTACTATGCATATAACACCTTACAAGTAATGGGTTACAAAAGGGTACATCGCAAAGAAAACTTCAAACTATTTATTTTTATTCTCTTTTACTAACACTAAAGCGTATTATTGTTGGTATCTTCTAGTCGTGCATTATTATTATTATTATTTTTTTTGGTTTTTGAAAAATCTGTTGCTGTCAATGGGCTAATGGACAGCGATTTTTCGATTTGTAATTGAAATCGAATTTCGCCAGGCTCGTTTCAATTGCCTCAAATGTAGTTTATTGTAGCGCCGGGGTGGGCGCTGATAAGCCCCGCGACCCGTTGCGACCTGCCCCAGCGATTCATGGGCAAAGTCATAAGAGTTGTTGTCTATTGGACTTACCGATACGCTCTTATCGGTTTTAAACAAGCAAATCTATGCATTCAACAGTATACACAATGTACGTATTGTGTACGTATGTACGATGTATGTATGTACTTATAAACAGATGTAAATATTGTACTATTTATACTCTACTTGAACGAAAGTATAAGCACAGATGTGATGCATTTGAATCAGATTTCAATATATTAATCAACTTGTAGTTTAAAAACTTCGGAGTATTCCCTTTCAAATATATATATCTACACGATGTATGATGTAACTGTTAAAATATAGTGTATTGAGTATTCGTTGCTGGATTTAACAGTTGTCCTTTCCTCTCTATTACTTGTGTTATCAGCTCGTTCCGCTTCGACGTTGAGCTCTACGTAATTCATATAGCTAATTACTGTTCATTTACTTGCACATACATACATACAACCATAGCGTACATACATGCATTTGTAGAGCAGCAGATGCTTCGGATTGGATTGTAGTCGTAGGCCTTTGTTGTTAGGCAGCAAATTGCAACAAATTGCTATTAATGATTATTCATATTTTGTAATCGTTCCTCGCCCAACGACAACTCATACAATATACATATATATATATATATATATTATATAGTATAGATTGTGGCAACGATTGAGATTAAGATGATCTTGTACATATCGCGTATATGGGTTTTTTTTTAAGGTAACAAAACCAAAGCACAACACTTGACAATTTTGTTTAAGTTGCCGAGCAAAACCGGTTAATACCTGCTTCACACATATTACACATACGCCACCGTTAAACATAAATCATCGAAATTGATAGTCTAGCTAGTGTAGCCATTAGAATATCCATTTGGCCACATTGAGTTGTCATATTGTTTAGTATATCATTTACATTGGCAACTTAGCCTATCATCGAGTGTTCTTTAGGCTTTTACGCATCAAGCAGATCGATTTCGATGTTGCAAAGTTGTCAGACTTGCGTCAAGCTGACGCACATTCATTCAGTTTGATCAGTTGATGGTGGTGGAGGCTTGCCAGCTTTCCAAGTTTCTTACTTCTCGTCTCGTCTCTTGAGTCCTAGACGAACGCGTGTGACCCACTTTTCATCATAATCGCTGCTAAACGCTGCCAGAAAAAAAAAACCATAACATAAATAAGATAAACGATTAACGGGGCGGCTCATAAAATAGTATGTCGGAGATGACGATGCTATGCTTGTGCTACCCATTAATATATATATACACATATAAATTTAGGTCTCATTTGCCAGACGCAAGAAATTTAGCTACATTTAGACAAAGCAATCCAATTTTGGGCATGGGAAAATCCAAACAAATTCATTTTTTAAAATCAAACAACAATTAATATTAAATCAAAGTTGAATTGAATTATTTATAGTTTATTAGCGACAGCAAGTCGTTTATAAATATAACTAAATAAATAAAAATAAATATATATAAATAAACATAATTAAAGCAACTAAAGCAAACTTTTTATGGTTAGCATCAAATCTGATTTGGTTATTTATGGAAACAGTATAATATTTCTATATATGTGTTGCTGTTGCAACATTGTGTATACAATATGAACGAGTAGTGATTATCAAACTCAAACTGCGTGCACATGGTATTAAACAAACCCCTTCCCACCAACCACCCCCAATCGTCCGTCCAACTGTGCTGATAGTCCAGCAGAAGCGACTATATATATTGCATAATTATTTAGTATATTTTCTAACTCGTAGTACTACTATAATACGTATCTAATACGTACTATATACAATACACAAAATATATATATATATATATATGTATGTATCGTATGTATGTATGTATGTATGGACATGTGTGTGTATTTTGAACTTGCTAAATGCAAAGCAGGCAAGCGTCGAACGTTTACGTTGTTTTTAAGTGTTAAAATGTCTCGCACGTGTAATTGATTCATAGACGAGCGTAACACACACGCACACATACACTGACACACACACTTACACACACACACGAACACACATTCTTATACACACACTTATACTAGAAGTCAAACACGGAAGTTAATTTGCGTTTTACTTACAATGTTGCGCGAAACTGTGCAAAAAGATTTTTTGAGAATCGCGTTAAATATACATCAATATTTGTTAGAATGTACATATATATATGGTATATATATGTGCAAACGAACTTTATAGCGCACATACATACAGTAGATATATAGTATTTGCTTTTTATATGCTGCATATGTTCGACACGAGCTATGGGAGGCGTGATATATGGAATTTTTGTCTGGCATTAGCTTCGTCGATCGACATGTTTACAATAAAATCAGGCAGATATTGTGCATAATACGTGGAAAGAAAAACATTAACATAATAATGGCAAATGAAATATGAATATTTTAACGACTTTACGGCATTATTAAATCAAGACAAGTCTTTTTAAGCTTTAAAACATAAACTTATGCCAAATGTAGTTTCACATTTGTTTCAAAGCGGAAAAGAAGTTTGGAAAAACAAAAATAATACATAAAAAAATCCATTATTGGGTATAATAAAATAAATACTTGTCAGATCTTGGTTAATTTTACAAAGAACCATAGGAGCATGAAGTAAAGTAAACATGGAAGAAGGTTAAATAATCGATAACTTCCGTGTTTCTTAACCAATCTATATGAAAGTTTTTAGATATAACTTATATAAGTTCAAATAATCGAAAGCATAAAGCCGAGACAATAATTTGTATGATGTTTGTGGTATTGATAATATGTGTATATTGAAAACAGGAAAAGTTATCGATTATTTTATAGTAAGTTGATTCTCCTAGAATGACAAAGAGTTTTATAAAGAAAAAGCCTTATCTAGAATATCACATGTATATCAAAAACAGGCTCAGTTATCGATAATTCGATAATTATCGATAACTTTAAATTCAAATACGATAAAAAAAACTGCTTCTTGGAAACGCAAAAATCCTCCAAACACTGTTGAACATCCTGAAAAGCACACTTCCAAAACAAGCTTTAAAGTCCATTGAACTGGCTAAGAAATCCCATATTGCACACACATACACATGTACATACACATGCATGTTCGTACGAGCGGTTAATGGAATTTTAGCAAATTTTCTGTTGCTGTATTTGAAATATGCAAGTTTGTATATTTCCCATATTCATGCATGTCAGGCATTTACTAAGTAACTCTCGCTTTTGCCAAAAGCCAACGACTTTTTGATTATGTTCAAATCTCAATGTTCTTCGACGCCTTATGACTGTGTTCTTGTACATATATATATATGCACACTTTTCTTTTTATGTTCTTTTGGCTTATTTATTTATTTTTTTTGGTAAGTTTTAAAGCTGACATGCAGTCCACATCGGTGTATATCAACGATCGGGTGATCGGTCGCTCACTTCGCTCGTTGTTTATACCCTGAACCCATTAATGGGTGTAATGGTTTTGTGCACAAGTATGTAATAGGCAGAAGAAAGCACCTCCGATCCCATAAAGTATATATACTCTTGATCAGCATCAGCAACCGATTCGATATAGCCATGAACGCGTTGATCTTAGATACTATTAAGGTTAAAGACTCCTGGTTAAAGCATAACCTCGCCTAATCCCTAGGCAGTTGAAGTTTGTTTTGAATTTTCGATAACTTTCCCCGTTTCCGATATACACATGTGATCGATAACAAAAAAATCCTAAATTTGGAAAACGTTGTGACGGCTTTTGAAATATCTAACAATATAATGACAATCTGTGAAATTTTTATTGAAATCCGTTGAGAAACAACGCAGATATGGAACATTGAAGTTAAGTATCAGGGGATCAGGGTATCTTTTAGTCGGGATTTCTCGACTAGAGCCTTATTTGTTCTTTTTGTTGTAAATTTGTTTTGTCGGCGTCGTCATCGTCATTTTTTATGTGCCAACTGTCATTAGCTTCCTTTGGCGCTGTTATTTATCTTAAAGTTCGACTGCAGACGAAAAGGGTGTTGGGCGACGGCGGCGACACTCAAATTGAAACCGAAAGACGCACGATTGCGAATTATCAGCATTTTACATTGACATTCAACGCATTTTTAATGACTTCTTTCGCCCAAAAGCAACTTTGCGACTTTGACATCGAACACCCAAAGCAAAATATATATATATATATTCTTTCATATTAATTCCTTATTCCAGCTTTGTTTTGTTGCCCATTGCATATCCTGCACACAAAATAAAAGGAATTTCAACTGTCTGTGAAGAGAACGAACTTAAATAACATCATTGGCATTTGACAGGCAGACGACGAGTCGACGCGTCTTGCACCAACCTCCCCCCCCCCATCTGCCCCCCTTTGGCTAAAACTTCCGCTTGTTCACCCACAATTCTTTTCGTTTTGTTAATTTTATGCAGCGTCAAAATTTTTGGGTTACCTAACTCAAACGAAGCGACCCTCACTTTCAATTCCATTTCCCCTCTACCGCAAGCATGCCCGATTCTTGCTTCTTTGTTCAGCTGAAGCTCATCAAACTTTGTTCAAGACAATTTATGACACTTTTTTTTGCTTTCTTGCTGTATTGACATGAATGGCTTGAAGGGGGTCAGGATGTCGCTCCGTTAACTGCTCCGTCACTCTGACACTTCACTTGTCGATTTCAAGCAATAAAACATCAAACTACTAATTCTCAAAAGCTACTGCATTAACTAACTACAACAAATATTTAAGCTTAACTAAAGCTAAGCAAATAAGCTTTGATCGCAGTTGTCATGCGTTTCAGGAATTCACTTAAAGTTAAATTGTTTAGATTTCTATAGCATAATAGTAAATATTCAAAGTAGTTGTAGGTTGTGATTTTTTTTATTGGGTTTTGTCGGTCTGTTTTATGTTTGATTTGCTATTATTATTATTATGCTGATGCTTAAACTTGGGCCACTTTTCAACGAACAAACGAACAAACGAACAAACGAACAGTGCGACAATATCGCGATCGAAAACGAGAACCCGCATAATAATGGCCAAATAAGTGGCTAGATTTCTGGAAACACTTCTGGGTCGTGGCGGAAGTTGAAAGTGTGATATTCTGCGAACTCGGCTGCGTTATTGATAAGAGTATGAATGAGGCCTTTAAGTTGCGATCTACATACGAACACACACACACACACACATGTATGCTTGTATGTATATTTGTATGGCGCATGTGCAAAGATATTAATCGCAGCCTAGTCAAAAATCTAAACTTGTCGCTTATAAATCACAGCGTATGTTTGTGTGTGTGTGTGTGTGTGTGTTGAGCCAGCGATCATGTTTTGCCATGTTGCTACATGACACTCAAACGACAACATAACCACTTCACCCTTCCCCCGACGCCATCGACATCCCCTCCGCACTCTGCTACTTGATGGTTTTTCGATTTTCGATTTGCAGTTGTAAAAAATTCGCACATATTTTATATGGACATGCTTATCTCTCACTCACTCACTCACGCACTCACTCTCTCTGTCACTCTCCCACAGATGTGATCAACTCTTCCTCTTTTGAACACACACACGACAACCCTGGCTGTCATGTAGCCGGCAATTAAAATTGGGTTCGCTCGTCCGTCTTTTTTTCCAATTGCCGAACATAGCTGTTAAATTATTTATGAAGTGCGTAGGGTTTTGGTTTTGGTTTTTGGTTTCTGGTACGCATTTCAAGCAGACTAACTTGTATACGATATATATATTTTGTTGTTGTTGCTTACGCACTGTTTTGTTATTGTTGTTGTTGTTGTTGTTGTTGCTGTGCGTACATCCGAAACATTTTTTGTGCACGCAACTTTTGCTCATTAAACTTTTTGGGCACTTTTTGCGAGCTGCATGCAAATGCCGCTGATTAACTCTTTGACAATCGTGAGAGGCATGAAGGCGTTTGGGCTACGAATGGGATGGGCACGGGTTAGGGCGGGGTAGGGCGGGAAATAATGGGGTGTTTGTAGGCTGGTCAGACCTTGGCGCCAGTTTTGCTAGTCGGCTGCGCTTTCTGCTTCAATGGCAAGCCATAAATCAACAGGTTGTAGCCAAAGAAGTCAAAAGAGCCAAGCTAACTAACACACGCGCTATGGCGTGGAACTGAAACCGAAACTGAAACCGAAACTGAACCCCAACCCGAACCACGCAAAAATCATGCAAGGAAAAGCCTACCTGGTATAAATTGAAAGACACTCGCTCTGCAGCTGGTGCATCTTGGCCAAGTGTTCGCTCAAGCACAGCAACAACAACATTTTGTGCTCTTCAGCCTTCGCTCTCGTTCGTTCTCGCTTTGTTCACGGCTCGCCCTTGGAAATGCAAGTGTTAAGTCTGGACACGCTCACAACTTATATAAGTTTTTTAAGAATTAAGCCTTAAGCTCAAGCCTCTCAAAGACCTAACACCAAAAGCCCAAACTCAAACCCCAAACTCAAACCGAACTCACACTCGAAAAGCCAAACCCTAAGCCATATTAATTATGAATTGGAATTGGAAGCGTCTGCTGCACTTGGACTGTACTTCTCTCCTACTTCTGCATCTTCTACTCTGGTGCACTTTGATGCACTTGCAACTTGCAACTTGCATTTGCGGCACTTTTCATATTTTTACGCTTGCAGAGTTTGCGACGCGACTGCAAAAATTGTCTAGGGGCGCATTCGAGCAACAACTTTTGTCACGCTATATAGGGCCCAGATGAGCACAGTACAGGAGCGCAGCGCAGGTGCTTGCAACATAGTTGCCCATTCAACACTTGACCTCATTTACAAACTCATACCTATGATTAACTAACAGTTTGATTATTAAGTTTCTGATATTCACTTTTCTGATTGTTCATTATTTGCCAAGTTTTTGCATTATAAATATAATTTAGTCAGTTTCAAGTGATTAAAATAATAAAAAATATATTTCCAAAAACTATGCAGGCAACTTATTTATTTATAAATCTGTCTTTTAAAGTTCTGTACATTTTTTTCTTATTTAGGAAAGCTAGAAACTTAACTGAAACTCGGCAAAAGCATATATTTTTATTGTCTAAACAATTTGTTCTTTACAATTTTACAATTTTGTACTTAAAGCTTAACAGTTTATCTTGAATGGATTTCGGCCTCCCGTACGCCTTAGATACGCTCCCGAACATAACGTTGAGGCAAATGAAAACAAAAACAAAAAAAATGGACTTCATTTACTTGTGGGGAGCAGTGGTGGCGGCCACTGGGTCTGGACATGCACAATGCTCAGCGGCACGTCTCAGTGTCTTTATCATATAAATGGTGCGATTTAAATTAATAATTAAGCTCGGCTTGTTCTGGCCTATAGTGTATGTGTGTGTGTGTGTTTGTGTGTGTGTTGGGCTCTTAACGTTGGGCGTTTGTCGTTACATGTATGTGCCAGCTGTTCGTCTTCGTAGTCGGTTGCAGGTGGATGCGGATTAGGCTGCCACAAAGCGCAATAAATCAACGGAGACATTGGTCGGCCTCCGAGTGCAGCCAAATGCGAAGAAGCATTCTATCCACCGCTGCCTTCCACCCCCCCTTCACACCCAACAAAACAACTTACCCATCGAAAAAAAAAAGGGGAAACGAAGTTCGTGAAGTTCGGATTTGGATTCCAATTCATTCTTGGATTCGGATTGTGATTCTAATTCTAATTCTGAGTCTGATTCTGATTCTGTCCGATTCTCATTACCACAGATACTGACAACGATAAAGCTTTATTCTTTTTAGACTTTGAGACGAGGCCTACAACAGACTATGATTTATGCGCATACATACATACCAAATTGTGTGTATGTAGTTTTATTTAAGTTAAGTATACTGTCAGAAACTAAACAAAAATTCATTAAAAAATTTATTTTCATTGCATCACTTACTAAGTGGATCTAAGAATAAGAATAGCTTCCCGACTTCCCGATAATTATTCATCTTTGTAGCTCTAACTTCTACCTCAAATAAGTATATATTTAAGACATGATATGAAATAAATCTGTCATAAAAACTTTATAATTGAAAAAGTATAGCCAGCTGGCTGAATGTCATCGACTGAGCTGTCACATAAGTTAGAGATGTGGCTACAAAATTTTCAATAATACAAAATTTTTTTTACCGTGCTCGCTCATCGAACTGTCGAGGAACACACCAGAAACCCGAAACTACAAGCCAGAAAGTATAGAACCATAACTTTCAGATTCAATTCGAAAGTTTAAGGAAAGTAAGAAAGCTGCAAAGACAAAGAAGACGAAGATTAACTACTTTCCGAACGTACAAAGGGTTATCTCAATTGTTTGATCTTCAGGATGCTGTTCATGGATGCGTTGTTCAACAGTTTGTTGGTGGTCAGTTCCGGCTATGCGATCTATACGCTGCATCCATGCAAAACGCCATACGGTTATGGGGCGGCGGCGTTGAGTCTCGTGCACGGATTGCTGGGCGTTGTGCGGGCGGTGACTGATGATGATGATGAGTGCAACCGTTTGCGGCAGATCACATCGGGTGTTATTGAGCTGGTGCCGTTGCCGTTGGCCAACATTGAACTGTATCTGAAATCCTCAAGTCCGCATCTGGCAATGGCGCATGGCTGTTTTGTGGTGCCGCTGGTCTTCGATTTGATAGCGAAGTGGCGCGATGTCGATGACAGTTCAACGGCAACGCTCAAGGATCTAACGCTGCTCGGCAATGTCGTATCGCTGCTCTTCCTGGGCGTCAATCAGGCGAGCAATGTGTACGGTGGCATGGCAGCAATTGCGTTCGGTGCACGGTACGGCTCCGTTATGTTGGACTATTATTGGGAGGGCATGGGCGTACGTCTCAATCTGCTGGCCAACTCCGCATTCATTCTACTAATGGCCATGAACCTCACGACCAAGTCCTAACCAAACCCAACCCAACCAAACCAAACCACACGCTGTTTGACATCTGACAATGGTTCATAATCATCTTTCAACTTCTTCAAATCAGTCGGTTTATTTTCCTTATTTCTTTGCTTTTGGTTAATCATATATATATATATTTTTTTGGTTCTCAAGGCTAATGGCGTGCGGTTCATTGGCTCAACAATGGCTCAACAAGCGGCGGCTCAATAAACTTGCAATTAATGTTGGCAAATTAAAATGCAAAAATAAACATTAATTGTTTTGTCAAAAAACCATAATGTGCTGTTGTCTGTTTGTAACTCCTTATAACCCTCCGGGGGACAACTCATCCCAACGATGCCGACGACAACAATTTAAGGCAAATTTACAGCCATTGAGCAGGAATAACAACTACAAATGATATAAGCGAACCGGTTCCGAACCGCAGCGCTTTAAATACTAATTACTTAAAGACAAAAGATATCTGATAATAATGAAGTGTTAATCAAGACTATACATACGTATATATATATGTTATAGTATTTCATTTTTAGCTAGCAGTTAACGTATGAATATTTGAGCTATAAATAATTGGTTAATAAGTTCAAAGCAATTCAACTGTCAGTCATAAATTGTCTTCTTTTGGTTTTGTTCTTTCTTTTCTTTTTGCTTTGTTCGTTTTACATTTTTGCTGTCAAATGTGCAATGATTTGTAAGCAGCTTATCGTCAACTTTTACTCATGTCCAAATATTGAGCGGTTAGACAAACTGTCTGCTACACACTCTTTAAAAGAACAGCATGTGACAGCACCATTTCGCGGTTTGAAATACGTTCAAGTCGTCGTTATTAGCTTTGACAGTAACATAAAAATATACAGACATTGCAATTTTGTAATATAATGATTGCTTCATTTAAGACGTAAGTAAAAAGGATATTGTCGAGAAATCCCAACTAGGAGGTACCCTTAACATTATACTCAACGCGTACAGACAGTGCTAGCAAGAATTTGTAAGAGTGTTTGTGTCTGCATACTTGACTTAACTTCAATGTTCCATATCTCCGGCGTTTCTCAACCGATTTTAATAACAATTTTACTGATTTTTATTATTTTGGTTATAGCTTTAAACGTCATTTCCAACTTTTCCACATTCAATATTTTTAAGTTATCGATAACATGTGTATATCGATAACGGGAAGAGTTATCGAAAATCGAAAACAAACTTGTACTGGCGTAGGGATTAGACGAGCTTTAGTTCAAAAGTTCTGAAGTCTCTAGCTCTTATAGTCTGAGATCGAAGTATTTATACATACGGACTGACATGGCTTGATGCTGATTAAGAATATATATATACTTTATGGGGTCGGAGATGCTTCCTACTGTCTGTTACATACTTTTGCACAAAACCATTATAGCCTTGCTACCCATTTTCTTATAAGGGTATAAGAGAGGAGTAAATTATAAAATATATCTATAATCTTACAGAATTATACTATTTGCATTTTACACTAGTGATAAAAGGCATTTAAATATACTACAAAAACACTTTTGAATTACGAAAGGTTTATGAGATGCTAACCACTGTGCACCCTGCACACATGTGAACTGTACATGAAAGTGCTTAATGTGGTTGTTTTTGTTGTCAGCTTTTGGGCGCCAAAGCAGTGCAAGATTTGTAAATTGTGCATATGAGAGAATAACAGGAACTGGGGAACAGAAACAACAACCGAAACAGAAAGAGAAACAGGGAAGCGAAACTGCTAATGAAACGGCGCCATAAAAATCGAAAACAAATGTGCAGAAAGGGCTGGCGTTGCCCCAAACAGCACGGCAATAATTTATGCATTTTAATTAATTGCCAGCTCAGTATCTGGATTTTAGGAACGTTTTTATGATGTGTTTGCTCCGTTTACGGTTCCAGTTTCAGTCTTCAGTCTTCTTTCAATCCTGGCACCGGGCACTAATCATGTTGTCGTCATGCATTTTGTATGCGTCAGCTTTGCAGTTCGTTTCCGTTCCGTTCGCACAACAAACGAATTCACTTTGTAGTTAAAATACCGTCCATTAATTGTGTGAATCAAAGCTACACGGAAACAGCAGCAGCAGCAGCAGCAACAGCAGAGACAACGGCACTGCTGGAGCAAATATCGCATCGGAAAGATAACAAGCAAAAATTAAAGCTAGCAAAAAAAGAAACCGCAAAAATTCACAAAAAAAAGAAATAAGGTAAAACATCACAAAAGGAAATCAACAAAAGTCGGGCAAGAACAGAAAGAAAAATGTAATCTACTTCCAATTCTATTACACAGACAGACAAATGGTGTCCAAATAGAAGTTACCCTGTTTTCAAACCTTAAGTTATACAAAGCTATTAATGGTTACGTTCAGCTTCTTCTAGATGTTAATTTAACTTGAGCAGATCTGCGAAACTATTATTGATCCATTACTATCTCTTATTTGCTTTTCTTTCATTAGCAAAAACGTTTGTTATCCATTTCATACACTTTCGGTACAGGCGTACAAGAAGAAGACAAAAGCAAAATAAACAAAAAACTGCGAAAAAAAAAACCAACAAAAGCGAACGCGCGCAAAATTGCAACTGCCAATGCGCCGGCGCAGACGTTACTCATGTATGTATGCGTTTGCGTGTGTATGTTTGTGTGTTTGTATGTGTGTATTTACCTTGTGCAAGTTCAAAAACCTGCAAATGTGTATTGCGAGTGAATCGTTGTTTGCCGTTGCCGGCCTCAGAGACAGACGCAAGTCTCAGTCGCAGTCGGTTAAAAATGCCGGCCGGCATTGGTGCTGTTTGTGTTAAAAGAAAACAACAGAAAAAAAAAATAACTTAACGATCGAAATGTATTGGCTACGCAATGCTCTGTTATATATATATAAAGATAATAAAACACTCTTTCGTAAACAGCTAGTAAGTCCTGTATTAAAGTTTCTTTTAGTTTCTTACTTTTTCTTAAAGTTTCTTACAACAACATTCAGCTTTAAAGATGGACAGGCGGACAAGAATCTATGCACGTTATGCGGAGAGTTTTCCTTCTGCCTGTTACGTAGTTGTGCATAAAACCATTATACCCTTGCTATCCATTTTCAATGGTTTCAGAGTATAAAAAGGTAAGCAACAACTTCAACAAAAACGAGCTGTTGCCGCAAGCAGAGCAACAATGAGAAGTAATAAATGGCGAGACGAAAACAGAGAAGCGAACAGACGATGACGCGTCAAAGCTTTTGCGCATGCATGCAAAATGGACCAACGGATGACGGCAGACCGCGTATACGTCAGACGGACAGATAAGCAGACGGACAGACGGACAGACGAACTTGCGAACACTGCAAAGCGCATTGGCACGAATACGGCTAATGAATGCGAAGTGGAACAGACAAGAAATGAGGCTAAGTAGCTAAAGGCAAAGATTGAATACTCTGTGAAATTATAAAAAGTGTTTTATTCAAGTGCCAGCTTTCCTCAAAAACCAGTATATAAACATAATTATGTGTACATTATGTTTGTGAATATCTAAAAACTAACAAAAATGACTGAAGGATAAAATTCATTTTCATTCATGTTGGCATATGTGTAGCAAACTGAATGGCAAAGTCAAAATACCTGTTGGCACTTGAGAGCGTAAAAGGAAATGTTCAAAATCGAAGAACGCCGACGCAACCATCTACACAAAAACAACATTGATAAATACATACATACTACACATATGTATGTAGTATGTTTGTGTACATTTGTCAGAGTGTGACTCTGTTGAGTATATGTTGTTGCTGTGCGCCGGCGCAGCGCGCCATTCAAAAAGCTATGCTTCACCATCGATTTTTGCAGCGCCAGTCAATGCGATTGCTGCTGCTGTTGTTGTTGCTGTTCACGTCGCACTGTTTAGTGCGGTTTGTTGTTGAACGTGATTTGTTTAAGAATCATAACAAAATACTTATGTATGTACACAAATGCCTTAAATTACCGCGAAAGGCGTTGTTCGTTTAAATATTTTGTGAACACAAATACTCAGCCAAAAGAAATCACAGTTTTGTAATTATTATTGTTGTTGTTGTTTTTTTTTTGTTCCCGGTCTCGTTCTTCATGTTATTGCATGTCTGACTGTTTGCACTTCATAAGCCCCGCAGTATCCTGAAGTCGTTAAACAAACTTAAATAAGTATGTAAGCATTTCATTGGAATTGTTTAAACATTTTTGAAATCTCATTGTACATATGTGAATATAAAATATCGATACAAAACTACACATGTTGTTTTAATGATATTCTGAATATTTGGCATACCTATAGTACCATATATATTGAAGCTATATGGTGTATATTAACTATACCAAAGGTCAACAGTAGATGATGCACTGAGTCACAATCGAACACATACATATGTACATTTGTATGTGCTTTTAGTTGAAGCGTGGGAGCGTAGAGCAAGAACAGAGGCGACAAGCTCAATATGCAGCTTATGGCTTCAGTGACTCACATTTCGCGAACTACAACAACAACAATAAAAAACCAGTGTGTGTACATATATATGGTACATAGTATGAATGAGCAAATGAGCAAATTAAATGTAACGGTTTTCGTGTCACGAACGCCACACTTTGAACGAGAGTAAAGAGTATTGAAGAGTACAAACGGAGAAGGTACATCAGCTTTAAGAGATGATTGAACAATGTTAAGAGCCGGTTCAAAGATTGAAGGATATAAATATGTGATTTGGTAGACTTTAATGATGCATTTCGTAGCTGAAAGTAAGGTTATGTTTATAGCAAACATTTCATGTATGTTGTAAGTGTATCCAGCAGTTTGGACAACAAGATTTGAACTTGAAATCCCTAATAAAAGTCATGAGCAACAGATAATGTTAAACAAATTTGATTAGGTCTCGGGCAATGCAAATAATAATCATAATGTAAACAACATTCAAATTTCATTCATCACGCAATATTTGATTAGCAGATTAACTATTTATAACTATACGAAGAGAAGAAGAAGACCAAAAGGGTTATGCCAGAGAGAGAGAGAGAGAGAGAGAGAGGGCAACGTACCGTGCGAGTTTGGCTGCACTTTCAATTAGCATTAACGTTAACTTTGGCAATAAGAACTTGTTAATTGTGGCAATGGCGAGATGGTCAAACATTTCCGCTTCCTCCTCCTCCCCTCTCCTATTAACTCTCATTATAGTTGGCATGCAAACGAGGCAAGATGTGCCACCCTACTCTGAACTGTTCAGTAGTCTGTAGTAGTATGTATATGTCTTATACATATGTATAAGAGTTTAATGGGTTTTGTGTTAACAACAACAATTACGCCAACAACAATAACCAACACACATCAAACACACCACAAACACACAAACATGAAACGATAAAAAGAAACTGCTAAATTAGTGCAAACCATTTGCATTGATTAAGCTAATTCATATTTGAATGTTTATTTTATTAGCCGCACTAAACACACACACACACACACACATACACACATAGAATCGTTAGCAACCTGATCGAAAGCTTTAACAGGCCTATAACTAAGGCTAAGATTAAGGCCGGCACCTGTTGCGATGTTGCCTGTGCGGCAGTGGCACAAAAAGTTATTCACCAAACGATCCACTAAATAAATATATGCATGAAAGTCGCACGGGCCAACGGATCGTCATTAAGAAGGCGACAGATAGTTAGAAAACGAGTTCTCATCCCATCTCATCTCGTTTCGTTTCGTTTCTACTGCTTTAAGATGATGCCATATTCAAATTATATATATATATATATATAACCGGCGGCCCATAAAAATCTTCAAGCACACTACTACTTCTTACTAAACCTTCACAAACATATATATATTTATTATATATGTACAATATCAACACACAAAAAAAATCTACCACAAAATGTTATTAATAATCGCAACAAAAAACGCGCATTAATTAAATTAGTTAAATCGCCAAGAGTGTCACATTAAAATATTTTGTTTTAGTTTCTTTTTTTTTGTGGTTTTTGGCTAAACTTGTTTTAAACAGAATATATAGATAGTATTATAATAAATACCAGTTACCAGATACTAACTATTAAGCACATTTCTTTCAAGACGAGCCTCTGCGAATTGTAACGAATATCAGCTTAAAAAATATGTAATATATTATTATATATTATTATTATTATTATTGGTATTGGTATTGTCAAGTATCATTCCATGAATCCGCCCCTACAACACAACAACAACAACGCATAGAAAATCCCCGAGTTAAGTTATTGTTGTTGTTTTTGTTGTTGCTGCTGTGTGATAAGCATACAAATAGAATACAACTACCAGATAACTGGCACGTGCGAACTGAGCTTAACTAATGAGCAACCATATACTATATACTGCATATCCACATCGCAAACATATTTGCATATATATATATATATCTACATATATGAGTAATAAAGCAAATTGATATTAAATTTCTTTTTAAACTTTCAATTATGAAAATAAATAGTTATACTTGGGTTAATATTGTTTGAAAAGGTAAAGAATACGAATCTTGGGTGTGGTAAAGTTTTTGAGATGAAATTTTAAACTTGATTAAATTTAATCTTGTATGGTATAAACTTGTGATTTGAACTTTATTTTCTTCTACATTGTAGAATCATATCACAGATATCTCGAATGATTGTACGAAGTGTGGTAAAGTTTTAGTGATGAAACTTTAAACTTGATTAAATTGTATGGTATAAACTTTTGATTTGAATTCTTTCGTTCTACATTGTAGAATCATCTCACAGATATCTCGAATGATTGTACGAAGAGGTTGTAAAGACGATTCTTAAGTGTGGTAAAGTTTTAGTGCTGAAACTTTAAACTTGATTAAATTTAATCTTGTATGGTGAAAACTTTTTTGATACGGGTTTTCGTTGAGAATTCTTTTGTTCTACATTGTAGAATCATCTCACAAATATCTCGAATGATTCAGCTCAGACAATCGTATATATATATATACATATATATAGACATAGTATCTATGGCATAGCGTTGACGTTGTCGTGCAAATGTCGGCGATGTCTCGTCACATTTGAACTCATTTGAGTTACACAAAAGCATTTTGTATTTGAAATCGGGGGAAATGAGGAGACGTTTTGCCACTTAAGACAGACAGAGAGAAAGATAGGGAGAGAGGGAGAGAAGGAGAGAGAGAGAGAGTGAGTGGAGGCGGAAGACGTTGGATATGGTGACTTTTTGAAAAGCATTTTCAGTGCGACAATGTATGTGTGTGTGCGTTTTGCCAGTTGTCAACTGTAAATAGGTGAAAACGATGATCAAACGAAAAACGACGACAAAACGAATATACTATATATATATAGTGCTATATATGCTTAACTGACGAAAACTGAACTGATCTGGAGAACGAAATTCATTTGACAAAATTAGAGCAAAGACGGAAATGAATTTACTAAAGCACTTAGATGTTAAGCAGAATCTATATGTGTAGGTACGTAGGTACAGGTACATAGTAGGTAGGTACATGGTAGGTAGGTACAGTTTAACTCAAGGATTTGTGACGAAATTCAAAACCAAGGAAACCCAAACACCACTACGGCAAGAACAAGGCAAAGACTATACCAAAAAAAAAATTTCAAAGGACAAAAAAACAAGCAAAAAAAACGGCGAATTATATTTGCATCAAAAGGACGAACTTTGCCCATTGAATTGCACAAACAAACAACACAACAACAACAATAGTAAATACCTATACTGGATATTATATGTATACCTGAACAAGACCAAAACAACAACAAAAGGTGGTTGAACTCTATGAGGAGCTAAAGCTTTGTCCATGAACTGAACCAAAAGAATTGAGTTGCTTTGTGAGTTATTCATTTGCGCGTCCTCGTTCTTAATATATATATTTATTTTCTTATGTTTCGTACTTTGTTTCCTTACCTGGCAGGCAGCGAAACATTTTTTTTTCAAAACAGCAAAACAGGCAACAAATGAAACCCAATAAGAAACTAGATGTTCTCGTCCTTGTTGTCCCTTAAACAAAAGCCTTTCATTTCACACACAATTTGCATGAAGGCATACCATTTATTCAAGTTCATTCAAACGCAGTTTGTATGTAATGTATATGCTTTGAAATAGTTTGATCATTTTATAGGCATTTAAAAGGGCTTCGAATGCCTTCAATTAAAGTTTGGAATACAAATTGAAAATTTTCTTTGGCGTACTCGTTTCAAATTTTTCAGTTACTCGTTTCACTAATCTATAGTTAGGCATAGTCCATGAAAAACAAAACAAAGTTAGTCATTGAGCAATCTTTTTTTTTTACATACTTAGTAAGTAAACCAATACACATATTAACTCAACAATCGAAAAAAGGGGCAATAATACTTGACAATGATCGAATACACTTCCTTATGGCTTTTACATATGCCTGAGAAGTCGGTCTTGAAGTTTACTGTTTGTGTAACTCGTTTGTTCGTTTGTTTTTTTGAAAGTTTTCATTACCTTAAAGCATCAAGTAATTAAGCAACAACTTGTTCTAGCATTGAAATAAGTGTAAGATTTAACATCTCATGTAATTTTGTTTGCATTCAACAAATCCAAACATTATTTCAAAGATCATCTTAGTAACGTTATTTATATTATATTTTCCCTATATAATATTATATTATTTTAAATAAACTTGACTTGTTGCATGACAAGGCAAATATTGTCGGTTTCGGTGCGGTTCGGTTCGGTTCAGTTTGGTTGGAATCTATCAAATGTATCTCGCATTTACACTGTACTATTTACAGTAGACCCCCACGTATCGTATCGTATCGTATCGTATCGTATCGTATTTGTAGTAGATTAACAATAAGAAATATTTTGTTGAAATTGTTTGAACCGTTTGTTTGAAGTGGCGAAACGTGATTTCTGGCTGCCGATTAAAGGAAAACCCATTGACGAGTTATTTGGAGTATTTTATTCTTTTCTGTTTGTTTTTTCATTCTTTTATTAACATTTTATTTCGAAGCACTTGAGGCTTATCGAAACGATCGCGTTGGTCAGCAAATAGCTCGATAGCTCGATCCAAAATTGACAGTTTAGTTTATGGTAATGGCAATAAATAATAAAAATAAAATTCAATTAAATATAAAAATAGTTGATGTTGCTTGCTCCGTTCTTATCACAGCTCAACAAACATCAAGGCTAAAGAGTATTTAGTTTCGTATACTCTAACCACCATGAAGGTTATACTTATATATATTGCCTTTTGGCCAAATGAAAAATGAGAAAATATTAAACTAAATCTTAAATCTTAACTTCTTAACGTTCTTTAGAGTTGACTATGATTATGTGTTATCTGTAATCTATATACATTTGTAAGAGTATTTAAGTATCGGTCATACATTTCTCTTGGTGTTTTTTTTTTCCTTTCATTCCATACTTATTTATTATCTTAATCAAATAAATAGCTTGATTAAAAGTTAGTGCTAGATTCAGACAGAAAGACAAGATCTTTAAGTGGTTCAAATTGGTTTTTTTTTGGTTCAACTTATTCAATTCATTATACATTAAGATAAAGATACTTTTTTAGAGGTGTGGTGTATTATGTGGAAAACTTTTAATAGTTGATTAATATTAAAAGTTTTCCACAAAAAAAGAACCTTCAACTTAAGAAAACCTAACGATTATGTTATAACAAAACAAAAAAGGAACAATGTATCTTTAGGGTTAATTTCGCATACAAATGTGTTTTGCGCATTTCATGAAACCGAAGTTCGCTCACATCCTGACGAGGGTCAATGCAAATGGGGTTTCAATTAAAAACGTATTCAGCACACAAATTAACAATTAAATATTGATTGATGCCTGGGACCAGAAAGTGCGCCGTACCAACTAACATGTAAAGTAACAAACTGAACAGAACCGAACAGAAAACCGAAAGAAAAAGCAACTACAAACACTTGAAAATGAACCCAAACGAACGAAGGGTAGCTCGAATGGATAAGGGTGCCAGCGATCCTTCTGCCTAAGGATCTGGTAGTATCTGCAGGCAGGAAAACGACAACAATTACAATCGCATTGCTTATTGTAAAGACAGACTCAAAAGCATCAACTGATTAATATACGAACACAGACAGACAGACAGACGGAAAGACAGACACCACCCTAGACGGCGGTACAATCAAAGATCAAAGATCTTCAACCCGTAAAGTAAGTAGTAGTTGCTCTCTCTGTCTCTGGCACGTCCAAGCTGTTTGTAAGTGGTACGCACCCAATTAAAAAGCAAATAAACCAAATAAATTAACACTCATTACGAGCTATGATCGAGAATTATTGCACGGTGGCAAGTTCGACGATCTTTTATGCATATAGATTATGGTGTTTAATCTCCAGCTCAAATAGCCCAAATAGCCCAAATTGGGTGCTCAACAAATTCAGACACGTAATAGTGAAAACATAAAAATTGACAAATCTAAAGCCACACACAGGTGTTATCGATTCTCCATCACAAAATGTTGTAATTGTTGTTGTTGTTGTTGTCCAGGAAGAAACACTCCAATAGTGCGTACGCTTTATGGGTTTTGCGAGCGTTGTTAGCATTTTTGTCTAAGCATTTCATGAATTCTTCTTCAATTCGCAAGAACTTGTCTTCTTCTACTTGTTTGTTGTTGTGTTTTTAAGCCCTGAGGGAGAAAGGGGACACGACGTTCTCTTTCTTGGCCAGTGGCAACGATTTGTCAACACGTTTGAGCCATCATCATGGCACAACGCAACCATTGTAATATAAATTCCCAAGAATGTTGCCCAGACGGCTGCGTGGCCCATACTAAAGACTGGCATTAACATTTGAAGCCACCGATGATTGCGTCATGGGCGCGCATCACATTGCGAGTGCGTGAATGAGTGTAAATGTGTGTTATTCTCAACTATTCGTATGTACATACATATATGCTATACTGGAGTATGTATGGGCTAATGGATTTGCCATAATAATGCAACGCGCTTTAGCGGTTCAGGTCATTAGCTGAGCCCCATCCATGTCTAGACATTGCGATCACCAACACTGACACTCACTAAACTCAACTTAAGTTAACTCAACTCGACTCGAGTTGGCACCTTCAACCTGCCCGGGAGGCTAACCGGCGGACAGGTTCCTCAACACGGATGATACCCGATGATGATCGAACCGGTTCAAAATTGTTGTCGCCCGGTTGACATTTCAATCAGCAAGTACCATTGCATTTATGTGTCTGTACGTTGACGAATGATGATGGATGAACATAAATATATATCACTTTATAGCATAATCAATTTATGCTTAAGCTCATTGTTTCACTATCTTATAACTACAACCAGTTATGTTCATTAATGCAAGGATTAAGATAATGATAACGATTCAAATCCAATGTTCGTTGCGTTGGATATCAAGAGGCAAAAAGAGATCGGATTAGTTTCCACTCCAGATCTGACAATCATTCGTTTATAACTATACTAGACCGATCATAACTAGACCGAACTCATCCTCATCCTACTTAACTGATTTGTAATTCAACTTCATACACTTTCGCAAGTTAAATTTCTTGTGGCATTGGTTTCGATTTGGTTGTGTTATGCCAAAAATATATTTATTACTTACCATTTTGGTTGACAAGAAGCGTATTTTGGCAAAGTTTGCTATAGTTTAGGCCTACAAACAAAAATTAATTCAAAATTAAGAAGCAAATAATGGCGCTTGGAAGCAAGGCGTTTTTGTTGTTGCCCCTTTTGTGCCTAGCGGAAAAAGTAAAAGTTGGTTGGTTGGTTCTGCAAATGGTTCGAAAGACCGGAAATGTTAACACCATTTCTCAAATCTGGCCAACGGAGCATGGACGAACTTGTCGTTGCTCAATTAGCAAAATGCCTACGAGCTACTTTAAGCTTTTGCTTTTGCTTTTGCTATGCTCTTGCCTCATTGGACATGGACATGGCCATCATTATAACTTACGCGTATTTGAAGTGTTTAGATAAACACAAAAAAAAAACATACACACACACACACACACTCACAAGCAAACGAACAAAAAAAAAATCATATTAAATCAAAAACTGGAAAAACTAACAACAACAACAACAACTGGCAACAGCAGCCAAACAATCAACACAGCAACAACTACAACTTTTTTTGGATATCAGCCACAATCCCTCAAAACTTCCCCTTTTGGAAGACAACACCACCCCACACCACCCCACTCCACTCTTCTCCACTCGACATGCCCGCCAGCTAAACAAGCTGCCCCCGTTCCCCCCGCACATTTGCCCGTTACAATGTTCATTCATTTATAACGAATTTCAACATTGAAATGTTGGTACAGAATTGTTAAGCAGCCTTGTCCGGATCCATGGACCGAAAGACAGACGGACAGGAGGACAGACTGTCGGCCGGACGGACCGACCCTGCCTGCGGAGGAATACTTCTCACTATTTAAGTATTTTTAAGTTTGTTTTTTTTTCTTAGTTTTTGTTGGATGTTGAAGCTTAAAAAAGAAAAAAATCATCTTCATTCATGTCGTCTGGCTGTCTGTCAGAGCAGCTGCTGTCTAAAAGACATTAGTTCGTAACTTAATTAATGCTTTTGTGTTAATTGCCACAGCAACAAAAACAATACAACAACATGTTTAAAACTACAACAACAACAACATCAGCAACATCAACATCAACTAAAAAGCTTAAAATCTTTAACAAATAATGAAACCACATGCGTGAAGTTCAAATATTGAGATTTGTTTTCTGCTTGATGACAGCAATCTTGACTGATTACTGAGAGAATCTTCAATTTTTTTTTCCATTCATCAATTAATAGAGTTATGATTTCCATTCACGAAACCAAATCCTACAAATAATTAGCTTCGCGCTCAGTTTACTTACATTTAACAAGATTAAAGCCGATATCTAATGAATTTCCTTCATGCCAAGTTTATACAAATGTTAGTTTTAACTTTTCAATTAATAATTAAATGTTGTCAGCATTTGAAATGTGAGTTTTTATTTTTATTTGACTTGCCTTAACCCCAACTTTATATCCAGGGCGTTTAACATTTTGAACTATTGATTTAGTTTTGTTCGCACAACATTCAACACAAGTTTTAATCGATTGAAATATGGCATGCAACCTTGAAAACTTATTTGTCAACCAAAAAGGAATAAAATATTAGGTCTTTACTTACTAGTTATGGATTTTAAATAGACCTTGAGCAGGTTTTATTTGAAATAAATAAAGACCTAGTACAAATATATATCGAGCCACAGTTCATACTCGAAATGCTCGAATACTTCGTCCATTCAGATTGTAATGAATATCTTTTCTATTCCCAAATGTTATTAGTCTTTGGTTCATTTGTGCAGGGTATAAAGATTCCAACATTGTATGACTTTGGTCTTAAAGCTGATCCATATAAGAGAGAGAGAGAGAGAGAGAGAGAGTGTGTGTGTGTGTGTGAGAGAGAGAGAGAGGCACTTGGTAACAAGCAGCTAGAGAAATGACTCTGCAATTTGTTGTCAAAATGCAAGCTACCTACACAAAGCAAGAGCAAAAGAGATGAAGCAAAAAATCAATGCCACTAACTGAGTGGCAACCCACAAGTTGACCAGGTTGACAGTCAGGCAGTCAGCTAAGAGGCCGACTAGCCGGCCGGCCGGCAAAAAAACAACAACAACAACAGCAACAGCAAAAGAAAAAACCAACGACGATGACGCCATCTGGTGGGCACAAAATGTTGTCACTGATTCACAACATTCAACATTGAACATTAGCGCCCCGTGCCCAAAATGTTGCCCACCAAAAGACCGAAAAACGATGACGACGACGACGACGGCGACGCATTTGGCAGCTGGCCTGTCTTTATGGCCAGGCAGGTTTTTCCTTGCGAAAAATGCATTAGCATGATTCATGCTAGCTGGCCAAACAACCAAGCCAAACAACCAATCCAATAGCCAGCTCAACGTCAACCATTGCATTGCCCTCAATTTGTTGGCCCGACCGAAAATCAATGTTAATTCTTTCAAGTGTATGGGTTTTTGTTTGTGCTTTTTTCGTTTTACCAAAGTTCAAGTGGCGCTCATTTAAAAATCATTTATTTTTGCTTGCTATATTGAGGATTTACCCATTTGGTACAGAAATCTTTATTTCAAGTCTTTTGAGGATGCCCAAATTGGGAGAGTTTATACTTATTTTAAAGAAAATAATTTTGTTTTCATATTTACTTGTTTCTAGTTAAGAAAATTACGATGTCGCTGTTCTAAAACACAGTTGTACTTAACTTGTCATATCAGGAAAGAGAAACGATAGAAAGAATATCTATTGATATGGATACTACTACTTCTACAACTCATACTACTACTACAACTCCTACTACTACTCTTCTTTCTTTAACTACTACTACTCTTATTTCTTTTATTACTACTACTACTACTACTACTACTACTACTACTACTACTACTACTACTACTACTACTACTCTTACTTTTATTACTACTACTACTACTAATACTTCTAAGATTACTACTACTCTTATTTGTTTTACTACTACTACTACTACTACTACTTCAACTCCTACTACTACTCTTCTTTCTTTTATAACTACTACGACTACTACTACTACTCTTCTTTCTTTTATTACTACTACTACTACTACTACTACTACTACTAAGATTACTACTACTCTTCTTTCTTTTATTACTACTACTACTACTCTTCTTTCTTTTATTACTACTACGACTACTACTACTACTACTACTCCTACTACTTCTACTACTACGATTACTTCGACTACTACGACTCTTCTTTCTTTTATAACTGCTACTACTACTAATCTTCTTTCTGCTACTACTACTAATCTTCTTTCTTTTACTACAACTACAACGTTGCTTCTCTAAATACCTTTTCTACAACTAAACTTACAGGTTTTTACTGCTATTTTTACGCTTATTCTTTCACTTCTACCGAGTTCAGCAGGGTAAATTCAAAGAAAAGGACCTTTAAGTGCCTTTAGTTGCCTCTACGAACCGCCAGATGGCAGCACAGCAGGTATCAACTATTTTAAGCACTTATTTGCTTAGCTTAACTAGCCAACATTTTTAAGCAAGTTGTTAAGTGTTAAGCTGCCGCAAAAGAAAAAAAAAACCTTAAACATTTTCAACGAAAAGCGAAAATCGCAGATTTTAATTTGATATGCGACTCTGCACGTATCAAACATGACCAAGCGAACATAAACGTATATCTCACCTCGTTCCTGGTCTATCATCATCTTAAGTCGCTACCAACTTCTCCCCTCCCCCACCCTGCTGGTGGCCAACGAGCACTGCTGCGACCTGAGTTTCTGTAATTCGCAACCAATTAAAAGCCTAACACGCAACCTCGTGGCAACAAGCTTCAAAATTAGAAACTAAACCTCAGACAGGAACTAAGCGCAGCACTTGTGTACCAACACACATATATATACATATACATAGATGTATGTACATGAACAAGAGTATATGTATGCTTCTGACAACAACTTACAACTCACAGACTCAGTTTCAGATTTAGACTCGAAAGACTCACAGAGACATGCTTGGATTCATTAGATAGGTTAGGTTGAGGGGAAGGGGTAGGTAGGTAGGTAGGCCTAGGCCTACATTTAATGTAATTATCAATGATTAATGAATTGCTAAAGCAAACATTGTGTCGCGACTCACGCACTGATTTCATTTCGAAGCCGAACCAAACCGAATCCAAACGAACCGAAGATCAATTGAGCATTTGAGGCTTAGCGAAAATTCGACGTCTGTAAGTTGTTAACTATGTTTTCAATGTATAATGATTTAAGTTTTTCATATCTTAATCTTAAATCTGTAAAGAAATCCCAACATATTAACAAATCGTTATCTGAACTATCTGTAAAGAAATTCAAAGATATTAACAAATTGTTAAGGAAATATTACACAAACCCAATATACTATATCTCCTTTTACTTTGCCACCAACAGAGTGTAGCCGAAACTGTGAACTGCGAAAAGAGCAAAACTAATGCATTTGATTTGTATCTGGCGTCTGGCATTTCAAACATTAAGAGCCCAAAAACTCTTTTACTTCAAACTCTTGCTGGCCGACAATAAAATTAACACAAAGTCCTCGACACGTTTGCGCTCCAGTTTTCACTACTTTTATCACCGGCACAATTGTAGTACGTTTTCTGTTTCGACTATTTATACCCTGATCCCATTAAAAATGGGAAAAAAGGGTATAATGAAGTTGTGCAAAAGTATGTAACAGGCAGAAGGAAGCATCTCCGACCCTATAAAGTATATATATTCTTGATCAGCATCGAAAGCCGAGTCGATATAGCCATGTCCGTCTGTCCGTCTGTCCGTCTGTCTGTCTGTCCGTCTGTGTGTATGTATGAACGCGTCGATCTCAGAGACTATAAGAGCTAGAGACTCCAGATTTGGAACTTAAGCTCGCCTAATCCCTAGGCAGTACAAGTTTCTTTCCGATTTTCGATAACTCTTCCCGTTTCCGATATACACATGGGATCGATAACAACAAAATCTTGAATTTGGAAAACTTTGAGATGCAATTTGAATTATAAAGCAAAATAATGATAATCTGTGAAATTTTTATTGAAATCGGATAATAAACACCGGAGATATGGGACATTGAAGTTGTGTATGCAGTATGCTGTATGCGCGTACACAGACACACACACACTTGCAAGCACTGACTGTACGCGTAAAGTATAGGGATCAGGGTATCGTCTAGTCGGGATATCTCGACTAGAGCCTTCTTACTTGTTTTTTTTTGGATTTTTTCTTTTTTGGGTTAGGTTATTACTGCAATTAACATTAAAGGTGGCATTTTTGCTATTGACTCGATATTTTTTTAGGCGTTGAGGCTGGCTACGAAATGCCGCCGTAGGCGTGCTTTGTTATTGCCCCTCAAAAGAATTGTTTTTGCCTAATGATTTCGAAAACGATTTCCATTTATAAATAATTTCTTTTCTTGATATTCTCTTACTTGTTGCTACATTCAATTAACCAGCGTGTGAATAGGAGCAAAAAGTCTTCCGCCCTCAAAAAAAAACCCTAAACTAAACTCAATTACAAACCAAGATCTGGTGGCGTCATTGTGGCACATTGAAGTGGCACAGCAACACAGAATTTTATTTTCAATAAATCCATAAGATGGAGACCACTGTAAAACATGTTATTTGTTAGATATAGAAAGCTGGATTCGCTTCATAATTCATTTCGCATTCGAGGCTTAAAGATATAGTTGCAATTTTTGTTGTTTGTGGCACAAAACAAAAATGTTAACAATAAACCACAAGAAAGCTATGTTCTAAAAGCGAACGATATAAAAGACATTAAATGTCGCGAAAATAGTACAATTTAAATGGGATGCGTACGAGGCAGAAGGCAAAAGGTAGGAAGAATAAATTATCGCAACGCCAAAGACGAAACACATGTAATAAAAACTCTATTAAAAATGCCACTTACAATTAACAAAAGGCCCGCACTGCTTGCCCGGGTTCAGGGAGGGCCAACGCATAGATACGAAAACCGACAACAACAAAAACTGTGCGTAATAGAAGAACATAGAATAAACATAGACAAATATACATATAGGTAAATGGTATTGGTATTGGTATAGGTAAAAGTAAAGGTAAAGGTAAAGGTAAAAAAAAAAAAAAATAATAATGAACAGAATGTATCTACGCAGTTAAAATTTTCGGTACTGAGTTGATTGGCTTGCCACTGAATGGTGCCCCTCTATGCTGCTCAACAGTTCGACAATGGCATGACAACAACAGCTTGAGGAAGGCCTATTGGCAAAGACTGTGTTGGTGTTGGACTCCAGGCGACAAAGTTGTCAGCATGCCAAAGCTTAAACATACATGTTTCTTTGTTCGTTTCATACAATTCATGTCACAAAATTAAATTTAAGCTCATCAATTTTAACTCTTATAGAAAATTTAAACAAATTCTTTGCTTAACAACTGCAAACAGTTCTTTGCTTGCTCGGAAAATCTGATTATTATCACTTGTTAAAATGCTGCGATATGTTATCATTTCAAAGCTATGAATAGGCATATATTCACGTTAGTTTCTTAAAAACTAGTCACAATTACTCGCTTAACATTGCATGACTTTTTTTTTGCTTTATAAATTATCACATCGAAAATATTTGCAAAATCATAATGACAAAAAGAATTCGTTTTTTTTTGTCGGCTGTGACAAAAAAAAAAAAAAAAAAATACCTTTGCACAATGTGTGAATATTAAAAGAATGTGCGTGTCTGAGGTGGCTGCAAATACTTACGCATAACACACGCAATTAAATTTATAAATATTTAAAACACCAATTTATATACCCGACCCCCACACACACACACATACGTAGATAACTACAAACTTGTGACAGGTTCGGGCTAACGATTTGAGGCTTGACTCTGGTTTTGGCTTTGACTGTTAGCTGTTGGCTTTTTGGCTTCGATTGTGAGTGTGCGCTGATGTCTTACATGACCAAAATCGAAAGGGGAAGTCGTCACCCAAGAAAATAAAAAATAAAAAAAAAACATTGAAATCCACAATGCGTATGAGAGGTTCTTTTTATTTTTTATTGCTTTTTTGAATTCAATTTGGTTTTATGCGACTCCACATTGGCTGCTTGGTACGGTTTTGGTTTTGCGTTTGGCGTTTGGGTTTGCTTTGGTAAGTAGTTTTGGGTAGTGGAATTTGCCGCAAACTGACAAACTTGATATGACAGATTCGGTTTGCTTTGGCTAGCCAAAAACTGATCGAACGAGGGCCAGCATGGCATAATTATGTATGTATAAATAATAATAATAATAATGGTAATAAAACAAACATAGTGGAACATAAATGTCGTCTGTACATATGTTTGCGCATGTTTGAAATCATTACGAAATGGTTTTGCTCGATGGAAATTGAAAGTTATATGTACAGAATAAATTAATTGAAGACAAGTCGTGTTGAAAGTCGTTTTTTTTATACCTCAAAGTTGCCTGTTGAGCATAACAAATATAAACTACACTTGTAACACTTAGTGTTACAAATATTCAATGTTAATTGTTAAGAAAACCATTTAAATTATTCACTTGTTTTGCTCTGTCTGAAATTAATCAAGAAACGAAACTGAACGGAAATTTCATACCCTTTCCAAAGGTTTCACATTTAAATATCGTATTGAATTCGCTGATCAAATCATGATCTTAAATAAACAACTTTAGCCATGGAAAGTTTTTACGCATTCCAACAAGCAAATTTATAAGTTGGAATATATATACATAAATATAACAAAAAATATCAAGTTCTCTACAACCTCATTAAAACTGGTCACAAACTAAAATCTATTATGATTACTCATGCATACAGTACACGCTCAATAACGTGAACTTATTACCACCAAAGCATTTTATGTTTAATTTTTAGTTGTGTAAAAAGAAAACTTTTCTAAATAGCTGAACGAATATAATATATATATCTATATTTGATATTGATTATTGCTTATCAAAGCTCAATTGAGCTACTTTTTAAAGCTTTAACCTTTGTCCTGTCTAGGTCTATAGTTTCATTGAACAATTTTGGTTATGAGATCCTGTGATCTGGCAATAAAAAGCATTGTTGTCAGAGATTTCGCTGTCGTTGCTAGAAGTAGAGGGTTTTAGAGGAGAGGGGTTGGGGGGGTGGTGTTGCTCTTACAACTCTCGTGTCTGGTTATTTATGGCGCTTAATTCCTGGGCCCACAAGCATCAACATTAAGTCTCTCGACCGAAAACTTGAACGAAACCCATTACGTTAATATTTTCTTCTTTTATTTTTTATTTTTTGTTGTGTTTTTGTTGTTTTGCTTCGCAGTCTCAATGCAAAGTGCTCTTCATTCACAGAACTACACACTACACACACTTGTCTTCGCTTCGCTTTATGTTGAGCATGATTTGGCTTTGGGTTGACGGTTTTTCGATTGCCAGTTTGGTTAGGGGGGCGGGGGGTTGTGTGAGGGTTAGTTTTGGAGCCGCTGTTCCCAGAGTCGGCAAACCGACAAAAAACAAAAAAAACGACCGAAAGAGTCGACCCGGGCACTTCAGCAACAGCAACAGGAACAACAACAAGAACAGCAACAGCGACAGCAACAGCGATCAGCATTCGCCGTTGCCATCTTCGTATTATTTAGCAAATTAATAACCATAAAAATTTTAATACCAGCGTTAAGAAACGAAATCTTTAGCTTGCCTGCTGAATTTCTTACGAAAAAAGTTCGCGCAACCAACAACAACAGCAACAACAACAAGAGACAACTGAGTATGGTTGAAACACACAAAAAACACAACAAAACAACGAAACAAAAATGTGGAAAGAAAAAAAATCAACAAAAAAAAAGGGTAAGAAAAAAAAAGATTAGCAGAAGTGCCGCCATTTAAATTTATTTACTTACGAGTGTGAACTTTATGCCCATGGCGTTCGACTGGCCCTCTCTTACCCATTAACTTTGCTCAACACCGTTTTCCCCCCCTTTGCCCTCCGTTGCCAGTTACCCTTTAGCCGGCTGGCCGGCTGGCCGACCGGGTACAAGCATGAAGAGACGACGCCATCGTTGTCAATGCCAAATGTGTCAGAGACCTGAAGATGCGCGTGAGGTTAACCTATTCTCACATAATCCAACCAACCAATCAACCAAGTGCAGCAGTGTTGGGGCTACGAGGCATGAATGGATGGAACTCAGGTAGTACTGAGGAAATGGTCAACTAGTATGATACAATCAGACCAATTGGTAGAAAAGCACACGAACACGAAACTAGTCGAAACCCAACTCAATGCAAAAGTCTTTTGGCATTATTTTCGGAAACCAACCAACCAAATTACCGAATAGGTATTCATTTGGCAAAGAAAAAAAAAAAGATTTCGGCTCCTCGTTTTGTCCCATTTTACGATTTGTTGCGGCGCTTCAAACGCATTTCGCCGACCCAAGTTCCATAAGTAACGTATTTTTCGGTTCCAATTTCGAACCAATTCTTAAGTATAAGAATGGGAAAGAAAAACAACAACAACAACGACAACAACAACAATTTGGCAGTGTGCCACTGCTCATTATCATTATCATCATCATCTTTATCATAATAATCATTGTCGTTTTAGTCCGTTTCGCAATTTGATTCCAGCTAAAATGAAATGAGATCTTGTTGCCCTAAAAAGCCCAAAAATACAAAATACAAAAAAAATCATCAAAAAATAAAATCAACAAACCCCTACACAATTTTTTATCGTTTCCTTTTGAACTACTCGAAGACGAGGCTTTTAAGTCGGTTCCTGGCTGAGTTGCCTTTATTTTTCTCACACTTTCTCAGCCATACAATATTGTATGTTCAAAAAGCACAATAAACTATTGCGTATATTTTCTGATGACATTTTTACATTTCACTTAAATTCGATTCATTTGTAAAGTCAATAAATAGCATAATAATAATAAAGATAGAAATAAGTAGGTTATAAATAAAGCTTGTGGGAAATGTGGCCATATGCCTTAAAAAAAAGTTTTAAAATAAATTTTAATACCTTTACTTATCAAAAATAATCACAAAACACTGACAAATATTTTTCGGATTATTGTTAGAATCTTTGGCACATTTGAAAAAATCTTAATCGTTGTTTCATATAGTAGAGTATAGACCTAGAAAGCAGTCGCACGTGCTGCGATTATTTCGAATGTGCATTAAGAGTTCACAGATTGTTGCTTTGGAGACTTGTGCATATTAAGTTGTCTTTTGTTTGACTCATAATTAATGCGTCGTCTCAGAAAAGTCATTTGCATACGAAATGTTTGGAGTGGCATTGATTTGACAACGCGCCATGAACAAAAAAAAACCAAAAAACCAAAAAACAAACAAACACAGAAGAAACAAGGAAAAAGAAACACACGCCCAAACACATATATATATATATTTAAAATATAGTATATATATTTTATCGCTGAACCAACTAATTAATGAAATCTACATCAATATCTAATCCGTGCGATCATTGTTCACTGTTCATTAAAGTCAGCTGCGTTCCTCATGGAAATTTTTCGAAACAAAATAATACCCTATAGTTCCAAAGGGATGGTACTTTAAATATATAGTGCACAGCTGTTAAGGCATGATAATTTTAAAGTCAATTGAAATTGGAATCATTTCAGTTCAGACATAAATACAAAAGTTGGTTATCCGTTCATCCAAAAACTCTTAATACTGAGCCAGGAAACTGAAATTCGAACACAACATAGAATTATGCTTTAGGTTTTAAGTAAGACAAGGTTCTCAAATAAGCTCAATAAACATTTGAATGAATGTTTGTAAGATAATGGGTATCAGAAAGTCTAGCATCAACTGTTACTAGAGCACACTATGCTTTTGTTTTCGTTACGTTGATACGCAAAATGATCTGAGGGGCAGCAAATTATGTTAATCTATGAGTGTGAGACGCTGCGAACCAGTTCAATGGAGTTTTACCGACAGCTAGCAACCTGTTGCTTTGTATATGCTAAGCATATGTATTGACATTCCTTAATTTGCTTAATAATCGCCGCTGCAAACTGGCAAACTGGCAAACTGGCAAACTGCCCAACTGGCAAACTGGCCTGGCAACAGAAAAACCACAAACAAATACCAAAATACCGAATAAAAAAACGGTCAAATACCAATCTAGCAACAAGATGAAAACTTTAAAAGTTGCTACATTAATGCTAAAAACAACAATCGAAATATGTCGCCAATATTTTTTATTTATTTTTTATTTTTGTATTTTGTATTTGGGCCGTTATTATGAGCGACTGTGTATTTATACCAGGGAGTTGCTTCTCAGCTAAGATTCTGCGTATGGCAATCGCATTGGCCACGCTTGGCAATCAGCCTGACACACACACACACACACATACATAGTTTTGCCGGCTAGCTCTTTGGTCATGGACAATTGGTTTCCATTGCCATCGTCAGCTGAGAGGCGTTTGGGGTGGAGGGGGGTTGTGTCAACAATCGGTCAGCTAATTGTCGCCAGTACTCAAGTCATGTTGGCCAAGTTACTTGTGTGTGTGTGCCATAACGAATCGCATTAAGCCCCAAAAACAGCTTATAACAAGTTAAAACACCTCCCAACAGAATCCAATTCCTTCGACTGCGCAATACTCTGCAAGCAAAGTCTTACTTTAAGGCGGTAACTTTCAAAATTCACAATATTTATGTATTGAATAGATATATGAAAAAGATTATAAGAATTCAAGAAATTCAAATGACAATTTAAAGTAATATGCAAATGCAATTTTGCTGTTTATTAGGGCAAGTATAACAGTTGCTTTCACCCTCAGGCTTATCAATTGAATCTCTCCTCAAAGATTTACACTATACTATATACTATTTCATATTAATTAATAAATTTAACTTCAATAAATTAGTGAATTCCTTTTATATTTTATAATTTTAAACTTTTGCACAAATATCAATGTTACAGGAAGATTTCATTCAAAGAAATAATTTCTTAATAAAATAATACCAACTGAAAAAAACTTTTATGTATTAAATTTATATTTTGATTGCCTATTTAAAAAAAATATTTAAAAAATCGAGCAAGTAAAAGTTTTGAAAAAAGTGAAGAAAATATGATGCACAAATATCAATATTGCTGAGGTATATGTCTCTATAAGCCAAAAGTTACCTGATTACAAGGCGGAAGTATGAATGGCCATAATAAAAATATATTTGAAAACTTTTATAAATGAAAAAAGTCTTTCAAATGTTTAAACATACATATGAAAGTGAAAACAATTAAATTAATTAAAGCTTTCCGATTAAGAAATTTGTGTCAGCTACTTGCAACAGTTGTTTGTAGAGGAAATCTCTAAACTTCCTTCCTTCCTGTGGTTTCTAATTTTCTCACTAGTTGCTTGTTTTATTTATTTGTTTTTCCTCTGTTTAATGCTGTAGTTTGTTTTACTTAGTTAAGTTAAGTCTTATTCTCTTGGTAACTCAGTTAGTTGAGTTTGCTATTTGAATTGAATTTGAAGGGTTATAAGAAGACACTGTAAGATCTTTTTCGATTAATTTGCGCCTTTAAGGCTTGCCTTTTTTGTGAAACATTTTGCCTGATATGGAACGGTGATCGGAATGGCAATGAAAATTTGATTGGAATCCCATTAACCATGCAATACGTAGATTGAATTTAAATGATGTGTGTGTTCGCGTCCTTTTCGTGTTAGTCTTTCTCTGTGTGTGTGTGCCACAAGTGGGTATGAACGGACGCTCTAAGTGGTTTTCTAACGAAGGATGCTTAGGAACTTAGTGAACAAAATGCCTTAAAAACCCTGAAAAAACAAGTAGGAAGGCTCTAGTCAAGAAATCCCGACTAGACGATACCCTGTGTGTGTGTGTACGCACATACTGCATACTCAACTTCAATGTTCCATACCTCCGTTGTTTGTCACAGATTGTCATTATTTTGTCTAATGTTTCAAACGCCGTCCTAAAGTTTTACAGATTCAAGATTTTGTTCTTATCGATCGCATGTGTATATCAGAAACGGGAAGAGTTATCGAAACAAACGTTTACTGCCTAAGGATTAGACGAGCTTATATTCCAAATCTTCAGTCTCTAGCTCTTACAGTCTCTGAGATCGACGCGCGTCATTATACCCTTTTCTCCAATTTTTAATGTGATCAGGGTATAAAAACGCTGAACCAAAAAAAAATAAAGGGAAAAAAAAACAACATTGAAAATAAAGATGCTTCCACGAATTGAACAACAGCGGCCTCTAATATGCCACAAAAGAAAGCATACGAAAAAAAAAGACAGCAAGAACGAAAAAAAAGGAAAAAAAAAGAATTTGCGAACAGAGAACGAATCCTAAGTCAATGACTCCATTAAGTGCGGTTTTCTGAATTCATTATGCGTTGCCAGGTTTCATTTAGCAACAGGTTGCTATGCCACCCGCTTGCATCTGTATATGTGGCATGCAACACAAGCTAACAATGGCCGAAAAACACAAAAACGTGTGCGTGTGTGTGTGTGTGTGTGTATGATTAGAAACATATTTACGAGTCAGTTGCAGAAATTTTTTCGAATGCATCACTTCAAAGTTGAGTTGCATTCAAAGGATTCTGAGTTGCCCTTTCATTGCCATTTCATTTTCATTACCAAACACTCATTGCCTTTCGACTTTTATGGCTCTGTGCATTTGTCCGCTTTGCCATCATTCAACTTAGTGCGCACAGTGGGCTATACGCATAGAATTGAGGTACTTCTCAATGCAAAATTAAATATTAAGATAATACTTTATCAAATAAGTTACATTAAATAAGTACTTAAAATGCATTTAATGTCGATTTTCCCAACCAAAAATATAAATATTTCTCACATAAATTCAAAGTATTTCTAAAAAATGAGTAAATATTATTTGGAAAAATAAACAAAATACCTAAAACGAAAAACTATTGCCAATATATATATAATATCTTTCTTTTAGGGAATTATTTATGTTGTGTATCTGGCACAGTAAATAAATTTTGCATTTCACTACAAAATAAAACAAAAGAACTATTTATTAATAAAATTAAAAGCGAATTGCTTATTGAATGAAAAACTTTCTTATTAATACGTTTTATAAGCTAATCCAAAAGCTGATTTGAGATTAAACCAAATTATCTGAAATGCAAACAACTTAAAACAAATTGAAGCTGACTTTTGATAACTGAAAAACATATTCTAAAAGACTCTTCTGAAAGTATTAGAAGGAATCACAAAAATTATTAACTGGAATGCAATGAATGTTGTTTTTTTTGTAGCACAAAATAACGTAAAGACCATTTAAAAAGTCTTCACAATCACACACACAGTTCACTAAGGGTAGAGTGTGTGTGCCATAATTCATGTCTAGCCTGTTTGCTAATATAACACTTTAACGCTTAAATTACTGACTCATGACCCCGACTCGACCCGGAGAGTCAACCTAGAGTCAACATAGTAGTGTTCTCCTACGTTATCTGAGGTTTCTACTTCACTCTTCTGAGTGAAAAAGAAAACCGAAAAACCAAAAAACCCTGGAAAAAACTGTACAAATTTTATGCAAAATTTACTGTGTCAACATTTGTTGCCGCTCTGTGTATTATGTGTGTGTGTTTGGTGACACTGTTTGAGTGGGGCAAGGGTTAGGCGTTGCATGCAATGCGTTGTTGTGGGGGGTGGTGTAGGGAGTTATGGTGGTTTGTTACGTTTGGTACACAGGGACATAAGTTAATGTGTACATAAAACACACACACACACACACACACATACGCACACGCACACATGCAAACAACACGCGCCGGACTCGAGTGCCATGCAAGTCAGCATGGGTAGAATGATGCCGCATTCTACGTATCCACTAGTGTCTGCCACACAAAAACCCCAAACCCCCCTCCACAGTCACTCCCCACTTTCCCCCCACTATCCATCAAATCGTTTCGATCGTGTGCGTCTGTTTTAGTTGTGTGTTGCTGCTGCCTTCGTTTCTTTTACCCCTTACCCCTACCCTTTGTCACAGCCCAACCTCCCCAAACCCCTCAACCACTTCTTTTTTTCTTTTTGGTACTTTGTGTGTGTACGCGCTGTTGTTGTTGGTTCATTGCCCGCCAAAAATTTTGAAGGCCAAAATAATATGAGATTTTTTTTTGTTGTCTTTTTTTGCGCTTTCTGTTTAGCTTCTGCTTCTTCGGCGAGCTGCTTTTGTATTTATTGTGGTTGTTGTTGCTGCTGTAGTCATTTCAGGTTTTCCCTTTCTGGCAATATGTACGCGCCGGCAAATGCTTGGAGGTGTGTGTATGTGTCTGTGTGTGTGTGTGCGGTTTGGGGCTCGCCAGTATGTTTGGTAACGGGTGGGGGGAGGGGGAGAGCAAGAGGAAGGTGGTTGAAAGGCGTCCCAAAAAGTTTCACATACTGCGTAGCTACTCTGAATGTACAATACGCACACACACACACACACACACACACCTGTACCTTGTCTGTATCTATTCGAGTGTATCTTTTTATCCACAACTATGCAAGGCTATGTATCTGTATCTGTATCACGTCTCAGCTTTGTCGCCACAATTTACGCACTTTTTATTATATATTTTATATAGTATATATACCCTGTTCTTACATTCGCGTCATGTAGATAAGAAAAGGTACTTCAAAAGCTATAAACTTTTTTTATTCTTAGTCAGATCGTATTTGTAGTTTACAATAATAATGGAATTTAACTTAGGAAAATAACCAAAGAACTAAAAGAGTATTGCTGTGTCGATCTTATCCTGCTACCAGAGTTGCCACAATCTGCTAGCAAACTCATTTGCTTGGCTGCTGTTACAACTTCAAATATTTGCTGATCTATTTTAAAGCTGATTTTCACTTTTTCTTTAGTACCTAGTAGCTACATAATTGGATATAGAACGTAACAAAAAGTTTTGATGGTAAATTATACTTTCGTTTGTTTCTTAATCAATCTTACTGAAAAATTTTAAAGCTAGAAACAAGAAGAACATTTTTTAGATACATTTTTTCTCACTGCCATTTAAAGGTTTAAGCTAAGTAGTTAATGAACCTTTAACTAGATAAGGGTTGTATCTTTGTCTGGTTAATGAGAAAACGAAAAAGTTACAGGGTATCTATGAGTCAAGTTCTGTCTTTAAGAACGCTCTTAAATATTCAATAATTTGGTTTTTTTTTTGAGAGTTTCTGTTGGCGCTGAAGTTCCAAAAAAATAAAACCCGTCTTTGTGCCTTTTATTTTATATTTAGTGAGAGTTGTGGAGTGAATGGGGCTCCTTTCTGCGTATTGAATAGCATTCGGCTTTTGTGTGTTTGTGTGTGTGTGTGTGTGTGTGTGTGTGTGTGTGGATGCCTCGTTCAAATGGAAACTAATTTTGGGGCACCACTTGAACAAACGGCATAAGTTTTTGCCATTTTGCTGATTTAGCAAAAATCAACGAAACCTCAAATCATCGATCGACAGTCAAACTTCCACTTGAGAGATCAGTTAATAAAGCTGATAAATGATAGATACATTTTTTCGGCAGCTGACCAAAAGAAACTACAACAACAACAACAAAAGTTTTTAGAAGTGTGGCTTATATGAACGTTTAAATACGCTTACCAACCGAATATGTTTTTAAAGTATCTTAAAATATTATTCAAAAATAAAATCAGCATGAAAGCATCTTTATAATAATATTATGAGACAAAGTCTGATATGGATAAGAGAAAGGTTTTTTCAGTGTTCGAATAGTAAAGAGACTTAATGACATATTTGAAATACCCTTAAGAGCAAAGTGTATACGAAAATCGATGTGAAAACTTTTGCCGCACACTCAATTTGGCGCTTTAAGCGTCGTTTAGTGTCAAGAAACGTTCAAGTATGTGTACATACATATGTATATACTATATAGTAGTACTATGTAAGTGTGCGTGTGTGTGTGTGTGTGTCTAATTATATGGTAATAGTGGCATACAAATGTACATATAAATTACTCTTATTACAGACAGCGACGCCAACACAACGACAACGACAAATCGACCAACGGACCAACGGTCCGATCAACAGATCGACTAATCGACAGACCTCCCGTTGATCTATTACGCCATCGCTATATTACGTATACGCAATGTTAATAAGTTAGTCATTGGGCCCCAGCACAGCACAGCATAGCACTTAAGCCAACTGACCCGAAGCCAACCGACTAACAAAATAATATTCAAATCAATATTTCTAGCTAGATGCAATCATTCTCATGTTGATCTCATATTCTCTCTCTCTCTGTCTCTGTCTCTATTAACCAATTGTATACAGATAGGAATATATACGAATATATATATTTTTGAGCCAATTAAACAATCAGCAAATCTTTGGCAACTGATTCATCATGACTAATACACCGATCTACTACAATACTATATGTGTCTTAACACAAAATCAATTTCAACTTGAGACACTTGCATGACAAATTTGAAACTTAATATCCAGTTTTATGGCCGTCTAGACATTTGTTTAACTTTTAAACACAATTTCCAACGAAAGATACGATTTGTTAATTGCCAAGCATTGGATATTATTTTATTTTTAAAAGCTTTTGCTTTGATATCATATTTGATTTATTTTCATTAACTATCTAATAAATCTATAACATAATTACTTGTCTTCGAATGTTTATGTTCGTCTACCCGTTTAATTCAACTATCCTATGAGGTGTTTCGAGATATATTACGATATACTACACATACATACAAACTTATGTTGTGTTTGTGGTAGTATGTATGTATGTATGTGCGTGTTTGGATCGTTTAAACATTAACTCATTGTCATAATCATTATCGTTTTCTCGGCTTAGACCCTTTAAGCGCCTAAAAGTTGATCTGTCGCTGATATCATTATCAAGCACACACACGCACACACACGCACACACACACACACACACACATACACACTATTGCTTATGTTCAATCTTGACCAGCGCGTCGACTGTGCGTGCGTTGCCCCCCTTTCCCGCCTCGCACCTCAATCAAAAAAAAAAATAAATAAATGAAATTAGACATTAAAAATGAAAAGGGGAGAAAAAAAATAATCGCAAATGTTTACTTTACCTAAACAGGCAACTCCCCTCTCTCTCTCACACACACGCACACCCCACCAAACCGTTCGTCAATCCCATCACTGTTTAGACTCGCCTCCGCCCACCCGCCACCCGCTCGTTCACATTATTCATTCATCTCGTCTAGCGTTTATTTTGATTTCCATTTCGGATTTCGGCGGCGGCGGCGGTGGCGGCGGGGCAGTCTCTTGGCAACGAGAGCGACAAGCGTCGAAAACGGCGGCAACTTGTTTCTTTGTATAATTTATACGCTTTTTATTTTGATTTGTGCGTTTGGCCTTCTTGAGACGCGCACACACGGACACACGCACACATCCAAGACACACGTGTGGCTAGCTTTTAATACCCTGTAAGTTTTGAAATGCATGATGCAAGCAGGTATTTTGACTCTTCATTATTATCACTAAGCTAATATTCGATTCTTTTTTTCGCTGTTCAACTCGATATAGTATCAAATCCATTTTAATATTTTTACAAATTCTTTTCATTAACTATATAACAATCTATATATTATAGGAAAATTAAACGAGTTATTAAAGGATAAGTCAAAAGCTTTATACTGTCAACAGTTTTTTCCAGTCACTATTGTATGAACTTTATTCGATGCGTACAATATTAAACTTTTAACATTATCATAGATATATATATATATTTTTTTAAGTATAAAACATTTTATGGAATATGAACAGTGTTAAAAAATGTCTTGTTCAAGTTGGATTTACCTATAATAGTTATGTATTCCACATAATATTTTGAGAACGTTATTCAAAAATATTCTTTACGAACGTTTCACAGTCATTTGAAATATATGCAGGATATCTTCAAGTCGGATTTGCATTAACACAATCAATGCAATCAGCTTTATACTTGTTTATTATTGCTTACAGCCTGCCTGTTGAGGGTGGTAGAGAGGGTTGGGCGGGGTTATGCTGATATTCTCGTTGTCTTTATTTTGATTATAGCAGTTTTACATACGATTCAGATTCATTCGCTGTTTAACTTAGCTGCCAGTCTTGTTCTTGTTCTTGTTATTGTTGTTCTTAGTCGCTTTTCCATGCCAAACCAATTATCGTGCTTTTTCCCCTTTCTCTGCTCTTTTGCAGTTCTCACTTTTATTTTGATTTTAATCTTTTGCATGGCAGGCCTTGCTTTTAGTCGGATCTGGGTCTGTGTCTAGTTCTGGGTCTAGGTCTGGGTTAAGGTCTGGGTTTGGGGTCTTCAGTGTTGGGTGTTAGGGCAATGGGACAGTAGAAATTGTCACAATAATGCTTGCAATGACTAACTGTGCGTATTTATTAACATATACGTAAGTACAGTGCGCGCCCGTTAACGTTAACTAAACCAGGGCAAGGAAAGTAAAAGTTAACAAAACTAACTATTTATTTAAGTTAAAACACAGCTAGCTTCCTTAGACTTTTTAATGGTATTCTTTGTTCATGTTCTCAAGTGTTCACTCATCAAGCAAGCACTGTACCTGTGTGTGAGTGCCATTCATTGGATGCAAAAATCTCATAGCCCGGATATAACAATTAAACGGCGCCTGTAAACGCTTCGAAGCGAAACCTAACACTTAGCAACTCCGATTGCAGCCATTTCATTCATACATACGTAAGTACATACATACATACATTCATACATACATACATACATACATACATACATACATACATACATACATATATACATACATACATATATACATACATACTTACATACATATATACATACATACATATATACATACATACATATATACATACATACTTACATACATATATACAAACATACTTACGTACTTACATACTTTCATATTTACATACTTACATACTTTCATACTTACATACTTACATACTTACATATTTACATACTTACATACTTACATATTTACATACTTACATACGTACATACTTTCATACTTACATACTTTCGTACTTACATACATAAGTATTTATTCATTCATTCAATCATTCATTCATACATTCATATAATCATTCATTCATACATTCATTCAATCATTCAATCATTCATTCATGCATTCATTCTCACACTACGCTGCGACCCTAACAAGTTTCGTGCCTCAAACTTAAACTCCAACTCAAATTCTGTTTTTGGTGTTTGTTATTATTGTTGTTGTTGTTGGTGTTGTTGTTGTTGGTGTTGTTGTTGTTGGTGTTTGTGTTGTTGTTGTGGGTGATTCTTTTTAATTATAAACGAAAAAACCAAAACAAAATAAGAATACGATCCAAAAAACACTGACGCCCACTGTGAGATATGCTTGCCTATGCGGATCATTAACTTTGCTGCTCCTTTTATGTACTTACCCTCCCTCCCCCCCCCCCCCCCCTCCCACTCCACCTCTTCTGGCACGCCAGTCATTATTTGTTTGTTTGGCTTTTCGGTTGTTGTTGGTGTTGTTGTTGTTGCGGCTGCCCCGCATAGTAAACATTGACAGCATTCACTTTACTACTACTGCTGCCAGCTACTGTCGCACATTTATAAATTCATTCATTCATTCATAATTTCCCATTTCATTCATACAGCTTTGCATGTGTGTTGCTGCGTGGGCAGCTGCCACACCAAGCTTACACTCTCACACACACACAGACAAGCAGCAGTTGTTGCAGCCTCAAGATTTGTTCGTTGCTTGCCCCGCTTTTTTTTTTTTGATGTTTAGGCTCAACAAATTTGTCAATTTAGCTTGATTAAGTCTCTTCACTCTAGTTGCATTTCGCACGCTGCCTAAAAATCATTTGAATCATAGTTATTGTTACGAACACTTTGAAAACATGTTTGACACGAATCTGTATACCCTTTTTATTCATTGTCTTCGTCTTCGCATTTATTCCATTCATCAATTCAAAGTATAATTTTGATGGCAAGCTTTTTTTTATTTTTTAAATGCGACGCAATTTCCACATTCAATTCAACTTAGTTATATTCGCCTCCAATGGAAAGCCTATTGTGTTTTTGTGTGTGCATGTGTGTGTGAGTGTGTGTATAACTGCCGCTGCTTGCCACAAATGGACAAGAAACTTGAGGTCTGGCCAGCAGTTGATCCGCATTTGGTATTGGCTTTTAGGCCTTTCCGTTTCGCGTTTAATGTTTATGTTTAGTTCATGCCAAATTATTTGCCCTCACAAATGTAACACACAGCACAGGTGTGTGTGTGTGTTTGTGTGTGTGTTGGTTGTGCGATGACAGCACCCACAGCATTTATATCTCTGAGCTGACTGGGCTTAATCGCAATGTGGGCGTAGCAATTGCGGCGCCTTCTTAATCAATCTACGATGACTTACAAAAGTCGGTTGAAGTTCTTCTTTTTAGTTGGTTCTTGGTTGGCCAACTTTATAGTCTTTGCAACAAACAAAAGCTCATAATGCAACAAACAAAACGAGTATAATGTGATTGACTTATAGATTTATTGACTTCAACACCTTACAGAAAGTAAGCAGAGAATTGTAGTTGATTATCTAATCGAGAATGCTGACTTAAAATGACAACTTGAAAAGATTTAAGAATATATTTTATTCGTTAACGTTTAAATAAAAAAACAAATGTGATTAAGTCATAATTATTATTTAAAATCTAAGATAAATCAATGAAACATGGAATAAAAAAACGTTTTTATTTATACATAAAAAGTCTTTCACAGAAAATAACTTGAAAGCTTGCATTCAGGAACTTTGGACTAAGATTTTCTAAGTGTTGATTCTCGATAAATAAAAATTATTTAGTTTCATGCAAACTGAATGATCTTAGTTTTGAGTTTCATGCAAGCAAAGAGATCTGGGTTCTAACTAATGAAGCAAGTTTTTAGTGCCACTAAAAGATTTCTAAGCTGCATCTTAACCTTAATCTGAAAGATACCATAGTTTGTATAAGAGCTTTTATTAAAGCTAACAAACCGTGACATTGAAAAAAATCTATAAATTATATTGATTTGTTCAAGCACAAATAAATTGCATAAATTGTTGATGGATGCTATTAAACAAACGTTGTTGTTAAGCTTTGCAATTCAATTGGTCAAAGGTTGTTAAAACATATATATATGTATGTATGTAGCTTTGGCTTTAAGTGAAATTCTTGGCACTTACTCACAGCCTTAACCAACTGTCGTCTGTCATTTTGCATAATTATATTGACAGCAGACAAACAGACGTATATATATATTAGTGTTGTTGTTAAATTAAATATTTCTAACACGTTTTGCAATTTGTTCTTTTTTTTCCAGAACTTGGCTTAAAGCTTGTAGGCGTAAGACATACCTAAGTCAATGCGTAAAAGTAAAAGATACAAAAGTATCTGAGTGTGCGTTTGTGTATCTCATTGTTGTTGCTAACAGCAGCAGCAGCATTTCTAGCTAAACAGCAGCCAGCTGTGAAATGAAAAGGCATGCGTGAAATTCCAAAGATTGTATAATACGTTTTAGGTATACACACCCATACACACACATACATACATATATATAGTGATGTTAATAACGAAATGATCGGAAAGGCCTTGCCATATAAGCTGATTTCCACAAATACTTGTTCCATGAATAGATCAACTACAACAACTACCACAACTCACACGAATCACACGAATCACGACTAACTAAATGTCTGGCGCTAGTTTAATTACACATATTTAGTTAATTAGTTTGTTAGTTAAGTTAGTCAGTCAGTCAGTTAACCAGTCTACGAACAAAACTTAATTGGCAAGAATGTTAAAAATTCGAGCAGTTCTCGAAATAATTACAACTGGTTCCGTTACATATTAACGAATAAATCAAATTATCATTATACCCTTACAGAGAGGGTGTTACGCTATTGTTTCAACACCCCATAAACTTATTTCTCGATTAACAACTGGTTTTGGTTTGAATGCAAATGTATCATTTTTGACCACAAGTAAACGATTCATAGAGTAAGACGAGATATTGAATTAAATCTAATAACTATAAGTGTATATGCAAAATGATTTTTGTTAGCAAATACAGTGGGAGCTCGATAACGTTAACTTAATAAAGCATAAGATTAATCGTACAGCTAAACCAAACTAACTTTATCCCTGGTAGTTCATTGTAGTTCGTTCACGATTTTTAGCTAGTTGACTATATTGAACGATCTTGTTAAGCTTAAAGTCAAATACTAAACTTAACTATACATTATTTTGATTATTTCATCAGGACAAGATTTAATTTTCCTGTAGCTTAATCACTAAAATTATTCAAAGAGTATTATATATTCGACTATTCAAACTTTATTTGCCAGCATAATGACATATTCAGAACTATTATCTACCTAAAAGTTTTCAATGTTTACATCCTTCGAAAGAGATTTCTTATCACTGATGAATCTTCCGTACTAGAAATCACATTTATAGCCCAAAAAGATCTCAAGGTCTAGTTTTCAACATAATAAGCATATGAATATATATTTATATACGCAATATATATATTTGTATAAGAGATTAACTTAATTGGTAAGTCATTAAATAAGAAACGACTTTCAAATGAGCCAAGCCCATTGATTGCGCAGCTAGTTTAGTTTAGTTTAATGCAGTTAAGTTTTGCCTAGCTGTGTTTAGTTTAGTTGAGTTTAGTTTTAGTTTAGTTAAGTTGTTTAGTGCGCCATCGATTGCGTATCTGATAATCGACTTATCGCCCAATGAAACTCAAGGCTCATTTGTGGATGATGAAACTTGCGCCGAAAAAAATGCGTCGCAAATTAATTTCGCCGTTTAATGGCTAATAAATATGTATACTCGTAAATGTATATATATATATATATATGTATGTATGTATTTATATGCATATAAATTGTGTTAGTTGTTTGTTTTCACTAAGAAAACAATAAATATAATACGTGTATTTACAAATTGCGTTCTAGTCGCGCTCCGGTTTTAAATGCGTTTTCTTTTTGTTCCGTTTGGTTTTTCGTGTTTGTTGTTGTTACTGTTGTTGTTATCAATTATCGTGTGCGCTGGTTCTGGGTGTGCATTTCACCCGGAATCCGTATCCGTATCCACCTGTTCTGTGACCCAGTGAAATGAGCCTAAATACTTTTTAATCAACTAACCGAGAGTGCAGCAACTGGTTTTGGTTTGTTGTTGTTGTTTGGTTTTTTTTTGTTGATGGTGTTCAGTGGTGCCCATTGATGGTCAATTTCATGCGTTCATACCTTCACCATTGTGTGGACACGCGCCGTTGACCGGGCCAACAGACCACAGACCACAGACTACGTACCACGGACTTTTGGCCACGAGCCACGCATATTGAACAACTTCCGTTTTGTGCTTTGACTTCGGCGTTTAATTGCCGAGTTAACCCAATGCACATAACACTTTGGCTAATTACCAATAACCGGACACAAATACACAAACATTCATACATATATATGTATATGAGTATATATATATTCACAAATCAATATTGATAGAATAAAGTGTGATTCATTCGATTAGAATTGTGTGTATGCCTAACAATTGGAAATTGTTTAAATCACGCCTCGTCAATAGCGTTTGCTAATTCTCAAACCTCAAACTGATTAGAATAGAATACATATAATACCATTTAAGCTTTGTTGAAATTACTTGTTGGTAATGGTTATTAACTATTATCACTAACTGTATTCAATACCTTATGTAAAAGATATTTTCGATAACGAATAATTCCAAATAACCTTAATTATATAAATATCATTACTTTTCGCTGCTTTTACCCGCGCCTGTCAAAGTCCGCTACTGGTTTGAGGTCTGCTTATAGTTGAATCTGTGCCTGTCAAAATCCGCTCCTGGACAGAAGCGCTGATTGTTTGTTGTTCTATTTTAGATTTATGCGCAAACATCAATCGAACATTTTTCGGACTGCAACTGTTAACTACCTAAATACATACATACAAACATGTGCGTTTGCAGGTACATATCTTTTTGGATAAAGATCGTTGAGTTCATCAAGCGACATTTCTGCGACATTTTGTCAGTGTCATGCCGCATAATTGTTGTCACTCATTTCATTCCCATTCCCAATGTATACCCATCCATCTATCTTTATATCCATCTATCTATCTATATGCGTGTGCGTGTGCGTGTGTATTTGTATTTTAACACTCGTAGCCATTCATATGTTTTTCGAAAATTGAAGCGTTCAACAAATTCTAAGAATCTTTCTCTAAGTAGCTTAGCTACTACCTGCCGAATCTACCATTTACGCAGTTCCGCAAAAACCCAATTCACAGAGAGAAACACATTGTTGTTGTTGTTGTTCCTGTTCCCGTTGTTGTTTGCTTTATCTGCATCATTAAGTGCCTGGCAGAAGAGGGGCGTCTAGTTGTATCTTATCAGCTAGCATTGGCAGGGACAATTAGCTTCTCCCCTCGCCCTGCGATACTCTTTCCTTCCACTCTACTCCACTCCACTTCACTCACAAAATATAATATATATAATAAAATAACAGAACAAAATTTTAGTTCGGAAATTCTTGTGTGTTGTCTTCCTGCTTCTCTGAACTTTGCTTGTCTGTCACACCAGCTCTTATCAGTTATCCCCCCCCGACCATACCTCCCTCACTAAACACCCCTCTTAGTTAGATGTGCGTAATAGGCGTCCATGAACATTTCAATTAAGCATCAATTTTATTAGCTTCAACAAAAATAAATACTACAAAATAAATAAACCCAAAAATTTACATCAACCAATAGAGAATTGGGTATGCCTAAGATTTAATACCCTTTAAATAAAGAATTGCTTTAGATCGATGAAAATTCCGATCACAAACTTCGAATACCCTAACCAAACACACAGATTATCAGAACGAAAAAAAAATCAATTAAATAATATTTATAGATTAACGTTTATCAAGTAAATTTCGACGGTGTCTAACCTCCAACTCCCCCGAAAAACATCCACCCTGCCCTATCAGAGCTTGGCTAGATGGTGTGCGAAGCTATCACTGACCTTGCCAAAAGTATTTACAATCTGTATGTATGTGTGTGTACATGTATACCCTCTGCTGTGGTATGTTCTTTTCATCGCGCAAGATGAAACGAAACTATTCAAAACAAGTAAGAAGGCTCTAGTCGAGGAATCCCGACTAGACGATACCCTGATCCCTATACTTCACGCGTACAGTCAGTGCTTGCAAGTATGTGTGTGTGTGTGTGTGTGTGTGTGTGTGTATGTACGCACATACTGCATACTGCATACACAACTTCAATGTCCCATATCTCCGGTGTTTCTTAACCGATTTCAATAAAAATTTCACAGATTGTCATTATTCTGTTTTATAATTCAAATTGCATCTCAAAGTTTTCCAAATTCAAGATTTTGTTGTTATCGATCCCATGTGTATATCGGAAACGGGAAGAGTTATCGAAAATCGGAAAGAAACTTGTACTGCCTAGGGATTAGGCGAGCTTAAGTTCCAAATCTGGAGTCTCTAGCTCTTATAGTCTCTGAGATCGACGCGTTCATACATACGGACAGACGGACGGACAGACGGACAGACGGACAGACGGACGGACAGACGGACATGGCTATATCGACTCGACTGTTGATGCTGATCAAGAATATATATACTTTATGGGGTCGGAGATGCTTCCTTCTGCCTGTTACATACTTTTGCACAAATTCATTATACCCTTTTTTCCCATTTTTAATGGGACCAGGGTATAAAAATGTATTTAACTTGAAACTACAAAGCTGAAATTTGCACAGCACAAAAAGGAAATGCTTAAAGTAAGTTCCTAGAAAAGATTTCTTAAAACTCTTCTGAGAAATGTTGTAAATTCCTTGGTAAACTTCCGCAGATTAAGTTGAAGTTTATTTTGAAATATCTTTGTAAGAGTTCATAGAAAATTGTTAACTTTAAACCATTTTGTGGAAACTTGTGGATCAGATATTAAGGAATGAGACAGACATAATAAAACACTGAAAGCGGCTAATACCAACCGATTCAAGGTGTCAGCATATGTTATGGCATAGGTTTTCTTTGGATACTTTTCCCCAATCCATTTTCCTTCGATTTTTGTACGGTTCGTCAAGAAAAAAGCGTAGAGTCTCAAAATGAAAAGGTGGACAGGTGCACACCAAGGCCAGATAGGGTAGGATTGGATTAGGACAGGGCAGGACTAGAGCTAGGTTGTAGGGTATAGGGGTAGGTGGTAGGGGGTATATCGACATGTGGAGTGTGTTGTAAAGGGAAAGGGAACAAGCTTAGCTAATCTCATACCCTAAACCGAAAGCATATGTATGCATGTATGTGTGTGTATGTGTTTGCCAGCATGTTTATATATATGTTTATGTATATTTATGTATATATGTATGTATGTATGTATGTATGTACGTATGTAGGTATTGGATGTTGCCAAGTTGGCGCTGTGACGACGTCAACGATAACGGCGACAACGTTGGCGCTGGCGCTGGCGCTTATCAAACACGGAAGCTTTGCCGCAGCTAACAAGCATACACGCACTCACACACACACACACGCGCGCACTACGCACACACACACGCACACACACACGCACACACACACACAAGCATGTGCATATGTTAAAGTTGGTCTTTTTGGTTTGTTTTTCTTGTATGTTTCGCTTATGTTTTGCGTTTATATTCTTTCTTGTGGCTTTTAAATTAAACAAACCGCCGCTGTGTTTGTGCATATGTATGCGTGTGTGTGTGTGTGTGTGTATCATCGTGCCGCATATGTAAATTAACCTTTATTTGATTTATACACACAAACATACATAGATACATATGTATACAGATGGATACCTTTTGGATACCCTGCCAAACTAAAAGGGGGCATGCCTCAACAAGATCATATCTCAACTAGTTCACGTACTAAAACAATAGTCAATATAAGCCTAAATATACATAAAAAGCTTTGTCCATGTTTAATCAGCCTATCCAACGATTTAGAAAGCTATGGTAAAGACAAAGCTATAAATTAAAAGTTAAAAAAAAAACAGTTACATGAATTTTGGCAAAAATCATCAAATTCAATTTTAAACATCCCATCAAAAGATACATATATATAACCTACATAAATCAGCCTATATAAATATATATATATATATAAAGATATACAAGCAGATGTAGACATCTAAAGCAAATTTATTGCCAAAATAAATCAAATCAAATCAGATTAGAAAAAAACACAATTCGTTAACATAAAAATAAAAATAAATAAAAAAAAAAGATACAATTTAGAAACTGAATAAATACGAATTACTTTCTGTTTTCCAATTATATATATCGAGTACTAATATACATTATTTTTTTATTTTGCAAAAGGTCTAAAAACCTTTCCAGTAAATATCGCATTCATTCGAAACGAAACCTTTCGCCAAGAATCCAACCTTTAAAATCTTTTTTTATTATCTTCTTATTATCATAATTAATTGATTTGAAGCTATTCATTTAATGTGATATGATTCCAGCGAAATGTTTTCATCTTTGCCAATTCCTTTGTGCCTACCTTTCGAATTCTTATTCCTTTTTTTTGCAAAACTTTTCCATCAGATACTCAATAGATTTATCTGCTTCAAGCGAGCTTCAAGGGCATTCAAACTTCAGCTAACCATTGAGAGCATCTACTTTTTTTCTACTTTTTTGTATTTTTTTGTTCTTTTTCTATTTTTGCTGTGACGTACTTTCCGTATTGCGTATCTTGCAGATTGTGTTGCTCAGTTAGCTGCCAAGCGATTTGGGCATTGATCATGTGACGCACACACATTGAGAGAGAGAGAGAGAGACAGACTTTGGTACGATATAATATGTACCTTCAACCTATACGAACATGAACATGAAAAACACTTTTTAATACTTGCTTACTTGTAATAGGATACGTTGCGCTTGGCTCTATTTTATTGCCAGCCGACCCAGGCCAGGTCTGCTTACTTTACACATACATACAAACCAACGAGTGTGTGTGTGTGTGTGTATTTTTATTTGGGAAGCTACTTGAGCTGACTCTAAGTCCGTCTGTTTGTCGGTGAAGTGGCCTGTGCAGGTGCTGCTTAAACCGTTCCCACAGGCCACACAAAAATAGAAGGGAAAAACCCGAGGCGAGGCGAGGTAAATAGATAAGCTTAGGTAGCCGAAGATAATATACCCTTGCAACACATATATTTTGAATTGAATCTTCGTTATATTCTTGCTAAAAACAAATATTTTGTTAGTTGTGCGATTTGTAACCAAACTCTCCAACAAACTCCAATCAAAATAAACGAGAAAGTAAATATTGAAATACGAAATAAGTGTATGAATTGAAATCTAAAACGAAAATTCTCACTGGTCAAACAAATGTTAGCGAGTACACTGAAATGAGATTTAACCGATTTACCATATGATCCTTTTGCGCTCAATGTCAATATTTGTTTTGTTCACATGAAACGAAACTGATCCTTTTTGGAAATGAAATGTTTGAGATTGTTATTGTTGTATATGATATTTGCGATAACATTCAAAAACAAACAGCTTGTTACACTTAACACGATTTAAGCTTCGTTGTTTGATATCAATAGGTTTTTTGGTAATTTTAACCTAGTTTTTTCTATCACAATATCCTAAGAAAACTACTTGCAAGATCTGCCTTAAGTTTTCACTTGCTATTCTTAGATCCTTAGTAGCTTGAAAGATAAAGTTTAGCCTTAAAATTAGTATTAAAAGATATGCAAATATAATAATAAGAACTAAAAGAACTAGTTTCATGCATATATATTTGAAAATTGTGAAGTTTACAACATTCAAAGTCACAAAGTAGCTGAGAATATTATTAAAGATATGTTATTCGTGCTTTAGATATTTAAGATGTTATTGAGATAACTTTTTATTTTAAGCAAACGATCATATTGTACATAGATTCTTTAGATTTTTAACATTTTACTTTTATTTTATTTTTATTTATTTTTTATTTTTTTTTTATTTATTTTTTTTTTCACACATTTACTTGCTTAAGTTTTGAAATGTGAACTTTGTATATAAAGGCTTTGAAGTTCTTGCGTATCGTAGGTTTTGAGAACTTGTTTAATAATCGAATCATGAATAGCAACGAAGTTCGAAAGTAGCTTTAGAACTAACGTTCGATTCACAGCCTACTATCAATTTGTAGCCCATGCTGGGTTCAACTTGTATTATTGATGGATTCTGTTCAATTAGAATATGACCGCAACAACCAACCAGAAAGAGATGAAAGAGGGATAGGAGAAGAGAGAAAACGAGCACAAGACCATTAAAAATGTCAACGAGTGCTCGTAAATTTGATGAATGTGTATCTGTGTGCGTGTGTGTATCTTGTATATGTATACAGCTGGGTGTTTGATGGATTGATTGATATATGCTGGTCCAACCCTCCAACAACTGTCGCCCCTTTGTATCTGTGTATGTGTGCGTGTAATCAAATGTCAGTCAGACGGTCAGCAACAGGCTGCAGCAGATTGCGGCATCTAAAAGTTGTGAATTGTACGAAGATTGCGTGTGGGCCGAAACGAAACAAATGCAAAACACACATCAATGTGCTGGCTAATGAGGCTGGCAAATGGATTTTCTTCTTATATATGTGTGTGTGTGTGTAATAGGCACAAAACCTAATAACAGTTCAAAGGCAATTTGCCATTTTGGATTGCCCATTTCAGCTGTCCATCTGTCTGTACAAAATAGTTACTTACGCATACATAGATACATAGGATACATGCAGATGCAGATGCGGCATAGGTATAAACAGTAGCTGGGCCAATTATGCACACATATGGCCAAGAGGCTAGCGTATTGTCCAGAACGCTGTGACTAAGCCGATGGCGCACAACGTTTTTTTGGCTCATTACATATCTCTCCCTCTCTCGCTCTCTCGCTCTCACTCGCTGTGCTTGTGTTTATGTATCTTGTAGATACATTGTCGGCAACATTTTGCTTTGCTATTAATACGATTCTTGTGCTATTTCCGTGTTCTATACAAAACGGCATTTATTTAGTAGCTCTCTCTATGTATATAGATAGATATATATATATACATATATATATATATGTATGTATTACGCGTTTGTGCTTTTGGCGTTTGCATATCTACGAATGTATCTGCGTATCTGCGTATTTCTGTTTGATTTTGCATTTTGTTGTTGTTATTGTTGTGCCTCTATTTCTGTATCCTACACACACACACACACACACACGCACACTTAGATATACATAACAGCGCATTGTATTTGCATACGTGCGAGTTAGTTAGAAGTCAATCAAAGTCGACTCAAACATGCGCTGCAAATGTATCTTACAGATACGCGATCGTAACCAGATTGTCCACCAAAAGAACTTGATGAAACTTCCTTCGCAAGCATTTTTCATATTTTTCATTGGAAAAAATACGCATAGAAAATCATAATTAAACGTTTGTGGATAAAAAATATTTATTTAAAATATCCATAAATACGTTTTGTTTATTTATTATGCGTTCAACTTTTAATACGCCCATTAAAAAAAATCTGTGCAGAATAATGAAAAGTGAAAGAAAAAAAAAAACTATTCAGTTTAATTATAAACAAAATAAAGAGAATAAGAAACGTAGCGGAGCAGAAGGAAGTAGAAAATCAAAAGGAATGAAACGTGCGTAGCTTTTTCGAAAATAGGTCAAATCTATTTCGGTCGGCTCATAAAAATAAAATAAGAAGAAAGAAAGAAAAAAAAAAAGTTGAGAAAAAAAAACCGAAAGAAATCAATAAAAAATAATGAAAAACAGCAAACGGTTTCTTTCTCAGCTTTCCTGCCTGCTACAATTTTTTTTTTCTTTCTATTTCTTTTTTTTTGCATTTTGTATCTATTTCGCTTCGGCTCCTGAGTTTATTTTTGTAGTTGTTGTTGTAGTTGGCACCTTTTGTTGTGGAAAATTTTTTGGCGCGCTGATCTCATGCCCGAACAGCATCTAAATATCATCTAAATATTGTTGCTAAGTCGTATCACACAGCCTGCTGATGATGATGAATACAAAATAGAATATATTTATTTATTGGCACAGATGTAATCAGATTTGGATTTTTAAGCCGATAGCTTCGCTTTAATTACAGAGTCAACGTTCAACGAATCCCTAACAAACAAATAACCCAAATCTGAATCCAAACCCAACTCAAAATTCGCCTTGAGAAAACATTTGCAAAATTTCAACCAATAGCTAGATTATGTATCAGAAGTGAAGGCTCAGCTCGACTCAGCTCTGAGTTTGGGCTTCAATATGATGATTAATGGTTGAAAGTTTTTGTTTGCCCCCAAAAAAAAAGACAACAGCTGTGGGAAAAGTCTTGTACATATGCCAAAGCACTCGCAACACTTTATATATACATATATATCGTTTATCAAATTTAATAGCCAATTGCAAAATAAACATAATTGAATTATAATTTTGTTTTTCTTCAACAAATAACAAACTTATTTTATTTGAATTATGATTAATGATTTGCCAAACATATAGAAAGTTCTTATTCAATTCGAAAACTGTTACCATATATGGTGTGACATCACTTTCTATTATTTTACCATCTTTACTTACTTCTTCAACTCGGAATCTGCATGTTGAGCTTAACTTTTAGCCAACAACTTTCGAAACTTTATCATTCAAATGAATTATTTCTTATTTATAAAAAATCCTGCAGTTCATATTTATATACTAAATATTCCTTAATACTTCGTAATAATATGAAACAGAACAAATCATATATCTCTTTAAGATTTTCGTTAACCTTTCTTACTTTTTTATCATTCCCTACTCATTGGATCTATCATACTTTAACAAACTTCTTCAGTTCACATTTATAACCTAAATATTTCGAAACACTTTAATGTAATGTAAAAAATCTGGAAAGAGTAGAAATCATCTATCTTTAAGATTGTTGTTGTGTTACGTTTTACCTTTTCCATTTCGAATTGAACAAGTTGACTTTTATAAATGTTAAAGCAAACAGTTGCCAGTTAAATTGGTGGTAGATGTTTTTCTTTTTGGCTGTTTTTTTGTTTTTTGTTGGTTTCATTCATTTGTGCAGACAGGATATGCTTTCAAGCCAAATTCCACTTGTCATTGCTGTCCGCTTCGTGCGGCTGACAAATGTTTGGCTCACAATTGAAATACTGTTTGACACCAGGCCATGACTTATGCATGTATGTTTGTATGTTTGTACTCCGTACTAAGAACTACATTATGCACTATTTGGAATATAAAAAAGAAGAAGAGCTCTACCTATCTGCCTGTCAACAGGAACATCTCCACTATGTGTGTGTGTGTACTTCGTCCTGATTTCAACCGTGTGACAAATCGCATGAGAACTTTATCTAGGGAATTTGTCAAATCCGTTTAGACATTTATTTGATTGTCCGTTTGCGATCAGAAAAGAAAAAACATTCCTTTATATGATTTGCTGTTGACTATTTCATGTCATTTAGTAACCCTTAAGGAAAAATCGAATTTCAAAAATTCTGTGCATTGAAAGTTGAAAAGATTGAACAAAAAAGTTATAACAACAAATCAATATCCCAAAAAATGACTTCAGCTCTGCAAAAAGCAATAAATTTGGTTCAAATAAAGCGAACCAAAAAAAAATGCAAAATAAACTGTTCCAAACAATTATGAAAAACAGTTATGTTTAAGTCTTATCTGCAGCTTCTGCTCACATCAAGCGATCAAGAGATGCACAAGTGCATGTTGCAGTTGCAGTTGCTGTTTCAGTTGCAGTTGTGTTCCTGGAATTTTCAGCTGGCTTATCGGCGTTTTTGGGATTTTATGGCCGGTAGTTCTAAGGGAAATTGTCATTAAAACTGGCCATCCATAAAAATGAAGCGCTTCAGCGTGAAACCAAATAATATACTTTCAAAAATATACTTGTACACTGGTCAAAAATCGTGTACACTTAAGTACTTGATATATGTTTATCTTAAAAAAAAATCGACTAAGAAAATTCTTATGAAAATGTACAATTTTGTATACGGAACAAACTGTACTGGCATACAAATAGATATATATATATTATATATATATATATATATGAGTTTTCTCAAAGTGTAGATATGCAGTTGCACAGCCAGCAAAAGTAACATAAAAACCACTGATCATAGATCTATGCAATAACTAACTTTGTAGCATACTAACTGAAGCAGAGAAAGCGAGTGAAATAGAGAGATAGAGAGAGAGGTAGATAAAGCCCGTATGTGCATTTTTAACGATCCCTTACATTTGGTTCCTCTTCATATCATTTGGCAACTCTATAAGTACCATTTAGCTACCTTCTCTGGCGCCTACCTGTTCTCCCTTTCAGTGCACCTGGTGCGATTCGAATATATACAACGATATATTATTTGTTATTTAACCAGCATCGCGATTATTATTTCATGTATATCAAAACAATCCTATTTCCGTTAGTATTCGTATGTGTGTGTGTGTGGAGTTAATTATACACGTTGTTGTTGTTAGTATTGTGACGGGCGGGAAATAACCAAACGTATCGCAATGTGGCTGACTAATTGTAGCCCCTTTTTTACCACCTCAGCCATAATGCCATAATGCTCGCACGAAATGGGGACTTTTTCTTTTCACCCCTTGCCCCTAATCCTAAACATTCGTTCGTTTGCTTATTAAATTGTCGCATTTGCATGTTTGTTTATGCCGTTAAGTTTATAATTACTTTTTTTTTCTATTTTTACTATTCCGATGACAAAGAATACAATGACTAATGCAAACGAATTTCTTGAGAGTCAGCTTTAACCCGCTTTAAGTCAGATCTATCCTGTTAAGAGGGAAAACTTATCGATCTTATTGGCTCAAAGAGTTGGTATTATATACTTCGTTCTAAATGTTAAATACTTTATTTCATTATTTGAATTTCAATCAATTTTAAATGGTTTTTAACTTTCTGAACAAACCATATTTTCTATTTGCAAATGTTGTCGAATAAATCATTTAGTTTCGTTCAAAATTATTCAATCTCAATCTTTCGCTTGAAAATTGATTCTACGTGGCGTGGAAAGGAAGGAAAGGAACCAAAAGTATGTTCAAAGTGAAACCGTTTCAGCATTGGCATAAGGGAAGCAGATGCAGTCACTTCTCCATATGGAACATCTCGCCGAAAAGTGTTTATCGGCATTTCTGGCAAGTTATCGGTAATTGTACACCCTGCCGCAAGGAGTTCTTTCCCTACATCTTTTGGCTGGTGCTTAGCTTAAGCTTTATTGGCGCCTATCGCAGCCTCTCCGAACTTGCGACCCTCTATTATGCCCCAGACTGTACAATCGAAATGTGGCGACCTCGCAAGTTCTTCATTTTCGATCTTGAGCTGCTGCGTCGGGCACGTATCGTGGGCGCCATCCTTGGCAGCTTTACTTGGCTAATGATGATCTTTGCACTGATCAATGTGAGTTGAGTCTTCCAATTGATTCGAGTTTAAATTGAGTAATGTTTCAAAACAGTTTTCGACAAATATATATAAACATATTTATTATACCCTGAACCTGAACATTGAAACTGCGTAATGGTTTTGTGCTTAAGTATGTAACAGACAGAAATAAGCATCTCCGATCCCATAAAGTATATATTTTTTGATCGGAATCAAGCCAGGTCAGTTTGTATGTTTAGACGCGTCGATCTTAGAGACTATAAAAACTAGAAACTCCAGAATTGGAACTTAATTCCTAGGCAGTATGCATTTTTTTCAAATTTTCGATAACTTTTTCGATAACGAAAAAATGTTGAATATGGAAAACTTTGAAATGTCATTTGAAACATCGGAGATATGGAACATTGAGGTCAAGTTAAGTAAGCAGACACACACACACACACATACTTGCAAGCACTGACTAATACGCGCTAAGTATAAGGTTTAGGGTATCTTCTAGTCGGGCTTTGCCGACTAAAGTCTACTTACTTGTTGATCAACATTTAAAGCAAAATATGTCAAAAACATTTTCAAACCCTGACAAATCTCACAAAGTGAATGAATGTTTGATATATTGTTGAAAATCCTTTTAATACCCTTTCCTTAACCCTGTCTCCTATACATTAAACGATAATCGGACAAACAATATTATGTATTAGACATCTGTTAGCCAAAATTGATACTGCTTATTATTGTTGTTTAGATTCAACCGACCTTTATGACGCCATGGCTGGTATTGAATTCGATAATACTTGGAACGGACATTGTGCTTTGGCTTATCGATACAACCAACTGCCGGCCGCCAATGCGTTTGTGTACTGTCTATCCAATGTTGAAGCTCTTTTGCACTCTGGCGCTGGTGAACTGCGTTCAAAAGGTCTTCGAGAAAGCCGTCAAACGCAAGCTGATCGATGCGTTAAGTATCTTTGGCAGGGAATCAATTTTCGCAAGTTTCTGACTGAAAGGTCTTGCAACACCAAATGCTGAATGCTGACAGATCGAAACTGAACTTCAACTGAAACTTCACTCAACATTATTTTAAAAGTCAACCTGTGGCACCCTTTATCGTCGTCATCATCATCTTCGTGTGTGTGTGTGTCCCATTAAATCGAATGGTTATCATTAAAAAGAAAAAGGCGGGGCCATAACCTAATTGTATCAAACTGAATTCTCTCTCTCTCTCTCTCACACTCACTCTGTCAGTTGCCTGCATTAAGCTCAATTAAACGGCACGCTCGTAGACTGACATACTCGTGCGGACCTTAATCAGTATCCATGTGGCATGTGGCATGTGGCAGGTACAGCTACAGCTTCAGCTACAACAGGCAACAGGGTGCAACAAGGGCCCGTGCCCGTGCAAAACACCTTGCAACCAAAACCAATCCTCAAAAACGTGCCCAGACCTTACACACACACATAAGTAAGTATATATGCATATGTATGTGTATGTGGGTTATTGCAGTTATACACTTCAGGTACTTTAACTTTCTTAAGCAACTTACCACACAGCGTGCATATTTTCGGTATGCATAGAATAAAGAAATTTTTGGGAAAAAAGGCGGCATAGGAAATGATTTTGGGCTAGGATTATTGTTGGGTTTTGCAAAAATGTTTCCACATGTTAGGTTTTTTTTTCTTTTAATCGAAAACTTGCAAAATATGGTCATACTGTTTCTAGAACTTGTGCTTAAGAATACTTATTAACGAACATTTCAAGATAAGCCAAAAAAAATAATTTTAGCACCCTCGATAGTAATAAATTAAAGCCTTAAAAATGAAGGATCAGGGAAATGTTTTTTTTTTAAACCAAAAATAAAATCGAGAAGGTTAATACCCCAAAAAGAAAAAGAGGAATACTTTTCAATATCTAAACATTTCATCTCAACATATTTTAATATTAAATAAAGCCACAAGCAACAAAAAATCTTAAGAGCATGCAATATTCGTTGTGGTATTGCCGTATGTTGCGTCAATGAAAGCTTTTGCGTTTTTTTACCCTGTCTTGCGGGCTGCTTCTCATACTCTTGAGGAATTGCACCTGTTGTGGAACTTGGAACTTGCAAGCTGCAAGCTTGCACCCAAAATCTATACGCAATTAAAATTAACAAGAGGGTAACTCCAAAAACAACAAAAAGCTGCTGGGCCAGTTATGTGACATTTGCTGATAGCTGACGATTGCTCAAAGCCAAAGCAGTTGATGATTTTACCAGCTGTCCACCAGTTGGCTAACTGTACTTACCTACGCACCCCCGACTCCAGATTTGGAACATAAGCTCGCCTTATCCCAAGGCAGTACATGTTTGTTTCAAATTTTCGATAACTCTTCCCGATTTCGATATACACATGTTATCGATAACGAAAAAAACTTGAATTTGTAAATCTTTGAGACAACGCTTGACAAATTTATCAAAATAATGAGAATCGGTGATATTTGTATTGAAATCGGTTGGGAGATATGGAACATATGGAACAAGTAAAACAATAAAAAATTTGTTTTGTGTTTCAGCTCCAGGCTTCTTCTTTTTATTAACTTTCCTTTTTTCTTATGCATTTTAAGCTCTCTCTCTCTCTCTCTCTCTCATACTTTGTCTTTATAAACAACATTACAATCCGTGTGAACTTTATATCTTTCATACATTTTTTTTGGGGGTGTTTGTGTATACAATATTTTGTTGGATCTTACTCCTGATGTATAATAAATATATATATATATATATGAACGATTTATTCTTTTTGGATATTTCTTACATATCAAATGCTGGCATATTAAGTATTATATGTATATTGTATATACATTTTGTTTTAAGCAAATAAATATATATATTTTATAATGTCTTTTATACATTTGTTTAGTTAATTTTGTCGTGTATATAAATATTTACAAAATTTATTTTTAAATGTATATTTACATATTTTGGTATTTTATAATGTTTTCATATAATTTTTGTATATATCAATTTATTATTTTGAATAAATAAATTAATATTTCAAGCAGCGCTAAATGTATTTTATGCTTTCAATCATTATTTTAAATATTTTTAAAGCTGTTGGGTTTTTCTTTTTTTTTCTTTTTTGATCCAAGATCTGTAGCATCAAAGCATATATATATATATATATAGTATGCACGTATTTTTACAAGGTATTAAACAAAATGAAATAATATAAAATAATAAAACATTTGAAAAATTCTTAAATAAAGACTGTTTCAACAAATTTCTGTCTACTTTGTACTTTTAATTTGCATTGCCTTTTCGTATTTCTTTTGTGTGTGTGTTTGTGTGTGTGTGTGTTTGTTTGTGGTCAAGGTCGTTGAGTGGTTTGTTGAAAAATGTCCAGAAGAACCAACGAACACTTGCTTAAACTCAAATCAAATTTAAGCAATAAATTAACAAATTATGTACGCTAAAATAAAACAGTGACAGCAATAAGTATACACACACACACAAACACACATACATACATAGAAATCTAGCGATTTTAGCGAAGGCATTATATTTTATGAATTTTCGAAAAACCAGACGACAATTCCGCTCAGAAAATATGACAACAAATGAAAAAAAGTTTAAACAAAAAAATTAAATGATATTTAATGGAAGCGCAACGCTTCAGTGCTGAACGCAGTCACAGTGATACGATTCACAATGTAAGCACAAAAAATATAATAAGCAAAAATAAATGTAGAATTTTGCATCTTTATTTGATTTTCATTCACTTGGCAATAAGCTGCGTGTCAGTTAGGTTTTTTAGCTACAAACAAGCTGAAGCTCTTTAGCGGTTTCAAAGCTCAAGCTAAAGCTGCAGCATCTCTGACAGCAGCGTTGTTGTTGTTGCTGTTATTGTTGTCAAAACGATTAGCGCAAAAAGCAGTCAAGAATAATAACAGTTGAAGCAAATTCGCAACAGCAACAACAACAACACACACCGGCAAATGAAATCGAAAAAAAAAAACAGAAAAACAAAAACAAAGATAAACAAAACACACCAAAAAGAGAAAAAAACGCAGCAGCAGCAGCAGCAACAAAGCGGCGCAGCGGCGCAGCAGCAGCACAGTCGGGCGTGACCTTCACCCAATAAAGAGCTAGCGTTCGCGGTCAGAGTGTACAACAAAAATGTTGTGCAGTTGAACACAATTTGCGCATTTTTTTTTTTTGTTTTCTTTTTTCATCTCTTTCTAACTAATTACTAGCATTATTTGTTGGTTGGTATACTAGAATGGTAAAGTTGCGCTTTAAGCGCTTCTTCTTTACACATACATACATACATAAATAATGCTCAGATAAATCTTTGTTAGTTCAATCTCGTTTGCAGGTTTCTATATACAAAACGAATATCGTAATACGATAACGCTTTCAACAGTTTTATGCCTCAAATCTGATTTCATTTATGTTTAAACCATAAACAAATATAATTTACAAGCAGCAATAAATAAAGTTAAGTTATAAACGTAAAAAAAAAGGTTTTAAATGCAATTAATAATATATACCCTTTAGTCAGCTCTTTATGTGGAGTATATAAGTAAAGTTAAAGTTTTTTGAGTTCAACATAAAATATTTAAAAAATAAATAAATATAATAGTAAGCAAAATGCTTTACTTGTGCTGCGTACAGGGTATCAACTAGTCGTGCAAGGCATTTTTCCTTTTTGTTGTTGTTGGGTTGTTTTTTTTCTCGTATTTTTTTTTGTCTGGCGCATTCATTCAGCGACCGGCTTTTTGCCTTGTTGTTGTCTCATTTATTGTGTATTTGCCGGCAAAACAATTTTTCGCTTTATTGTTTATTGCTTTGGTCATTGTTGTTGTTTTCGTTGTTGTTGTTGTTGTTACATGCTGGCGCGACACATTAAAAGTGAAAACAAAATCAAAAGCAGCAACAACATTGATTGAATTAAACTAAATTTGTGGTGTGAAAATTGCGCTTTGCTAAAATGTGCTCAATGGAGTGTGTGTGTGTGTGGGGGGGGGGGGCAGTGGGCGCTCGTAGGCGTGTCGATATCGTATATATATATATGTATGTTTGTACGTTTGTTAACCCGGGTCGTGCACGAGGCAGCACGCAATGCACTTGATTAGAAACGGCGACAAATCCAATTGGATTCACGCTCTACGCGAGACAATAGCAAATATTAACGGCGTGAGTGGTGGTGGGGTGAGGCGGTAAATTAGGGTGGGCGGGGTACAAAAGTGTAATCACATATATTGGCATGATTCATTCATTGACCAGAATGACGAATTTTTTCGCTCATGTGGCGGCAATCAACTTAAATAGGTTACATAAAAAACAACAAAAACTAAACAAAGATATAAAAATAAAAGCACATCATCATTATTTCGAACAGCATCACTTAAATATTGACCGATTTTGTGTGTATATATTGTTAACTAACTTAGCTTGTTAGAGCTTAGAACAACTCAGTTATCTGATAGGTTTTGTTTTAAGTTAATAAAAATTATTCTTTTCACGTAGTTCTGAATGTTTCTAAAAAAGTTCCTAAAAAGTTTTCTCACAGAAAGCTATTGAAAAATGTGAAATTATGTTTTTTAAAGAGTTTGCCAAGTTTTTAACATAAAGAAATGTTTTTAGGTAGTTCTGAAATGGTTTCTGAAAAGTTTTTGCAAAGAAAATATGTTTTTTGAGTTTTCCCAAGTTTTTAACTATATTCAGACAGCACTGTACCTATGTTATTTACTATCCGATCAGGCTCAAACTCACTTCCAAACATCTGCATGGGAAAGCAAAAGAAACTGCATTCAAATGTTTCGCTTGTGCCCCGAGATAAATTCTTTAAAATATATTTACAGTTTTCCGTTAAAAATCCATTCAAAAAATCTCATCAAAATGCAACGAAAATAAATACTAGAACTGAAAAAAAAACCTAAAATAAAAAAGGTGAAAAGAAAAAGTTTGGTTTGTCACCGAAATAAAAATAAAAAACAATAAATTTGATTTTTCTTGGTATGTTCAAATATTTATTATATAATTTTTTATAAGCATAATTTTGAAAAAAAAAATTTTATAGTAATAATAAAACATTTTTATTTATTTTTATTTTATTTTTTTTTGTATCTCTGTTATATCAATATATACACATAAGTATACATATATAGTATATATATATACATATATATATATATACATATATATATATATACATATATATATATATACATATATATATATATACATATATATATATATACAAATATGCATTTATTATATACACATTTATAAAGCGAAAAAAAATTGTATTTCAATTAATATAAGTAACTAAATAACGAGTTAAAATTATTAGATATAAGTATATAAGATAGCATATATATATATATTTATATATATATATATATATATACTTTTTTTTGTCCATATATATAAATTTATACATAAAATAGTACGATTTAATATTGTGTGTATATGTATATATTATTTTTATAAAAATCAAGGAAAAAAATAACGTAGTTTAATTGCCAAATAAAAATAAAATAAATCAAAACAATTGAACAATTTCCAAAAAAAATTATATATATATATATATTTTCCCAAGGGTTTTTTTTGTTAAGTTTTTTTTTTCATTTAGTTTCGTATGTTTTGGATTTTTTTTTTAATTTTTTTGTTTTTTTTTGGGGCTTTCATTGGTTTTTTTCTCAATAGGTTTACGTGTATCAATTATTTCAACAACTATATAAATATATATATATATTTTTCGTTATATACCATATGTATGTAAACATATATGCGTATATGTATTTTTGTATATAATAAGTGTATAAAAAATTGTAAAATAAAAATTTTTAAACATAAAAAATGTTCATATATATGTATATATATGTATATGCAACAAATGCATGTTGCTAGTTTTAGTTTTAGTTTTTGTTTTTTTTTTTGTTTGTTTTAATATATATTTGCGAGGATTTAGAGGTTTTGGTTGTAGTTGTTGTATTTTTGTTGTTGTTTTTTTATTTGCATTTCACTTGGTTTCAAAAATAATTCAACAAAAGTTACAATTTAAAAAAAAAAAAGCAAACATTTTGTTTAGTTATAAAAAAAATGCAAAAGTTTACTTTAAGTTCAAAATTGCTTTTTGTGAGTAGCTGTTTGGCTTTTTCTTGTTGTTGTTGTTGTTATTATATTTTTGTTTACATATTTTTGCTGTTTTTTTTGTTTGTTGGTTTTGTTTTGTTGTTTATTGTTGCAGATAAATTTGTACGGTTTTCAAATTGTATTTAAACTCTGTATTTTGTATTTTGTATTTAATTGTAGTATATATATATATGTACTATAGGAAACAAGGTGCATTCGTATTTGTGTGTATGTTCTATATATATATGTGTGTAGTGTGTGTGTATGTATGTGTATTTGTGTGTGTTGTACAATATTCTGTTGCTTAAGACTATTGCTCCAAGTGGCGTTTTTTTGTTTTCTTTTTATATCCCGGTTTTATTGGTATTTATTAACTTTGTAATTTTTTTCTTTCTCTGACTTTTCTAGTGTTGTATAGTGTAAGAATATAATTGGTTATCGTAATATTTTTTTTTAGTTTTTTTTTTGTTTTTTGTAACTAGTATTTAACGAGATTTCTATGTACATTGGGTTTTGAACAACAAAAAAAAAAAGGTACTTAATAAATTTTTTATGTTTATGTTTTTGCATGGTTTAACAATTTTTTGTTTGTTTTTAATAATATATATAATATATATAATATATATAATATATATGCATATATATATATTTTAATATCGCATTAAATAAACTGAAATTATTGTGTACATATTTAAAAAAAAAAAAAAAAAAACCAAAAGCATTTTTTTATGCCTTTTTGTATTTTAATATACAATTTGTATCATATTTAATATATTTTTATTTTTTTGTGGTTGGAGAGAGAGTTGTTTATTTAATTATTATTTTTTTCTAGCAGCTTAAGTATTATAATTATTATTTTCTTCTATTTACATGCGAGAGATAATAGAAACACGTTTGCAAGCCGCCTTAAGAAAACTAAAAGTTAGGATAAGAAAAAAAAAATTGTCCCAGCAATTCTTGTTATGAGAGAAGTCCCCAAAACTGCTTAGATTATTTAATATAAGGTTAGGAAATCAGATATAAAATATATATGTGTGTATATATATATGTGTGTATATCAGAATTATAGAATTATGTGCGCCATATGCCAAAAAAAAAAAAATAGGAAAAAGAAAAAAAAATTGTAATAAGAAGCTTTTTTTTTACAAACTAATTTTTTTCGTTGACGAACGTGCTATATAAATTTTGGGTATCTAATCATATCATATATGTTACTATATAGTGTGTATATATATATAGTTGTACTAGCTTGCTAATAGTATCTAGTTAGTGTGTGTTTTAGCGTTGTTGTTGTTGTTTTTGTCATTGTTTTTATCAAAAAGCCAACTAAACCTAAATAACATATTTTGTGTTTTGTTTTTTGTTTCGACTTCATTGTTAGTGTTGGTAAACACGAAAAAATAAACACGTTTTAATATATTTTAAACATTCTAATAGTAAATTTTTCATTTTTTTGGGTTTAATATATATATATATATATGTATATGTGTGTACTATACTATAGATATATATAAATATAACAGTAACTCGCAGTTTCCATTTCTTGTTTGTTGGTTTTTGTTTTTTTCGTTCATATTTTGTATGTATGTATGTATGTTTGTTTGTATGTTTTTATGTTTGTGTGTTTGTATGTTTGTTTGTTTGTTTGTTTGTTTGTTTGTTTGTGTGTATATCTCTTATTAGCAAAATCGACAGTTGAACAGCTGGCAAAATTAAGCAGCCTAAATTATTTTTTTTCTTTTCTTTTCTTTTTGTTTTTCATACATTTTTTTCAGTTTTTTTTTCGGGGTTTTCTTACAACAATAACAGTTGATAGTGTTTATATATATACACTATATATCTTCCGATTATTGTTGTTTCCGTTGTTTGTATTTTTAATAGTTTTTCTTTTCGTTTCCATCTTCAGTTTTGATTTTGCGCATTTCATATGCAAAGTTATAGAAAATTTGTTAAAACAAAAAAAGTTTCCTAAGTAGTATTTTTGTAAATTGTTTATGCATATAAGAAGTAGATAGGGGTAGGGGTAGGTGTAGGTGTAGGGGGGGTTAAATTAGCAAACAAAAAAAAATCAAAAATATACAATTTTATATAGTTCCTAAAAGTTGCAGCATTAAAAAAATATAGTTATCGTTTTTATTTATTTTGTTTTTTTGTTTTTTTCTTTTTGAATAGCTCTCTATATATATCGATAAACATTGTGTATTTTCTATATATGTAGGCAGTAAAAATGGTTTAAGCGTTTTTTTTTATATAGTTCTTGTTGTTGTTGTTGTTTGTATGTGTTAGAAAAGCTATACACATTGCACCGCGTATTTTGCGTGTTATCGATAATAATCGATGCGTTTGTAACGTCGTCATTGTTATTGTTGTTGTCTAGTTCTGCTAGCTAAGGCTGTAAAAAGGATGCAAAAAACAAAACTAAACTTAATAGTATCTATATATATATATATATTCATATGCATATATATATATCGACTATATAAATCTTTGTGTAATTTTATATTCTGATCAATGTAGCTATGTAGCAAAATTACATAGAAGAAATTTCTGCTGTTTTTTTTCTCTTTTCTTTTGTTATATAAATATATATATAAACTGAACAGCTTATTGTATATATATAAAAAATATATATATATATTTATATATATATATATGTATGTGTGTGTATTTATATATGTATAAGGTATATATATGGTAACTCTATATATATATATCTATTATTAAATAGGTTTTTTTTTGTGTAGATTTTTCTTCATTTGGCGCTTCTTCAAAAATCGCGCTCTTCTAATATATATATATATATATATATATGTATATATATTTCAACTTTCAAAACTTTCCTGTATAAAGTTTGACTCTCTCTCTTTCTTACTTTCAACGTAAAGCACAATGCTTTCGCTCTCTCTCTTTCTTTCTTTCTCTTATGCACAACATGTTGTTCGTGTTGTTGTTGTTGTTTTCTTTCTTTCTTTTCTACGTTTAGTGGCTCATTCGTTGCAACTTTGTCTGTTTTCCGTTTCCGTTTTCGTAATTCATGTTAGTGTATTTGTTTTGTGTTTGTTTGTGTTTTCTCCATTTGTGTTTGGTTCTTGTCCTGGTTGGTTTTTATTTTTGTTTTTTTTTTAGTTCAATTCATGGTTAAGTATAAGTTGTATATCCTATGTTTATATGTATATGTATATATAAGTTAGCATAAGTGTATTTGTACATATGTACAAAAAAGAAAAAAAAAAAACAAAAGTAAGGGTATATAAGAAATGTGTAAACCTAAAGAGGACTAAAGGACTCGTGAAGGCCCATTTTTTTTTTGTAGCACTAATTCTATGTTTCTTGTTATCAACATTTCGTTTTTTATATAGTTTGTTTCTTCCAACTTGCATTTTGCGTTCTCTTCAAAATCAAATCAAAAAATATCACATTAAAGAAATCCAATTTAAATCACTATGTTATAAATGTATGTATGTATGTTCATATAGAGTCGAAGCTAATCGAAAAAAATAATTATATATATATATATGTTTTGAAAGATTATTGCTTAACTAATATTTCAATCCCGCGTTCGTTCGTTCATATATATAGATATATATAAATCTGTTTGTATTATAAAAAAAAAAAAAACATAAACATTAAGCAGCATCATCAAAACTAAGTATTATATTCTATATATATATTCTATTATATCGATCGATCGATCGATCGATCGTTTCTCATACGCTCTCTAATGGCTAATACTAAAAACTGATATTGAAGTTCAAAAAAATGCTTACTGTGGAGCCTACGTCAAAATATACTAAAAAATATATATATATCTGTATTTATATATAAAGAAAACGAAAAAACTATCGTTTTTCTTTTTTCTCTTACTTATTTCATATTTTTTATCGTATTTTTTATCGTATTTTTTGCTTGCTTGCAAACGTGCTTTTTTATAAGCTGCTTTCTCTCTCTCTCTCTCCCTCTCTCTCTCTCTCTTTCTGTATGTTTGAATGGTTCTTACCCTTTCTTACTTGAGGCTCTTGCTATCGATTATCAATCGATGGTGGCAGCAAGATTGTTGCTTTGACGCAAACGTGCCAAAAGCTCCTGCTGCTGTTTAAGCTTGGTCATAAGCTGCTGACGCTTCAAGCTGAGATTGTGCTCCTCGGTGTTGAGATGCTCGCAGAGTTTGGCCGCTTCGCGCAATATGTTGACCTTGGGTGCACGCTCCTTGTCACGGATATTGGGTATTTGCTTCTTGAGTGCCTCGAACAGATTTTTGAGTCCGATGCGACGTTGACGCTCCATATCGTTGTGCAGATTACGTTTCTCGATCGTATCGGCCTCATCCAAACTCATTTGACGATTCAACATGCTGCTGTTGTTGTTGTTGCCACTGCTGCTGCCACTGCTACTGCCACTGCTACTGCTACTGCTGCTGTTGTTGCTGCTGTTGCTGTTGCTGCTGCTGCTAGCAGGAATTCTTGGCTTCAAGTATGATTCATCGAGCGGTCCGCTGCTCAACGGATAAGCCGAAGAGTTCGAGTTCGAGTTTGAATTCGAATTCGAGCTCGAATTCACCTTCTTGACACGACTCTTTTTGGCCGCTGTCAAACTGTAGGATCTGCTGCCAGCACCCTTAATCGAATAGACACGACCCGACGAAGATGACGATGATGTTGATGTCGATGTTGATGTACAATCGTTCATGTAGTAACGTTTACGGCTTTTACCATCAACCATCATTGTGGTTGGAGGCGATGTACAGTCGCTGCCACTTCTGCTGCTACTGCTGCTGTTGCTGCTCTGCGAAAGGCTTTCCGGCGAGTAGGATGCTGAAACGGCGCAAGCGCTCTGATAGGGTGTACTCGATGGCGAAGGGTAGCGCGAGTTGACAACCGATTTGACCGGACTGTTGCTGGCCGGCGTATAGGGTAGATCGTATTGTGGTAGTCGTACTCCGTTCGAGATTTTGTTGGCCACCTTCGTTTGGAGGGCGCGTCGATCACGATCTGAAGGATTTGTCGGTAGTTTCTTGTCATTGAGTGACACAACATCGATTTCCTCATCTATCGATATCCAACGAGAACGAAAAAGAAATAAAAGATATATAGAAATTAGTAACGAGTTGCAAATTAATTTGATTATCTATATATGTTTTATATATGGTTGGCTTATGATGCAAGTCGATTTTAAGAAAGTAACGAGTAAAAAGTAACGAGTGACGATTAACAAAGTAACGAGTGACGAGTAAAACGTAACGAGTGACGAGTTATAGGTAACGAGTGACGAGTTAAAAGTAACGAGTGACGAGTAAAAAAAGTAACGAGTAACGAGTAAAACTGATTTTTGTATCGTCGATTCATTCCACTTTCATTTTTAATGCATATATATATATTTTATATATATTCTTTGAAGGTTTTCGAAAGAAAGCCCCGCAACTGTCCAGCGAATGTCAACGACAGTTCATTGACTACATACACTTCTTCTCTCTTCTCTCTGCCTGATGTGATGATGTCATTGGTATTGGTGTGTAACAGGTTGTGCCCTACGCAAAGCGGATTAGTATGTCAACGTTGTGGAGGAGACGACAAGTGGCTCGAAGCGCGCCACGTTGCCACTTGCAACAGTATCAGAATTCAGGAAGCAATAGATTTGCACACACAGACAATGGACACACAACCACCCCCCGCCACGCCCTTTCCTCCTTCTTCCCTTGCTCATACTCAAGTACAAAACCCAATGAACACAACACAACCTTAAACTGGCTTTTGACGTCAGACCAAACACAAAAGTATGGTTGAGTATGCGTGCGATGTGTTCGATGTGTGGGTGGTTTGGGTGTGTATTAGGTTTATGCGTTAAGAAAGAAGTTTGTTTTATAGTTTTATAAAAGTAAGAGAGTGAAAAAGAAATCGAAAGTTAACGAAACCGAATGCACTCGCTCACTTCATCTCCCTCTCTCTCTCTTTCTCTCTCTTTCTAACCCCGCGGGCGGCGGACTTTCAGCTTCCGTTGTTAATTTGGCGCTTCCGTTTGGCGCGCGCGTCCATTGAACCAAACCAAAGCAAAAGCAAAAGCGACGCAACGCGTAGCAAGCAGCTGTTGCAATCAAATTTGTTGTGGGCCCAGCCCCATTTTTTAATGCTTTTAATCAAATTACACACACACAAACACACACACACAGACACAGAAAAGTTGCCAAAAATAAAATATAAGAAACTTTGTGCTTTAAAAAGCTTATCACAGTAGGCGGTAAGTAAATATAAGTCCCCCTGCCATCCCCCCACCGCCACCGACCACTTCCTCACATCCCATCACATAAAAAATTCAAATATTGTGTGAATATTTGCACAAATGCTGATTATGTTACGGGCATTCATATACATATGTATGTATGTATGTATGTATGTTTGTATGTATGTTTGTATGTATGTTTGTATGTATATTTGGCTACTTTGTCTTGACAACTGTGCAAACTAGCAGAAGAATGCGAAGCTTATGTCACAAAAAATGTACACAATACCAAATAAAAGTGTACCACGTTTTTGGTACACTTGTACCTCACTCTCACACACGCACACGCACACGCAATGTGATTTCAAGTCCAAGTCCAAGCTCAAGTACAAGTGCAGCAGAAGCAGAGCAGCAGAGAGACCGCAAAAGAACAAGAGAAAGAGAGAGAGATGAAGTGGAAGAGAGAAAGATGTAGTCAACCAAGCGTTACCATAATGAGAGTGCACCAAAACCATCTTTGGCAACATGTTGCATACTAAAGAAACAAAACCCAAAGAAACTTCATAATGATGATGATGATGATGATCGCAACTCGCGGCTCGAAACATCATTAGGCCCGGCTGGCTTGTTGGCTAGACAAGCCGCAGACCGACCTTAGCCGAGACCCCAGCCACAGCAGAGATCTTCAAAGAATGTTGCCCAACGGCCATTTTAAACATTTTTCCTTTTCATTTTGCTGCAGCCAAGCCCCAAGCCAAGCCAAGCCATAACCAAGCCATAACAAGCCAAGCATCATCTTGAGTTTGAGCTGGAATGCGGGCCTGCAGCATAGCAACAATGTCGCTCACTTCATCATCATCATCATCATCATTATCATGTTCATCATCATGTTGCTGACGCAGCGCAAAAATGTTGCTGTGTGCACTTTTTTTCGTTTTTGTCGGTCAACCAACGACCACCATCACAGGTCTAACCCACACACACACACATGCAGTTTATGCAGTTAGAGATGACAACGAAGCAGCAGCAGAAGTAGAAGTAGATGGAAGAGCAGATAAAAAGAAGAGAGTGTGTGACGTGGATGATATTTTATATGATTTACATTTTATACAGTAAGTTGTTGTTGGTTTTATTTGTTGTCTAACAACAACAACAAATGGAATGGTGTCTCATAAATATTCGAAAAGGTTGCGCAAATCGATCGAGAATGCAAATTATTTGGAACCACTGTCGAGGGGATTTCCTCAAACAAATTTAATTGCAGTGCACAAAATGCAGCTGTAAAATAGTAGTAGTAGTAGGGGGAAGGAGGAGGGGGCAGCAACGAGCGGGGGTTGCAGTTCACAAGCTAGCAACAACAAAATTAAAGCTCGCTGTTTTGAGCAAAGCAAAGCAAAAGCAAAAAAAAGTAAATAAAAAACCAGACAAACTCGTTTTTGGGCTGCAACAAAAAAACTGAACGAACCGAACTGTTGGCAACTTTTGTTGCTAAGCGCGCGAAGATCAAATCGAACACACACACACACACATACACACGTACAGCAATGTTAATACATTATAATAATAATAATAATAAGAAGAATAACAATAATAATAGTAATAGCAATAAAGCTGCGAGCAAAGAGGAAACAGCTTGTTGTTGTTGTTGTTGTACGTTAATTACAATTGCAAATAAAAATGCACACACACACACACACATACGCACACACATAAACACACGAGCACGACTTAATAAGTTGCGCAACTTTTATGCAGCTACTAACGATGCGCGCGTCTGACCAGAAGGAGAGAGAGAGCGAGAGGGGGAGAGTAGTAGAAGTAAAGCGATGCAATGCTGCGACGCAGACGTCAGCAGCAACAACAACAACAACGACAGCCAAAACACTTTTGTTTCGAGTTTAATTGAAAAAGGAAAGCAAACAAAAGGGAGAAAGAGACCATAACAGATGGACAGGGGCAGCGAAAAGGAAGGAAGGAAGGAAAAGGATTTCACAATAAGCAAGCGAGGAAAGAGAGCAGCAAATGACAAGTGCAGTTTCGCGTTCAATTTATAACTGTAAATCAGTGCGACTCGACTCATCTCGCTCTCACCTACGCAGGGATCAATACGACGATGACGATGACAACGAAGGCGACGACGTCGACGGCGCTGCCTACAGAACGCAGCGGGCGAACGAACGCAACTACAACTACAACTACAACGACGTCATTGCTGCCCTCGACAGCTTGATGATAAAAAGGCACAAGATAAAACGATATACATACATACATACGCACGTGTACATGTATATATAATAATAAAGAATTCTATCTCCTCCTCCTCCTCCCTCTCCCACCCACCCACACACACACACACTTTAAGAATTGAGCAATGTAAACATACAAATTTGTATACAGAGAAAAAAAAAGAATCTGCAAAAATGCGCAAATGAAATCGAAATTGGAATTGAAATTTGAATACAACAAAAAGTAAAAATGGCATATGATGTAATTCGACGAATGAAGAAGCAAAATGACGCTCGCACAGTGGTACACAATAGGCAACAACAATTTCTCTTCCATTATTTTCAACCACTGTGCGCAGTCGTAAAAGATAGAGATAGATAAAAATAAATAAAAAATAAATTAGTTAAACATACAACAAAAATAAATAAGAAGAGAAGAGAACAGAAGCTTCTTGCGACAACGCCTACGCAGAGAGAGACAGAGAGAGTGGGAGTGGGAGAGGGAGAGGGGTAGAGGAAAGTGTTTTTATTGTTATTACTGTTGTTGTTGTTGTTGTTGCTTGCCGCGTAAATTGTTTAATAACATTTGCCGTGCGATGTTGTTGTTGATGATGATGATGATGATGATGATGATGATGATGACGATCTTAGATTTGAATTTTGAGAACAAAATCAACACCAAAAACGGGAAGCACACACACACACACACACAACAACAACAACAACAAAGAAGAAGAAGAAACTTGTTAATTATTTAGCCAAACATTCCTATTAATCAAGAGAAAGAAGGAGACAGAGAGAGGGAGAGAGAGAGAGAAAAGTTGGAATGTGAACGGGATTTCGCACACAATAAATGTAAGTGTAGTAGAATATATAAACCAATTCAATTAATTTCCTGTTTTGCATTTACATCTCGTTCTTGTTCTTGTTATTATTCTAATTCTTGTTCTTTATTTTTTTTTGTTGAGTTCCATTGAAATTTGGCAAATTCTTAGAAATTTTGCATGACGAAGACAGCCATAAAATATTAATGTATTTGTTGTATTTGTATTTGTTGTATTTGTTTTGCATTTTGCAATTTGTTATTTGCTAAACACACACACACACATACTGAATACAGTGCTTGTCAAACTGTGTTCCCACGCTCGCACACATACATACACACACACACTCGCACAAACACATTGAGATGACAATCAAAGAGGCAAAAATCAAAGCACAAATTGCAAAGCGCAAGTAAGATCAAGAAGAAGAAGAAGAAGAAGAAGAAGAAGAAGCAGCAGCAATGGCATCAAGTAGACAGAGCAAGAAGAAGAAGCAAAGACCAGACAGCATATATGTGTGTGTGTGTGTATATACAACATGTGTTGGCATCATGTCGCTAGCATCAGCAAGCATCAAGCGCAGAGGCTGGCAATCATCAAAGAGAAGCTACTAGGACAAAAAACAGCAACAACAAAAACAACAACAATGAAAATAACGACGTTTTGTGGTTTTGCGCATTTAACAACAACAACAGCAACAGCAACAAATCGCAATTGCAAATGAGCAAAAGACAACAAGAAAATGTTTTATTGTGAGAAGTCGCGTTGTTGTCGCTTCCGCTGCTGCCTCGCTGTTGTTGTTGTTGTTGTTGTTGCTGCTGCTTCTACTGCTTCTTCTTCTTGTGTTGCTTTTTAGCTGGCAACATTCCCACGCGACGACAATTGTGCTGCAGTTGTTGTTGTTGCTGCTGCCTTTTTGTATTCGCTTGGCAACAAAACAACACAATACAACAAGTGCATCTCTCAAGCGCAACTTGTTGCCGCAACAATTTCGTTTCCCCCCTCCCCATCACCGTCATGCTCATCGTACACAAAGAATGACTCATACTTTAACCCAACCTAACCCTTTTTCAAATTTCATGATAAATGTCGCGCAAATAACAAAAACAACTCAAAGAGAGATAAAACCAAATAAAAAAAAGAAACGCAATTACAATAAAAATGTCGTTAAGAGCGAGGTGGACTAAAGGGGGTGGTAGGTGGGTGGCGGCAATTTGTACCGCCCACTGACAATGGCGCAATGCGCCAACACACACACACACACACACATAGATAGCATAAATTATGAAAAAGGCAAATGGCAATAAAATGCGTCTGGCAACATTTTGTTGAGTTGAGAGCTGCGAGTTTAGCAACATTTACATTTAGGGTGTGCCAAATCTTGCCAAAAAAACAACAACAATACAAAAAACCTTTGGCAACATTCTGATACGTAGTTAGGTATGCATGTTAACATATATATATATATACATATATATATATATAGACGGCAAAATCAAAAAATTCCATAGCCATAAAAAGGGAGGCTCGTTGGCGTCGGCGTCGGCGCCGGCGTCAACAGCGCCGTCGCCGTCATTGCCAGAAACATAAAAAAATAAAATAATAATAATGCCGAAGATGCTATACACTATAATAAAATATTTTTAAAAATGTATGAATATATATATATTTCGATCTGGCCAATAATAAAAAAATATATATATTCATCCATATACATATATATATATATATATATATACATTAGTTGTGTCACACGTCAAGATTTGATATGCCAAAGAATTTGGCGAAGAGTATTTAGTATTATATTATAATAAAAGTGACACACGCACTGTGTGTGTAGAAGAAGAAGAAGAGCGCAATACGCGCTTCGACCTTGAGCATAACAATTTATTGCTTCACGTGTGCGAATAAGCAATATACACAAACACACACACACACACACACACATAATGAACACGAGCGCGAGCGCGAACGCGAAGGCGAAGGCATACGAACGAAGCGGGCGAGACGAGACGAGAGAAAGACACGAACACACGCAAAATGAGACAAAGACGCGCCTAGCAACAGCAACAGCAACAGCTACGTAAGAAGCTTGAGCAAAAAAGACTAAAAAAAAAACGACTTTTTTTTTGGTATGTGCGTATGTATGTGTGTCGCCATCACACGCACACGCAACTAGCCTTTGGACCATTGTTGAAGCTTTTTGTCGTTGGGTGGCGCTTTTTTTTTTTGGGGTTGGGCAAATGTTGTAACTTGGCGCTAAACGTTACCAGACGCATAAATTTGGTGTGTGTGTGTGTGTGTTGAAAGTAAAAGCAAAAATATGGTAAAAATGGAATGTTGAATACACGATTCTATTCACACACAAGTACACAAGTTTTACAAGTATGTATGTATGTATGGTTGTATGTATGTATCTGCCCACAGCACGCATCGTCGCACTATTTTTGGTTAGTTTTATTTAATTGGTAACTCAAACACTCAAAAAGCTCTTCTCATAAACATTTGTGTTCCTGTTTGTATGTATGTGTGTGTGTGTGCGTTCTACGCACTATTTTATGATTGTTCGACCTTCATACAGTTCATTAACATTTTAATTTTTTTCGAATTGGCTTCGGTAACCGAAAATAACGCACACGCACACGCATAGAGCAATAGGCAAACACACAACTGCGTATGGGTTAGTTGTGTTGTTGTTGTTGTGCAAAGGTGCGAAAATGCCAATATAAGAGCAAGAACAAGATCTTCGGAGGCGCCAACAACATATGCTAAGAAGCAAACCAAAAATACGAACAAGAGACGATTAACTGTAAACACACGAAGCAAAAGCGCAACAACAAATTTATGACATGTAAATTAACCGTTGCAATGCGAAACTGTTGATTTTTACACAGTTCTATATTCGTCTCTTTCTCGTCTTTTAATTTTCAATTGCGATCTCTTGTACTGCTAATGAAACGTCACGCGTACTATCACACTCACACTCGTACACACACAGGCAGACAGACGCATAGCGACAGGCTTTTAATCTGCAGCCCTCACCTGCTGTAGTTGTAGTTGTACATTTGCTGCTGTTGCTGTGCGTAACAATTTGAAATACGCAAAAAATACATGTTGAAATTGCGTTTGAATTGTTGCTATGCGTGCCGTACTCTTTTGTGTGTGCGTATCACAAGTTGATACTAGGCTTTCCTCTTGACAAATTATATATGCACACACACACATACATACAAAATAATGCGTAACGTTTTTTAATTATCAACGATGCCCAAAGGCTTCTTATCAGGCATAAAAACAAAACCAACAACAGTGAAAACTACAACAACTTTCACACATTGCGCGTTTTTTTTGTTTATCGTCTTACGCGCGCGTCTTTTTGGCAATCGCATTTGCTAAAATCACACACGCATAACATATGTATGTTTGTATGTATAGAGAAATCAAGCGACTATCAGCCGCAGCCACGAAAAAAAACCATTTTATTATGTAGGCGTTTTTCGCTAATAGTTGAACACACACACACACATACATACACGCGCTAGCAAAAGAAAGGCGGCATAGGCGTATATATAGGCAGCGAATTGAGCGCGCCTAGTAACAGGCAACACCCAAAACAGCACTAACAGTAAAAACCTCCACAACAACAGTGACAAGATGAAAACAATAACAAACAAGAACAAGAGCCCAGCAAGTATAAAGTTCAACAAACCGCACACTAAATACTCTGTTTGTAACTTAAATGCTGTCAACTATCTCTTTACTTCATATAAAAAAACAAATTGCACATATTAATCCTTAAGGGCCTTTGCAAAGTGTATACGAATAACGGTACTGCTGCTGCTGTCTGCAATTGAGTTTCTGTCGCCTGCAATGCGCTGTCCTCTGCTATTCGGGTGTGAGTGCACTCGGCACAACACTACACAACAAGCTAGCTAGCTAGCAAGAGCGAGAAAGAGAGAGGACGGTGGGATGTACGGGTGTGAAAGACCTACCTGTGCAATATTTGCTAGCTGCGTTGACTGTGACGTTAACGTCGCCGTTTTGACTATCTATATTGTGTGCGCTTGTATATGCATGCATGTTTTGGTTTTGTTTTTGTTTTTGTTATTGATGGAGCGCGCGCATAAATAAAAAAAAGGTACCAATAACAATAAAAATATTAACAATAATGGGGGCCGGGGGGCGCACACACACACAGAAGGTATGAGCGCAATAAGGAACCAAATTCATACCCACACAGAAAGTGTGTGTGTGTGTGTGTGTGGGTGTGTTTAGCTTCGTCGTGTGCATGTGTATGCAGCTGCTTGCTGCTTGTGAATGAAAGAATGACGAAGCTTTACGCGCCAAATTGCAATTGTGTTTGTGTGCAGCACACGAATAGTACACAAATCGTAGTAGTAATAGTAGTAGTAAAGTAGTAAAATAGTAAAGTTGTAGTTGTAGTTGTATTTGTGTAGTGAATGCGAGGGTCGTTCAATATGTTTGTGTGGGTTTGTGTGTGCAAGAGGAAGGGAAGAACAACAAGGCATTGAACCCAACAAAACTTAAACTAAAACCAAATAAGCTGCCTGCCTAAGGAAGGGAAGGGTAGTGTAGGGCGGAAGGGATGGTTGACGCCAAAAAAGGAGCATGAGTGCAGACATCCTTGAAAAATGTGATTTGACAGCGAAAATGACAAAGAGAAAGACAGAGACAGAGAGAGAGAGAAAATTCGAGAAAAACGTCGTTTACTTGTGTGTGTGTGTGTTTTATTATTATTATTACTTTTTTGGGCGTAGCACAAACTGCGCAAGACGACGGTCGCTTGGGGATGCTTTTTGGATGACGCCATGAGGTCGCGGCCGGGCAGGCAGGCGGGTGGGCGGACGTACACACAGAGAAGAAGAGAGAAACACATAATGAGCCATGAAAGCCACGCGCCATCACTTGATGGTGAGGTGGAAGGGGGGTGGAGGGGGGTGGAGACGGTGGCGCTTTCTAATGCGTAGGCAACAAGGCGCCAAACGAAATGTACAAATAATGCTAGTAGGAAATGGACAACGGAAGGGCAGTCGGGTGGTAGAGGGGGGTTGGGTGATGTGATTGTTGGAAAAATCAATGAAAGCCGAAGAACAAACAGCGCAACACTCGTTTGGGGCAGCCACCAACAAGCAGCAGCAGCAGCGGCAGCAGCAGAATGTGGGCGTCGTGTTGTAAATGCGCAACAACAACAACAACAAAAACAATAAAAACAGTTTACTACGTTTGCTGTTGACGTAGGCGGATCGATTTTGCTTTTTATTTTTTAGGCGCGTCATCATTGTTAGAGTCGCCACCCACACTGTGGCAGCAACAACAACGGCAGCCAACACTAGTTGAATGTCTCGTCAAAAGGATGATGCACACACACACACACACACACACACACACAAGTATGTGTGGGTGGGTGAGAAAGGAAGGAGGAAGGGCGGAAGAGGAGGTGGGGGTGGTGTGAATGCAGTTTGTGGGCGCGGCAGCAACTGTTGTTGTGGTGTGGGGCATAGAAAACTTGAGCAATGTGCAATTACAACAATAAATGTCAAAGAGAGAGAGAGAGTATAACAGTATAACAGATAGTATAACAGATAGTATAACAGTATAACAGATAGTATAACAGTTTATGACAGAAATATCTACCATTTAATAGTTATTGATTGATATTTTCTTAGTGTTAAAACTCACCGGAATCGGATGGCGTCTCCAAATTGGTTTCCATTTCGTTGCAACGCGTATAACTGTGATCACTGTGCAACATAAAGAGTCCACCATTGTTGCTACTGCCATTGCTATTGCCATCCAAAGATGTTGTCGAATCGCAGCCCAACGAGCAGTTATCACCATCATCCGAATCACAATCGGAACTCGTCGCCGTTGTTGCTGGCGGCGATAAACTTGCAACCGCAGCCGAAACATCAACGGATGCTGTCAACTTTTCCATAGCTGCCGCTGCCGCTGCTTGCGCTGCTGCGACAATCGATTGTTGCTTCTGTTGATCACTATAGACGACTTCGAGCACATCGCTGATCTGACTCGATTCGACACGATATGGCAAATCGATACGTTCCTTGCTCGTATTCTGCAATTCGCGACTCAAATGATCGATATAATTGGCATCGGCGCTGCTCGTTAGCGATATATTGTTGCTGCCCATGACGCATGCCGCCAAATCGACATTGTGACGAAATTCAGTCATCTCAAAATTGTTCATACCTGTTACACTGTTATATGTATAACGCTTCTGTTGTTGCTGTTGTTGCTGTTGTTGTTGTTGTTTGTTGCTTTTGCGTAAGAGCGAACCGCCTGGCGGTATATAGGGTTCAACAATGGGTTTACTATCGGAACGTGTCAATGCACGTATCGCTGCTGGTATCGAAATAGTTGCTGATTTTGTGTACATTGTTGTTGTTGCTTTAACAGTTGACCTGCAACTGTTGCTGCTGTTCTTTTTGTGACAACTGTTGCTGTTGTTGTTGTTATCATATTGTTGTTGTTGTTGTTGTGCTTGTTGCAATTGCTGTTCGAGTTCCTGTTCATCGATTGGTTCACGTTTGATTATCAATGTGCTGCCCGTAACGATAGCTGGTGGCATGGCGCTACTCTCACTGTAACTGGATGCAGCCGAATTTGAATTCGTGTTGTCATTTGTATTTGTTATGCTATTGTGGCTGTTGTTGTGGCTGTTGTTGTTGTTGCTGTTGTTGTTATTGTTGATGTTGATGTTCATTGTTGCGCTGGTGTTGCCAAACACAGACCACATACAATCCGTACGTATCTCGTGTTTGATATCCATATTCGATTCATCGAGCATCATTGTATTATTGCAATCGGCATCCAATTTGGCAATATCATTCTCAATGCTTGGCAACCTGTTGTTCATATCTGTCATACAGGATATACTGCCCAGTCCCAATATATCACTCATATCTAGATCGTCATACGATAACTGTTGATTGTATGCCGCATCTTCATACAAATCGTAGTCGCAACTACTCACAAATGCATCACCATGCGAAACAGTCGTCATTTTGTTGATTTTTTTTTGTATATTTTGGATTTTTCCTGATTTTTTTTTTGTTCCGAAAAACAACTTTTTGTTCTTGCACCACAAGCTGTTTTTTTTTAAGCTGCAAAAATCGAAAAATAAATCAATTCAAATAGGGTTCAAAAGTATTTGATTATTTGTTTGGGAATCTTGATTTAATTTTTATTTATTTATCAGCTCATTATTTTTCTGATAATATTCATTTTCTATATATTATTAATTTTATTTCAGATCAAAGTTGTGTTTTTTGTTTTTCAATATTTCTTCACTAACTTTCATATATTAAAGTTATATTTTTAATTTTATAACAATTAATTTGAGTTTAAACACTTTATCTTTCAATATTTCCCTTTCTTTTATACATTAAAGTTATATTTTGAATTTTATAACAATTAATTTGAGTTTAAATTTCTTTGAACACATTTTTTCAATATTTCCCTTTCTTTTATATATTAAAGTTATATTTTGAATTTTATAACAATTTCTTCGAGTTTAACTTTCTTTACAATGACCAAAAAAAGGCTCAAAAACATATTTACAAATTCCTATTTAAAAAAAAAAACCTTTGCTAAATAAACCAGAAAAAAAATATTTTCATATAAGAAATCGGTTAAAAATATGTTAAAGAGTAGAAATAAAAAAAAATATTTATATCTGTTTTTTTGATCTACATATATAAAATCGGTTTAAAATATGTAAAATAAAAAATGTTTGTCTCTGTTTTTTTGATCTACATTCATAAAAAAAAATTGTATCTGTTTTTTTATCTACATTGAACTTAAAGTTATATTTTTCTTCTGACGCCATTTTTAACAAGTCCAACAAAAAAAAAAGAAGACAATTACGCCGTACAAAGCCATGGACGCCATTTTCAAAGAACAACGGCCAAAGCAGAGAACATAGAATAAATTTTCTTCAAGTCATTTCAAAAAAATCTTCATAAAAGTAAGTTATTGAAAAATTAATGCAATATTTTCACAATTTAATAAATTTTTGAATTTCTTCTCATTAACCGATCTTAATTTATTTGGTAAAAAGTCTCACGAAAAGACAACTTGATATTTTGGCTCGTCTTCTTCTTGTCACACTTCCCACACACAGAAAGAGAGACCAAAAAAATCAAATAAAGTCAAATAAAAAAAAACTAATTCCTTTTGCATACGATCTAACCAGCTATATCTCTATCTCACTTTCGCACTTTCGCGCGCTTCTATGGAATGCAATATATAAAAAGGCGAAGCAACAAATATTTTAATTTTTTTTTTCGTCTTCCTTCTTTTCGCGAAAGGCATTTGAAACGGTAAAAAAAAAGCAAAATACATATATATATATGTAAAATGGCAGCAGCATTCTTAACGAACGCAACGGCAGAAAGCGAAAACTGTAAACTGTAAAATAAAATGCAGAGAATTTGTCGTGCACTCGTTTATGTGTATGTGTGTGTACGTATGTCTGTGTGTGTGTGTTTGTGTGTTTGGCGCTCACAAGAAATAGTTGATCTGTTTTTTTTTTTTCTATGCAGCTGTGCTTTCCATTTCACTTATTGCCTTTGCTTTTTATTTTCCTGTTGCTTTTATTGGCGATTTGCAATATTTGCACATCACTTGAATTTTTTCTTATATTAATTTTATTTTTTATTATAACTAAATTTTTTTTTCTACACTTTTTTAGCTTACCTTTTTGTGTGCTGTTTGCTCCTTGTATTAAAAATCTTTTAACCCAATTTGTTAAAGTGTTGCTTCTTCTTGCTTTGATATATATATATATATACATATATATATCGTTTGATCGCCGTCGTCACAGAACACAGCAAAAATAACAATTTTCGAATATATATATAGCACCCGAAAAAAAAATAAACATATACTAACAGCTCAAACTGTGTTAGTAACAACAAGAAAAAAAAACAAAATTCTTTTACACCAACAAATTTGTATTATTTTTTTTTTTTTTTAGTACGTCGAGTTGCGCGTCAAGTAATTTTTGTTCTCTTCTTCTTCTTCTACTTGTACTTGTACTACTACTGTAGTGCTCGCAGCAGCAGCAGTAAATTGCAAATGAAGAAGCGGCATCTAATGCTATTGCGAATGTTTCGCTGCCTGCCTGCCTGCTCTCTCCTTCTCTGCTCTTCCTTTTTGCCGAACAAAACACACACACACTTGCACACGGACACAGACACTCGGCGTTCAAGGTCTGCGACTGTCTACTTGCTGTTGTCGTTGTTGTTGTTGTAGTAGCGGTACTTTACTTCGGCTGCTGCAATACTAGTTGTTTCTTTTCCTTCTTCTTTTGATATTTTTATTTTTTTTAACTTCACACATTCACTTTTGCCCGAGCACCGTTTTTGTGCGATTTGTGAAAATGTACAAATCTTAATGCAAATTAAGTCTTGAAAATAGAAAATACAAAATTGTTGTTTTTTTTGTATTCTTTTTACACTTGTAATTAGTTTCGCCTTTTTTTGGTAATTTGATTTTTTATTCCATCAGGATTTTTGTTATTTCTTTTTTTTTTTGGTGTTACTATTGTTGTTGTAGGTCTGTGTGTGTTTTTTAAATGAACTGTTGTCGTCTATTGATTCGCCTAGTTAAGGTATTTTTGTGGTATATATCGTTATATTATTTCTTATTCTTATTTATTTAATTTTGTTTAATTTAATTCAGTTTAGTTTTTTTTTTTTTTTGTTTATTATATTTAATTCATTTGTTGGGCGGGAAACAGCCAAAATCTACAAAGACGAAGAGCCAACTACGCGTCGCACGTTCAGCCGTGCCGAAGTCACAAATAAGAGTGCTGTTTAAAACTGGTGCTTTAAATCACCACTTCCATTAGTCCCAAACAGCAGCAAGCCCTATCAGCTGCGGTCTTCACTCTCTGAGCGTGGTGAGATGGTGTGGCGCGAGCAGCGCTCATTGAGTTGAAATCGTTAGTGTGAGTGGTGTGTATTTTTTTTTTTGCTATTGCTCTTGCTGTTGCTTCTATACGAGTGTTGTTCTTGCTTTGCGCGAGAAACAGAAACGAGCTGCTTTTTGTACAAAAAGCAATCTTGCAACTTGGCAATGGCTCAATGTGAATTTCATTTAACAGCGTAACAAAAGCTATCTGAGTAACTCACGTGTCACGCTCTCAGCGTTTAGCTGGCGCTCTCTGTTTATTTACCTTTGTTTTTGGGCGCTGCCGGCCGGCCGGTCTGGCCAACTTTTTGAGCACATTCATTCGTATATTTGAGCGTGAGCACATCAATGCTAGCTAGCGTATGAGTACGTTTGTGTGTGTGTGTGTGGGGAGACGTGTTTGTTTTGAGTGAAATCGGTGAATGTCGAAGTTTTGTTTACAAAACAAAATGCGTTTGCCTGGCTTTTTGTTATTGTTGTGCTGAAAATAAACAATAACAATTAAGTGAAAAAAATTGTGCATATGCAAATGCATTCGCGGGCAAAATTCCGCTATATTTTCATACACACAGATGTGCACGTGTGTGTGTATGTATCTGTCTGTGTATGTGTATGTATATGTAGGTGCTTTTTGGCACGTTGCGTGCTTTCAAGTAATTTAAGCTGTTCTGTTTCGCCTTTTGTCCCTGACCTCCTCCACACACACACTCGCACTCTCAAATAGACAATTTTGTACTTAGTTGGCAACTCTAATTTCCCAGCTTGTCAAGTTGATTGAACTCGTGAACTTAATAATAAGAATGAGCAAAAACCGCAACTAAAACAAAACAAAACACGCAAAAAATAAACAAATAACAGGTAAAAAGAAAAAAAAAGCCAAACTCAAAAATATAGCAACAACAACTTTATATGAAACCTTGAGGTAGGTTTCATATCTAGTTAGACCAAGGACCGCAAATGAACCCAAAGAAACACAAGCACAACAACAACAAACGCTCAAGCGATGTGTAGGAAGGGGTGCGGGTGCGGGTGTGGGTGCGGGTGTGTCACATAGGGACATCGAACTCATCTGCATATTGTATTGACAGGTACGCAACAGGATATAAAAAAAAAAGACTATTTACCAACCGTTCATTGTACACATATCAAATTACATACACAAACACATTGTATGTGTGTAGATGAACTGTTCCAGTTTCAGAACACTAAGTGCCAGCCAAGGAGCGAAAGAGAGAGTGTGGGGAGTAACTAGCAAAATACAAAATAAATGCAAATTATATTTACCGCTTTAGTGACAGCTTCATACATACGTAGTATGTATGTATGTATCACAATTGCACACATACATATGCACACACATTTGATTTTGTTTCGCCTAAATCATAAGAAATCGCAGTTGTTTTCCACGAAATTGTCGCTCGTTTGTCTTCGGAGCGCAACTTTAAGTAAATTGAGTAAATCGAACGGTGCTTTTACAGTTATGTCCATAAATAGAGCGCAGCTGCGTCCTATCGCTAGCTGTCCTTTATCCTATCATTCTTACGTTTTTTCCGAATTTAAAGTAGTTTAATTTTGTTTCGATTTATTATAACTTACATTTATGCGTTTCGATTTTGAGTTTTTACTTTGTTCTTAATAACACACACACACACGTATGTATGTCGTACCGAAAGTGTTTACGCACACTAATGCATATTCAATTTATGTGTGTGTGTGCGTGTGTGTGCTCACCTTGCATTCGGCCTGCTTTCCGTTATTTTGGTCAAATTCTCTTTTGCATTTGCATTCAAATTCTATTTTGTTTCGATTTTGCTAATTTCGCATTTTGAACTTAAGGCGCGAGAAATTTGCTGCGTCTGCTGCTGCTGCTGTTGTTGTTGTTGTGGTTGGCCCTTGGCTTTGCCGATTTCTTGCATGGCTTACGTTACTTGCACACTTACACTCATACATACATACATACATATTTGTCTGTTTCATTTTTTGTATTCATATGCATCGAGAAGATTAACAAATAGAGAGTATAATTGACTCATGCAAGTAAATGTAACAAGCGTGATTCTAGAATCAGCAGATCACACTTTATAGAGGAATTTTGCCAGCATGAACAAATTTTCACACTTTTAGCACACTATCACACACACACACACACACACAGGGTAATTTGTGGTGTATCAATCTAAGCTAAAACCAACAAAATAAAAGACAGTACTTGGCTGCTTTTGTTTTGACTTCGCACCGACGACAACGACGCCGACGCCGGCAGAATAGGGCTAGTGCAGTGACAAAAAAACCAACAACAACAAATTGCTTTCGTCAAGTTACATTTTGCAAGTGTAAATTTTTTGCTTCTTCTTTTTTGGCTGTCCACTTGCTTGAGTCGTTCTATTTTACTACGTTGACATTTTGTTGGTTTTGCTTTATTTTATTCTTACACACGTTTTGAGTTCTTGGCGCTGCGGCTGCTGCTACTACGCTACACTTTTTATACCCTGAACCCATTCAAAATGGGTAAAAAGGGTATAATGGTTTTATGCAAAACTATGTAACAGGCAGAAGGAAGCATCTCCGACCCCATAAAGTATATTCTATGCACAGAGTCGATACATTAGACAAATTAATGACAATCTGTGAAATTTTTATTAAAATCGGTTGAGAAACACCGGAAATATGGAACATTGAAATTGAGTATGCAGTATGCATACTCCATTCAGGGTATCGTCTAGTCGGGATTAGACTTGACTCGACTAGAGCCTTCTTACTTGTTTGCTTTTTTTTTTTGTAAAATGTGTATTTTGTGTGTTAGTGTTGTTGCTGCAGTTGGCATTTTGCGCCATTATTTGCGCGTGTGTACAAATTTGTACTTGTTCTGCTCGGATGTTGTTGTTGTTGCAGTCTGTTCCATTTGCTATTGTACAGTATGCATTGCGACGACGACGACGAAAGCCAATTGCGTAAATAATAGCAACAAGTGTTGTCCCGGTCGTTGTCGTGTCGGCGACAGCATCAGTTATTCGTTCGTTCAGTTCGTTCGTGTTGTTTTTGCTTTTGTGTGTTATTAGTTATGCTTGAATGTGAAATCATCTTATTTTAATGCTAATTCTGAATAGTTCAGTCATAAAATAGCGTAGTATGAATTGGTATTTGTTGTTTCTGTTTTTGCTTGACTTTTGTATTTTGTTGCTTTCGGCGCCGTTAAGCGCTTTTGCAAATGATTGCACAATTTGTAACGGTGCATCGATAACACATTCCGTTACAAGAATCTCTCTCTTTCGCTCGCACTCCCACTCATTATTGTGCTCCTGCATTTTAATGACTTACACGTGTGGCAACATTGTAATCGGGAATGCGAAGTGCTGGGCAGCAATCGCTCCCTCTCTCTCTCGCTCGCTCGTTCGCTTGCTGACATGCTGTAACAGTTTTACAGTTGATAAGAAGGCGTCGACGTTGTTGTTATTGATGGCAGGTGTTGGTGTTGTTGTTGCTGTAATTGCAATTTAAATGCGCCGCAACAACTGAGACTCGAATTGAGTGACAACTATAACAGAACTATTCGGTCAGTTGCCAATACATGCATACACACATACATACGTACGTACATACATACGTTCGTACATATATTTATATTTGCATTAGCCAATTGTCCAATTGTTGATAAGCAAAGCCACACGCAGCAAATTTGTTTTTATTTTATTGCATCCACTTTCGACAACATTGTTGTAGACTGCGTCGTAACACACACACACACGCAGAAGTCCCCATTGAGTGTATGTACATACAAACAAACACACAACGGTAAAGAATGGAAACTTTTAACACCGTTAAGTAATTGCCTCAAATGATAAAGAGCATTCGAACTTACATACATACGTACATATGTACTTACATACACACATACAACATATGTATGTATGCTAACGTTTAATTCATATTAATGTAATATTTAATATGTATCTAATGAATATCTAATCTTAAATATGTACACACTGTCATACTAACAATAGAAAAAGCCCGCAAAAAATATATATGTATGTATGTACATATAGTATATATGTATATAGGGCATGCCATTTGTCGCATTTGACTTTTGTTTTGTTTGCATTTTTGTTTTGCTTTGCTTGTTTCGACCATGGCGCCAGGTAGCTTTTGTTATTGTCGTTGTTTTTGCTTTTGTTGTTGTTGTTTTTTGCGCAAATAAATGCAATAGCACAAATTATTGGAGCTTTGAAAGCTTCATTTGGCATGATTCATAACACAGCTAGGCCGAAAGGGTGAAGCGGGGCGTTAAAGCTTTTTTTGTTGTTTTTCGAATTTCATAATTTCACGGTCGAGCTTAAAATGAATTCTGGCGAAATTTAAAGATCACAACCTAATGACCAAAACAACAAAATACGAGAGCGAGAGAGACAACTTAATAGAATTAGGTTGTACTTGGAGTGCACTTAAATTTTAAGTATGTACATGCATACATATGTACATACATACATACATACACATACATACATACACAAACATACATACATATGTACATACATATATATGTACATACATACATATGTACATACATACATGTGTACATACATACATACATGTGTACATACATACACACATAGGTCCATTTGCTTCTAATGCAAAATGCTAATGCCGTCGGAGGAGCGAAAGAGAGTGTGTGCGATAGACAATGAGAAATGAAATGCATGCAAATGATGAAATTCGCAAGGATTACGCACAAGTGCAAAAACACACTGAAAAAAGGCAGCTAAGAAAAAATAAATAAATACAAAAGACAAGACAAGCGAAACGAGAAGCGGTTGTAGCAGCAGGAGAACAACAACAACAACAATATGCCTAACACGAGTAAACACATAGTCAGAAACAGCAGCAGCTGCAAAAATAACAATACGCAAAGAAAACAGCGACAAAGACAATTGCTGAAGACGCGCTGCCGTTTGTGGTACAGTCGCTTCATACACACACACACAGACAGAGTGAGAGGGAGAGACACAGGCAGACAGAAAAATCCAGCAAGCAAAGGAGACAGCAAATGCAGCGTCGAGCTTTATAACGGATTGGACCTGCACATACACGCACACATGCAAAGACATGCAAACACAAAGAGCGCGCACTGAAAAGAACGCACGCTTTTGTTTGATATGTTTGGTTTCGTTTTACAAGCAGCAGCAGCAGCGGCAGCAGCAGCAGCGGCCAGCGCCGGCAAAGAAAGTGACTCAAAACAAAAACCAAGAACGACAAAGCTTGCCAACTCGCTCGCTCTCTCTCTCTCTCAATCTCTTAACAAGAAAGCTTTCAAAGAGCGCAAAAAGCAGCAGAGATGACGACGACGACGTCGTTGCCGGATCTTGATTGTTCCTTGCCGGTATTTCACAATGTACATTTATACACATACGTGTATGTTCATTTGTTCATATGCATTCATTTGTCTGTGCTATGCACGCCAAAAAAAATTTCACCAACAATTGAAACAGCAGCAATTAACTAATTATAGAACTCATAGGCCAAAACCATATTTCATTGCGAAAATCGTAAAAGGCGCCAGCCAGCCAACAGACACTTTTACGAGTGATAAATGCCGGCAGTGTGAGTGAGTACACCGCATCACAATACACACCACGCTGTGGTGAGCAAACGGAATGAGCAATTGAGCACCAGCAGTCGTAGCAGCAGCAGCAGTCGTAGCAGCGCAAGAGCGCAAGAGTGAGCAGCATTTGAGTGGAATTGTTTTGATTGGCAACATGTTGCGTCAACATGTGTGTAGCTCAAAGCATTAGCAACTTGAATTCATATTCAAATGGGGCGCTAAAGGGGGGTGTGGCACATTTAATTGTGCACTTTTCAATGCTGGCCAATCAAGGTCATTTGCCCAAACATACACAAAAAACAAAACATGCAACAAAATTACATTAAAAATTTACAAATCTCTAAATGTACGATAGAAGGAGGAGGGTGTGGTGTGTGGGGAGGGGGGGGGGTTGTTGTTAGGGTTGGCTGGAAACGCTAAAAAAGGTTTGTTTTTCGGTTCGGCTTTTTTTGTTTGGCTGTCTGCAAAATTTGGGACATATTTGAAAGGGGTTGGTTGGTTGGGGGAGGGGGCGGGGGGGGTTGTCTCGCGTTGCTTGCAACAACAGCAACAACAACAAACTTTTGCCAGACAACAAAAAGGAGCAAAAAGGACATTAAACTTGAGATGTAAAAAGCGATACAAAGCGAGCGAGAGAGATAGACAGACAGAGAGAGAGAGAGAGAGAGGATGGTTTTCTTCTTCTTCTCCTTCTTCTTCTTATTCGTCTTCTGCTGCGCAATCAACATAATCTATAAACAGTTTCATCCTTCAATCTTTCGTTAAGTTTCGGTGCTTGCGTCCTTGTCGGCTCCACGTGTCTCGTGAAGGTCACACACACACACACACACACACACACACACACATACATACACACTGTTGAGGATGGCGTGTCTGGGCTGCCATCCAAATGTTCTTCCTGTGGGAAATGTGGGCCTGCATCCTGATTGCGGCCATAACAAAATCTGCGTCTTAGCTTTCTCTCTCCCTCCCTCTCTCGCTCTCTCTATTTCTGTGTGTGTGTGTGTGGGAGAGGAAAAGGCATCCAGACAGCTACATCTCCGGCTTCCGAGGCTCCAAGGCTCAAGGACACAACATGGCGGGTCAAAGCGACAAAACAACCGGAGGAAGAAAAACTTTAAGGCAACAAAATAAGAATAAACTTTTAATAAGCATTCAACATATTTGCCTTAAAATAAGATTTGCTTGTTTGAAAATTGTATAAAAGTTTCATCAAGTATTATTAAATAAAGTTGTATTAATAAATTATTATAAAATAAAATAAAAAATCTCTTATTTAAGATTTATACATCATATTTGATTTGTATTTTTGAAAGCTTAAGTTTTAATATTTTTTTAAATTAAACTAAATTTTAAGTGTTTTTGTTTCGCATTACTTTTTCCAACTTAATGGAGCAAAGTGTATAATAATAATATTAGTATAAGTTTAGTACAATAATGATATAATAATGACTTAATATCTTTTTTATTTTTTCAAATAAGTCAAGATTTTTTTGTAAGCATTATTTTTATATATATAAAAAAAATATCTGTAAATGTTGATTTGAATGATTTTTATGAATTGTAAGCGAAAAAGTTTTGAATAAGCGAATTTTTATTTGATTTATTTATTATATTATAGATTCAAATCTTTCGCAACGATTTTTAAAGTATTTTTTTAATCTCTGATTTTTGTTTGATATGAATTCATTTTCTAAGATTTATTTGCCATAATCATTTATAAATATCTCTTCATTGATTAATAAAGTATTAAAAAAAAGTTGGAAAAAGAGATAAAACCTTAAATATACTTAAATCATAGTTAACATTAACTATTTGAAAAGGTTGAAACAGTTTTGATTAAGTCATAGAGTTTTCTAACTGATTGATTCACTCAAAGAAAAGTTTCTTGGATATATATATAGAATAAGTACACTCAGAAAAAAGCATAGTACAAATACCAACCATATTTGTAATATATATATAGTAATATATAAATATATATAAATATTATTATATTGTGTATTTCTGTACAATTTAGTATTTAATATGAATATGCTTAGCTTGACAAAAGGACTAAATGCTAAGAAAAAATAGTAAAATCAAAAATTATCTTAGTTTATTTGAAGTGACGAAGTATTAAAATTGATGCACAAACATATTTGTTTCATACTTAACTTTTAGACATAATTTCCAATATTTTTCATACTTAGTTTTAATCTGAAAATATTCAATTTTCTTTCAAATATTATTCATACTTAATTTTAATATAAATATACACAATTTTGTTTTAAATATGAATACTTAGTTTAAGTATACATATATTATTTGCATTTTTATTCATACTTAATTTTAATATGAAAATATTTTGTTTTAACATAATTTCCAGGTTTTTTTGTCCAATGAAGTTATTATTGATTTGAGCTGTAACAAACTTCGCATCAAGCTGATAATACCCTTCCTTTAGCTGCTTAAAGGGTAGCAAACAATAACGCAAAAGGGCAAAAGCGATGAAAAAGGGCTGAAAAAGTGGCGGACAAGTGCGCTTCGACAAAGTTCGACAAAGGACCCACTCGAAACGTTAAGAGTGCAATGCTTCAAATTAAAAAAACAACAACAACAACAGCAACACACATTAGAATGTAGAAGAGCATAAGCATGATGGAACTGTAAATACCCTGTAAGCAGCTATAATCGCATCACATCAAAACGGATTTATATCAAAAATATTTCTTTTGTATGAAAAAAGAATTAATAATAATATTATAAATTAATTAATAATAAAAACCTGCATAAAAAATATTTATTCAAATACTTAATTTCTTCAGAACAACTTTTCAAAGTTTCAAATAGTTGATATGCTCGCCTTACAGGGTATTCAAAAGATCAACAGCAACAAGCGCAATTGACGACAGCCGACAACAACAATAACAACCAAAAAGAACAAACGATAAACGACCCCCCGCCCCGCAGCAGCAGCAGCAGCATTGCCTACAGCATTGTAGATATATATATGTATTGCATGTGCGAGTGTGTGTGTGTGTGTGTGTGTGTGTACCTTACTTTCTGGTACTCAGTACTCGGACTCTTTTTGTTTTTTGGCCCGGGGCACTTGATTGTTTGTCGGTTCTCTGTGTGTCCTCGTCAACAAAATGTTGCACTTGAGGTTATCTGTGGAAAATCATTAAGAACACACACACACTCACACACTCGCACACACACACTCACACACTTATACATACATATATAGATGGCTCGCCGATAAGCAATGAAAAATGTCTACGAACATCTTTTGTCTCGCTCTTGCTTAGTTTGTTTGTTTCTCACTCTAACACTTTCCATTTCATTTCATTACTTTTGAATTTTTGATGAAATCTTAAAGTATGTTTAAAGTTATTTGAGTTGGGAATAATATTTTCTGTTTAATATAAACTGAACTTTAATTTTTGAAGCCCAATAAATTGATATTAATTTAATAAAAACTATAAAAAAAATAATTAAATAATATATATCAAAAGCTTTTAGATAAAAGATAAAGAAATGTTACAATTAAAAAATAAATCGATTTAGATAGAACATAAAGTTTCTTTTCCACAAAAACTTATTTTTATAAGTGGAAACATTTTTTTCTAAACCATTTTCTTAATTTAAAGATGTTTGTTTCTTTAAACTATTCAATCAAGTTTTTGGAATAAAAAGCATTAGCCTTAAGATTTTTTTTATTATTTTTATATGCATTTAAAAAACCTAAATTAACTTAATACTTATTAGTTTAAAAAATGTTCAGGCGATCAAATTATTATTTCAACACTTTCATTAATATTTTCATACTCGAAAAGTAGAACATGGTGGAAAGTGAAACGCAAATTAAATGCCTAAGTTTACGATAAACAAAAAAAAAAACAAATTTTATAACGATATTTATAGCTCATTATATCTTAGTTGGGCTTAAGAATAAATTCTTTTTATTGAGACTAATTTTATTTAAATCGAAATTATAAGATTTTTCTTTTTACTAAATTTAAATGAAATAATTTCATATTATTTAATTACTAACTTTATTTAAATCGAAATAAAATGCATTTTTAAGATTAAATTAATATTCAGATAAATTCTTTTTATTGTGACTAACTTTATTTAAATCGAAATTAGAAGATTTTTCTCTAGCACTAAATTTAAATTGTATGTGAATTAAAATAATTTCATTTATTCAACCAACTAACTTTATTTAATCGAAATTAAATGCATTTATATTTGTAATATACTAAATTCAAATTGTATGTGAATCGAGTTTCTTGAAAAAGTTTTCAACAAAAACTAAATATTGCTCAATTTTTTTATTATTAGTTCAAGTAAATTTTTCCATTTTATCGGCTCTTAGCTAAGTATTTCCGTCTGTGGAACCGTGACCCTTTTTTTTTTCTCGAAGATTTTCATCCAAATAAGTACAAACATACATTAGACATATTTATTTATGTACATATATGTATATGTATATATATATATATATGTCTATTCATACATACTCACCGATATTTTGGCCACCCTTCGGAACATTTTAGAATGCAGTTTGTTGGCACGAAAACATCTCTCGGATGGGTTTTTAAATTTAGCCCACCTGGGGATTGCTATCATTAGAGAGAAAGAGACACAAAGAGACAGAAAGAGAGAGAGAGAGAGGGAGAGAGGGAAAAAGAGGAAGTGCTACTCTAAACTCATATCGTTTTGGCCTGTGACAGTTTTGTATGAGGCCCATTTACCAAGTATTTATCACAATACAAAAATAAATTTGATATAACAAAAACTTTCCACTTTTCTTTTTAGTATTATTATTGTCAGGAGATTTGAATTTATAATACGTCACTCTTTAAATTTTTACACTAATCACCATATATATACTAGTATATAAACTTATTTTTATTTGAATTTTTATGCTTAGGAAAATAAGATTTATTTTAATTTCCATAAATCCGATTTTGATACTATTTCAAAAAGTAGCTGGATTTTTATGTTAAAGTTTGATCTACGATACAACAATTAATTCGTATCAACTTACGATACAAACTTACGATACATAAGATATGTTAAACTTCGACTTACGATACATAAATTCAACAAAACGATACATCCAATAATTCTTATCAACTTACGATACATAAAATATGCATCGTACATAGTGGTTTATCGGCAGAAAAGATAATAAGTTAAACTTTGACTTACGATACAGAAAATCAACAAAACGATTCGTATCAACTTACGATACAAACTAACGATACAAAATTACGATACATTAAATATGTATCGTAAATAGTATTCCTAGCTGGCAGTAAAGATAATAAGTTAAGCTTTGACTTATCATACAGAAATTTAACAAAACGATTCGTATCAACTTACGATACAAACTAACGATACAAACTTACGATATATTAAATATATGTATCGTATATAGTAATCCTAGCTGGCAGTAAAGATAATAAGTTAAACTTTGACTTACGATACAGAAACATTCAACAAAACGATCAACTTACGATACAAACTTACGATACATTAAATATGTGTATTATACTTACGATACAAAGAACAAAAAAACAATACAAAACTATAAAGAAAACTTGTATGTATATATGTGTGTAATTGCATAAAAATCAAATATAGTCTGTATATGTATGTATGTATGTGTGTGTGTGTGTGTGTGTATTAAGAATGCTTATATGTATTTGTCACACCTCCAAAATTTTCCACAAAAACCAACAAATAAATATCTATATGCATAGAATAATAAAATATAATAAATAAAACACGCCCACATTTTTGGTTCTCGGGCTAAAAGAAACGACGCCATTTAAAGGGTCCCCCTCTTGAGACAGGTGTTGATGGCACAAGGGGGGGAGGTGGGATGGGGTAAGTTTAGTTAGACGAAATCTTATCAAATGTCATAGACTTTAGTGTTATAGTATAATTCATTTAAAATACTTAGTCAACTAATTTACTATCACTTTTTTTTTTTTTTTTTTTTTGCTTTTATTCGAAGGTCACTCTATTCTCCGCCGTATCGCCCAAAAAACTGTCTGTGTGTGTGTGTTTGTATTGCGTAGCAGCTGAGCAATATATATATGTACATATGTATGTATATAGTTATGTTTATACACGCCAACATATAGTTCTTAGCTATGTTTGTATGAATATACTTATCAATCAAGGTCTGCATCGTGCGATTCTGCAAATATGCGTTGTTAATCTCATACTAGCACAACACACACACAAACACATACACACACACACTCATATACGTATAGTTAATGCGTTGGTTGTTTAAAAAAGCGAGCCAGAACTATTAGAAATATTTTGCGGATTTTTATTAGATTTTTTTTTTTTGTGAAATTTTTTTTGATACGCAATTCGCACTATTTCTTTCGTTTCGTTTGGCGCGGCGTTTAATTATATTAATAATGTTAGCGCTGATAATAAAAACAACAACAACAACAACAATAATATAGCTTGCCCACGATGAAGGCCAATACAATAGACCATGTCTAGAACTTTTGTTGCTTTTGGCTTTTTTTTTTGCGCAGCTTGAAATCTTGATTCTTTTTACCTTTCGCTAGGCCAGTGAAATTGTATACACTGCAAAAAAAACTATACCAAGTCTTTAAAGTAAACAAGAAGAAGAAGTCGTTGAAACAACTTTTGTATTTTGTCGTATTGAATAATAATAATAAAATAAAACCAAAAATATTCTAAAAAATTTTAAAAATTTTATAAATTATTAGTAAAAATCAAAAAATAATAGAATTGTCTTTATGAAAGAGAAAAAATATAAATTTAACGAAATTTGCATACAAAAAAACATTTTAGCTTCAAACTTAAAAACTTGATTATAAAATTTGATGAACAAGTT
>JAWNNW010000833.1:655000-700000 GCA_035044465.1 Scaptomyza tumidula | reverse complement strand
AAAAAACTATTTCAAAGCTAAAAATGTTTTAAGTTTATTGAACTCAACTTTGGCATCGCTGACGTGTTAGATTTATGTATTATCAGACTTATTAGCTGATTGCTGATTGCTTTTTTGCCTTTCGCATAGACTTTTGCTTTGCTTCATTCTAAGCTACAGTGCACGCTCGTTAGCGTGAACTAGTTGGCAGTTTTCAGTGATTAAATATTCAAGAATCATATCGAAAAAACTTTCTGAATGGATTTTAATGAAACTTTACATAAATAAAGATTATATATCAGGATAACGTATAGGCTATAATTTTTAAAGATATTTTGGTGTTGGCGTTGCTCTGTGAACAACAAAGATTAACAAATATATATTTTATAAAATATTTTTGTTTGTTAATAGAATTTTGTGAATTTATTTGAGATTTGCTTTACTTATTATCTCTTTTACAACTCAAACACTCCAGAAAATATATAGCAAATATATATTTCTATGATCTACATAGTTTCGAAAATATAACTCATATTATAAACGCTTTTTTCTGCGTTCTAATAAGCCACATAAATTCAATTGTAGCTAATAAAACAAAAATAACAACGAGCTTGCAAATTGTTATTTAATTCATTTGCGCATTTATTTACATGTTATAGTTTTTTTTCTTGTTTTTTGTAATCCATTTCAATTGAATACATTTCCAGCATTAATATTTTGTTATGTTTGCGGAAAAATGCATTGAAAAGCATTCAGATATCAATAAAAATACTGCGTAGATCTGCGATTATTGTCAAATTGTCAGCAATTTCACCGAAAAATTCAATTTTTTTGGGTCGATAGGTAGAAGAATGGCGGCGAATGGTAATTGCGACTTGAATTAAAAGAACACAGCGGGATAAAAACATCAGTCAATGGCTGATGGCTGGCAAAAAAGTGCTTCGAAGGCCATTTCTTGTTTTTTGGGGCCGCAGGAAATGTCACCTTATACCCTATAGCCAAGTTGGAGAGTCGAAAACGTTGACGCTGCATACCACAAAAAAAAACCCAAAAAACAAAAACAAAAAACGAAACAATTTAAATTTTTTGTCGATTTCCATTTTCTTCGACGATTTCTTTTGCGCAGTTGGTTTAAGTTTTTTTTTTTTGGCCCCATCACTTGATTCTTTTTATGGCCCGGGCATTAAAACATAATTACAACCACTCAGCAACTATTTTCTAGTCTCTAGTTTTAGTTTTTAGTCTCCTTCTCGCTCTCTCTCTTTTTCGCTTGCTGTCTTGCTTATACATTATTCAGTGAGATACGAACTTGTTTCGCAGTTAGAGAATGGAAAATTTTTTTTTGTTTCAAAACAAAATCATTGCAGTGCGAATTAATATATAATATATTATATATATATTTCTGACACTTTCATGATAAAGTTTTTTCTAGCTGATTCATAAATCATTTCTATTTTGTATACCTGTTTTATCACTTCTTTCTTTTAGCCATTCTTTCATCAATTTACATATATTGTCCTGCTAATCTTTGGCTTCCAAGAAATCTAAAAGTGATTTCATTCGACGGTTTTATTTTTGTCTATTAACAAATGTAAATGAAATGAAATGAAGCGACGCGTTTCGCATTTGAGACAGACAAAGACATCATCAAAAATGTCAAATTTCTGTCTACTATATACACATATATATATAGAGAACAATTAAAAAATGATGGCGCGGGTGAGACTCGGTTTGTTTCCAAGTAAAACACGAGCCAAATAAACGCACACGAAAATGTCAAAAATCAACGAAAAAAAATAAAAAATATTATATTAAAATTAGCATGAAATAATAAATTTAAATCGTGTGAAAACTGAACAGGCATCAAGAATTAACAAGCACTTGAAAGCAAGACTAGAAGATACCCCAATAAATGAAACCTTTAAACTAGTTTGAAAAGTTTTTATCTTTGTTTTTGAACGTTTGGTTGAAAGTCTTTAAAACGAGCTTTGTTGCAAGAGACTACAGCTTTGAGCCTTGACTATTCAATGAGAGCTTTAAGTTTGTTTGTCTTGATTGAAGGCAAAAAAAATTCAAAAGTTCAAATTTAGCTTAACAAACTTATCTTTTATTAAGTTCGATCGAACTAAATGAACCAGAACCAGTAATATAGTTTATTCGTTCAGTTTAGTGATCGAATCGATGAAAAATGTTACGTTAGATGGTTTATTCCTTTTTCTTCTTAAATTTTTTTTTCATTATAATTTTTTGTGATCTTCTAGTTGTTTAAGTTCTTAGACCTTGACATTTGGCTTAAAGGTGCTCTGCGGGGTATAAAAAAATTATGAGCAATATTTTTATAAATATATATAATATGATAAAAGTTGTAGAAAGAACTTAAGGCATGCAACCGAAATGTATCTGCAACTGTGGGAGTATCTAGATACATGTATAAATAATTAATGATAGCATTGGAAACGTGAATCCAACACATGCAATTGCCATCTATGTTTGGCTACACAGAGTGCGAGAGAGAAAGGAGTCTAATGTGGCATGAAGCATATTCCATTGCTGGGGCACACACAGAGATTTTTGGTACACACAAACGCCGTCGTTTTGGCCGTTTTAAAGTTATTTATTTAGTTTTAGTTTTTGCTTATTTTTGCGACATTTTGGCATCAAATCAAAAATTTGTACATAAACTATTTTTGAAGAGCCAGCCAGACCCAGACCTGTGTACCATGCCCCATGCCGCATGCCGCCCAAAAACTGGCTGGCTGGCGCCTTAAACGTTTTGTTTCTTTGGATTTATGCGATTTTGATGGAATCAGTCGAAAAAAAAAACGAATTTAAAAATAAATAAAAATATCAGGCAACAAGCAACCAGGAAGCAAAAGAAAGAAAAATTTTTGTCACTAAGCAAGAATGGCTAAAAACTAAACCTGACAAAAAAACTTAATATTATTACTAATTCTAAATGAGCTCTGTTTTTTTTTGTATTTATTTCATAAATATTTACTCGCATGTATTTAAACAATAGACAAATTCCCCATGCAGCTGTTGAGCCAACAAACCAAGCAACGAAGCAACCAGCCAGCGACACCCACTGCTCAAAGACATGTGTCCTAAATTTGTCAATTCTAAATATATATCTACACACACACGCTAAATTACATACAACAAAAACGAAAAAACGAAAACGAAAAAAACGAAGTGATCGTTAGTTTGTCCAATTTTGGTTTGAGTGCCCAATCAACTAACCAATCACAATCGTTGTGCAAATATTGAGCATCCAGTTTAAAGCGCAAACATCATCGCATCAACTTTAAACCAACAACAACAAAAAACAAATTCTACACCTAAGTACACACGCACACATGAACATATGATATGCTTTGAGTCTCGTGCTGTTTAAATGTGGTGCTGTCAACATTTGCATATCACTTTCGTTTTGGTAAGTGATTCAGGCGAGCCATTGTGCACAGATCATTCACATTCACAGTCACATCATTCATTATGTCAAACTATCAATTACAATCGGTACAGAACATATATATGTTATGTATCTTACATACATACAGTGCACACTCGTTAATAAAGTTCATCTTAAGAATATAAAAGATTAATTAATGACTTTCCTTAAAAATTTTACATCATTTACATTTGAATTATTACAGCAGTTCTGTGTAAAACACCGGTCGGGGGTAAATTACCCCAAATGGGGTAAAAGTGACATTTCTGGGGGTAATGGTAATGATTAAAAAGTATACATTTAAAATTGTATATTCTATAGATTTTTTTCTTTTTTGCTCCTCAGTATGGCATTAAGTTACCTTCCACAACAATATTTTGGGGTAATCCAAAAAAAAGTATATATTTAAAATTTTGTATTCAATATTTCAACGAGTAACATACAGTAATCATCAGTCGAATTTCCCTATTTCGAATTTTTCGTGCTCTGAAGTTCTATATCATAAATTTATTTCCAGAAAACTTCAATTTGGTTTCATAAATAAACCATTCTTCTAAGGAATGTTTTTTATTATGTAGGGTATATAGTCTCAAAAGACATTTCTTATACCATTGATTTAAGAAGAAATTGGATTATATTTCAACATTAAAAACTGTCAATTTGAGTATACCTTTATTTAATTTGCGATCAGTTAAGAAACAACTTAAACTGATTATTGTCAAACATTTTTCTTTAAAGATCAAGATCAAGAATTTACACAAAAATTGTATTAATAACAATTTGAGCTAAATGCTATTTAAGTATGGTAGTATATATATCTGATTGCGTAAAAAACATTGGTGATAAAAGTGTGAATGATTTGTTTTTAGGGTTGCGCAGCATTGCGATAATCTTTGCACCACTTTAAACAACGTAATCTAACTACAAGTCGCATCTAACTACAAGTTGCGTTTTTAGATGATAATTTCTTTTGCTGCTGCTGCTGCTGCTGCTGCTCGGCTGCTCGGCTGCTTCTTGTGCCGCGTTTTTGTATTTGACGGACGTGAGAATTTTGTGTGCAAACAAAATCAGGCAAACAGACAGACAGACCAAAAGATAGATAGATACACTTACACATACTACATACATGCACTTGATAACAGAGCATATCTCTCCTATATATATACGCACACACATACAAGAAGTGGAAAATTGTTTTTTTGTCGATTTTTGTTTCTTCAGTTTTAAGTTTTTGTTTTTTTTAACAGCTGATATCACATTTAGTTTTGTTGGCATTCTTATTTGATTTTCTTCTATTTGCCCAAAAGGAAAAACAAAAAAACAATAGAAAATATTATATCTGAATGACGAAGACTAAATACCCTGTAAGAAGAACTTATATTCCATTATATGCCTCGACTATTAACAGCTTGTTAGTTTCTAAGTGATTTTCATAAATTATTTAAGAATTGAAAAATGTTCACAAATGATATGAAAAAGAAAAATATACTTAAGCTATAAAAGCGAGGGCGAGGGTATACCAAATTAAAAGTTGAGCTTTAACAAATGGCTGGAGTCTTATCGCTGCCAGAAAGAGATACTACTCGTACATAGTTTTGTGTACATACATACATACATACATACATAGTTCGAAATACATATGAGCAAACTATATGAAACACTTGACGATCGTCACAGTCTTGCCTCATTGCGTATGTGTGTATGTGTGTGTGTGCGCTCTAATTTTTTGATTACACTGCGCACCCTGGTTGCTGTCATAAGTTGAAAACCTGCAACCAACAACACAACTGGAACGAAATGGAGTTTACCCAAGATATTAACATTGGCTTTTATTCAAACAGTCACTATGTAAACCCGTCTGACAGACAACCAAAAACGACGACGACGAATGAATGCAACCCGAAACGCATTTGTAGATCATTCAAAAACCCATCGAATAATGTTACTTATACATATGAATATATTTATATATATTTATTTTTCAAACACTCGTCTCTATTGCCAATTGTTAGCTGTTGTATGCCTGATGAGGCACAGCTGCAGACACAACAACTTCAGATACACTTACAGATAGGTACACGTACTATGTACATACATACATCTACATCTATGTACATAATATGCTTGGATGATGATTACACAAGTGCCAAGCATATCAAAAAAAAAATATATATATAAAAAAAAATTTTGTTTCTTTTTTTTTTTTTGAAGAAAATGCAAACAAGGCAAAGTGTGTAAACAACAATTGATAAAACAAGTAAAAGTGCGCTATCTTGATGAGAGAGTGCTCAAGTAGGCAGATACCCTTTATTTGTATTACGGCAAGATGTTTGAAAAGCATTTAAATCTATATTTTCGCCGTGGAAAATAATATTTAGAAGAATATGACATAGAAATATTCGTTCGAACTCTTATTTGATATGCTTTCAAGATATAATTAAAGGGTATCCTAAATAAAAAGAAGAAACAAAACCAAAAAAAAGTGATATGAAATTAGTAAAGCAAAGTGCTGAAGTGCTGCGTGGAGTGGAAATGTACACACAACGTGTGGCATGGATACAAAACAAAATAAACTAAATTTGTAGTTAAATACAATAAATATTAACTCTATAAACACACAAGGTATTCCAAATCATAAACTGTGCAACAAACCAGAAGCATGACAGGTCTTATGGAATGGGAAGACCCAACAACAAAAAAAATGTCTACAAGTGATACTAGAAAAGTAAACTCTAACTGTTAGATGTTAAACTTGATGATCTTTATACTTTTCGAAAGAAATTCCAAAAATGTTTCAAGCCACAGATTTTATTCATTTTCTGTTCCATTTTTTATTTTTTTTTGGTACTATTTGTTAGTCCGTTAATGAGTCAGTTGGATTTGAGCATTTACGGTTTTCAAAACTAATATCACATATTTATGGTATTTGGAAATCAATTAAAGTAGGCTCAGCTGAAATACGATAAGTACAGGCATATATGTATGTATGTTCTAAAGGCTATAAAGTATCGAACTGTTGATGTGTGTCCAGTTAATGATATCGCACATAAATATATACTATGTTGTTTGGCCTAAGGCCGGCTGAAAACTACTACGACTATATGTATATATATATATATATATTTTTTTTTTGTTTTTATGATTGATTTGTGTGCGCTATTAAGATTGCATATCGGGGTGGCAACGACGAAGTGGCACAAACTTAAAGTGCAAAGCCCAGCCATAAACCATCTTAAGAGCAGTACAGGGTCGTACCGGTACGGTACGTTGCGTAGGCCTATCAAATAGTTTATATACCCACAACACAACACAATCACAACACAATCACAATACGCTTTTTGTATAGTTTTCATTTTGGATTTTTTTGTGTTTGACAAATTCGTTTTTAATCAATGTAAACAACACTCGAACACTCGAAATGTCTCACACACATTTGTTTGTGGCTGGCGACACAGGTGGTTGCCAGTTTTCAACTCTTGCAAGTTGCAAGTTGAAACTAGCTGTTGACTGCTAGTGCTAGTTGCATCGTTTGTTGGTCTTCATTATTATTATTTTTTCTTTTAAATCTAATCTAATCGCTACTTACACTTTACAGTTTTCAATACATTAACCGCGCTTGACCTCCTCTTCGGTTGAAACTGAAGTCCTCTCGCTTGGCTGTGTAATGAGAATCATAAAAAATTAGACGCACAGAACGAGTACAGCATTTACTTATCAATATTTATGGGCACTGTATACACTGAAAGAATGTCGGGGTGCTTATAAGACATTACCTCAATACAACTATGATCGATTTTTACAGGGAAAATTTGATTATTTCTATAAATTTTCATTATTCACTAACTGATTGATGTGCTATCTAAACTACAAAGCTGAGTTTTCTTCAGTACCATATGAAGAACTTAAGAGTATTGAATCGTGAGAATAAGCTATATATAAGGTAACAAACGATCTCTTCCATATTCCCTAAGTTTCTTTAGGAAACATTTTATGTTTATTAAACGTTTAAGTAAGGATCAAACTGTTGTTGTTGTTGGACAACTATTTCGAACAGTCGATAGAATTGGTCATTACAAAGAGTTGAGTTTTAAATCCCAAACAAGTCATTATCGCTTGACTTGGACATAAATGATTTAACTGTCAAATGTCAAGGCATAGAAAATAGGAAAAAACAACCGAAAATAAAAAAGAAAATTAAATATAATTATTGAATAAATACGCGGCGTTCGCTGTGCCAGCAAATTGAATGTCAAAGAAATCCATTATGAGCCGAATTTCAAAGAATTTCGTACTTAATAATAATAAATAATAGTTTCGGCACATGTAGAAAAATGTCTAGCGATAACATATTGTCGATCGCAATGAGTCATTTAACTTTTAGAAGTACAAATATAGTTGTGAGACATAACTTTTCGGTTTCTATATAGCTATAAGTCCAGAAATCCAGTTTAATTATTTTTTGTTTTTTGTTTTGTTGTCTTAATCAATACGATCTTGAGGTTCTTTCATGCCAGAACCACATACCACAGTCTTGTAGATAGAGAGAGAAATAGAGAGAGCGAGAGGGAATTGCTAAACGACATTAATCTACGATTTATTTAAATAAGGCCCAGCAGCAGCAGCAATAGACATTAGGCAATAGGGTCAAAATGTACCTGTTAGCCAGAGTTAAGGCCGAGCTCTGAAAACCCGAATAAAGTTCGGGCATAGCTCAATACTATTGTATATTTTATATCGATGTATCTGTAGTAACTTATTGAAATGCTTCCTCTAGCGAGCATTTAGTGCTTTTGTCTCTCCCTCAAACTAACTTCTTATGTATGTATGTGTGTGTGTTTGTGTGTATTTTATTGGTCAACCTTCTTGATTAGTGCTTCTTGGTACCTGTTTGAGCCACATTCAGCGCGTCTGTCCGTCCGTTTATCCCGGCCGTCCCTTTGCTGGTTTTCTGGTGTTCAAACAAAATTTAACCGACAATTAATACGGCTCTAAGCTTGGTTGGGATTTGGTTGATTTCGGCCCAAAGAAACGATCTGGCGCAGGTTTCGTTTTTTTTTTTCGTTATGGGCGTTATGCTTATGAGCACAGCGCACACTTTGCGCATACTTAAAGATACAAAGATACAATAGCTTTGACCGCAGCTCGCTCGCGTGACTATCCATACCTTTGCTGTATGTGTGTGTGTTCGTTTCGTTTTAGTAGTTTTGCCTGCAAAACGAAGCATATATTAATTTAATGAATGAGTTGATTTTAAACATTCGTAGAAATGCCAATAATATACACACACAACGAGATACATATTAGCATAGATACGGAAACAGATACAGATATCTTAGAGCATTGAACTGCCACGTTGACAAACACACACTTTCAAAATGTCAAATGTCCAAAACTTGCCAAAAGGATTCAATTTCCTAGCGTTCCCTTTGCCTTTATGTCAAATTTGTATTTCACAAATTTAGCTTGTTGCTATTTTGAATTCTGAATATGTTTAGAAACAACCCTAGCTATATCGTTTGGCCTCGTTAAGATCGTAAACTTGGACATTAATGTCATGCACACACACACACATACTGTATACATAATATTTATATGCCCCCAGCCCGTCTATTGATCGCAACGAAAAAAACCAAAACATTACGCAAGGTAAAAATCATTACGTTTCTTTTCTAATGTCTCGAATGTCTTGACACTGTAAATATTTACATGATTTTTGGTTGTTAACTAGGCATACATTGTATGAATATGGCAATATATACACGTACATGCATATATATATATATGCCTTTATTGCCGGTTTTTTTTTATTTTTAGCTTTTAAAGGGAGCCAAAAAGATCAGAAGATCATGAACGAAAGTTGCAAACTTTCTGTTTTGTCTAAGTATTTAAGATAAAGTATTTACGTTAATCATTAAAATAAATCATAAACGTGTAAATTTATAAAATAAAATTACGTTTTAACTATAATTGATCGTTTACGAACCTACTATATATATCTTTAATAACGAGACACATGAAGATCACCTTACAATTTTTAGGTATGCAGATTGACAAAACTTTAGATTAACAAAACTATCTCAAACATTGCGTGATCAAGTCGAAAAAGTGTTTGAGTTCGTTTAGTTATTGTTCGTTTATATGAATCTATACGCATGTATGTATATATGTGCGTGCGTATGTATGTATATGTTTGTGGCAATTGTTTGCTTGAATGTTGCGTAATGCTTGCTTTTTTAGTTAGCCAAGTTCGTTTGCCTGTTGCCAAATGTCGCTCTCTTATCAAATGCTTTGGCCAAAACTATGTGCGTTATGTCATTGCTACTCCCCTTTACCCCCGCCCAAGAAAAAACATTTTGGTATGAGCAATGTTGATCTTAGGCCCAATGGCATCTCATATTTGAGAAGTCATCGGCTCGATCGGCAATTGCTTAAGCTATGGCACGAACCGGTGCCGGAGCCGTAGCCGTAGCCATAGCCGGAGCCATTGAACAGCAACTAATTATAAACCATTTCAAGTTTATTGAGCAAATGTTTGCCCTCAAACAAAATGTATTCAAAATGCTTGAAAACTACGCATACACTTTGCTTTTGTGGTTTATTTTGAAGGTTTTCAGGCCGTTTTTTATTTATTTTTTATTTGTTTCTCCTCAGCACTTTCAAACATTTTAAAGCCTTAAACCAAACGAGCTTCAAATCCAAATTTCCCCGAGGCAACAAAAATGTTTTTTATAACGTTTCTAATGATATATCTGGGATGAGTTATTAACAATATCACTTGGACATTGTTTAGTTTTAAAAACTAAGCTTATGATTTTATAACTTTAATGGCAATTGCGCAAAAATTCATTCACATTAAGGCAAACAAGTAAGAATGAATTATTAAGCTATTCATTCAAAAAAACTTGACTAAAAGAAATAAACGAAATTTGAATGTGATCAAAATATGAATTTCTTGCTTGTTTCTTAAATGTTTTTGATCACTTTTTTCACTGATGCCTTTCTAATAGCCAAGTATCAATATTATATATATATATATTTCTAAGCACAGCTAATATTCTCGTGCGTATCCTTTTAGAAATTTGTAAGAATGCTTTAAATTATAATAACTTTATAACTTTTCAAAGTTCCCCACCGCAAACCTTTTCAAAAGGCAAATAAAAATATTTGTTTATTTTCGTTGGTTAATTTCCATAAACAATTATTGTTTCAAATCTTGAGAGAATTAAATATTTTTATTGCCAAATTATGGATGGGGGTTATTTCTGTAGTTTATCAATTGAAAATGCGTAAATTCTAAATCCTAAATGTTGCTGATTTGTGCGTAATGTGGCTTAAGAAGTGCTATAAATAAACACAAACACACACACGACTCCCTAAGCTGATTATGCATACGATATCAGAGCATGCGGGTCGCCGTCAACGGTTCTGGCTCTGGTTCTAGTACTTCTGGGTATGACCTTTGATATGCCAATTGCCCAATGGAGGGTTCTCTACACGAACAGTGAGAAACGCTTGTTTTCCCCAATTCTGCAGAAATACAACAAACGTCAAGCACTTAAATTTGTATATATATATATATATATATAAATTTTTTTTTTTTGTATATTTCCTGATGCACTTAGTTGCATAAAGCTTTAATATTTTTTTTAATTTTAATTGATATTTTGAAAGAATTCTTCCATTAAACAAGAGGAATTCTTATTCCCAAAAAAAGTTTTCAGAAAATTTCCTAATAACAACCTTCAACTTCAAGTCTGAGTATTTAATTTTCGATATTCTTAAGTTGTGTTTAGAAAATTTACCAATTACAACTTTCAACTTCGAGTCAGAGTATTTAATTTTCGATATTCTTAAGTTAGGTTTCGATTCAACAATTATTTGCTTTATTAATCGCTTAAATAATTTTATGGCCAATACAAACACATAGCCCTGGGGCACGATAAGAACACTAAAAAATATGTTTCAGCATAGTTCCCAATAAAAACTAAAACTCGTTATGAGGGGTTCGTCCCTAGGGGCTAAATCGAGGAGAGTGAAACCAGTGCAAGGCTTATCGTAATCAAAAATGTTTTCAGCTTAAGCGTGTGTTCAGAAAAAATTAAATAAAAATGCTCATGACATTGTACATTTGGTATTTTATACCCTGAAACGATTGAAAAAAAAAATACCTAAAGAGGGTATAATGGTTTTGTGCAAAAGTATGTAACATTCAGAAGTCCGTCTGGCTGTCCGTCTGGTCGTCTGTCTGTCTGTCCGTCCGTCCGTCCATCTGTCCGGCTGTCCGTCCGGCTGTCTGTCCGTCTGTCTGTCCGTCTCTCCGTCCGTCTCTTCGTCCGTCTCTCCGTCCGTCTCTTCGTCCGTCTCTCCGTCCGTCTCTTCGTCCGTCTCTCCGTCCGTCTCTCCGTCCGTCTCTCCGTTCGTTTCTCCGTCCGTCTCTCCGTCCATCTCTCCGTCCGTCTCTCCGTCCGTCTGTCCGTCCTTCTGTCCGTTCGTCTGTCCGTCCGTCTGTCCGTTCTTTTGTCCGTCCGTCCTTCTGTCCGTCCGAACGTCCGTATGTATAAACGCGTCGATATCAGAGACTTTAAGAGCTAGAGACTCCCGATTTGGAACTTAAGCTCGCCTAATCCATAGGCAGTACAAGTTTTTGATTTTCGAGAACTCTCCCCGTTTCCGATATACACATGCGATCGATAACAAAAAAATCTTGAATTTGGAAAATTGAATTGAAGACGGCATTTGAAACCTTAAACGAAATAATGACAAACCGTGAATCTTATATTCAAATCGGTTTAGAAACACCGGAGATATGGCACATTGAAGTTACACACACACACACACACTTGCAAGCACTGACTGTACGCGTAAAGTATAGGGTTAAGGGTATCGTCTAGTCGGGATTTCTCGACTCGAGCCTTCTTACTTGTTTTAAAGTGCGCAATTGAATGTAGGCGCTAAAGTTATTCTATCAAGCGATATCTGTAAGTTCGTCTATGTGTGTGTGTGGGGTCTGCGGTCACCAGTTGCCCTTCCCCCTGTCCGAATTGTTCCTGCCATCACCTAACCGGACCACAAGCACGATCTTAAGCCGCGTCTGCCCTTATGCGTAACCCCGATTTCCTACATCGCGGTCAACGCTGCTGCTATCCATTCAAAAAAGCGTTCGCTTCCGCCCATATTTGCAATTACAATTAAAAAACCAAAAAAAAAAAACAACAACAAGAATGGGCTTTGTTTTTTGTTGTTTTACGAAACCGAAAATACACTTACCAAAAAAACAATTGATCTGTTATTGTTATTGTTTTTATTGCGTTTATTGCTAACCATTAACATTTTTACATATATTCAAAGCTTAGCTCTTTTCATCTGTATTGCTGATCCATATGAGAACTATATTTTCTACATGTTTCTCTTGGCTTGGGGTCTGTCAATGTCAAGAGTCAAAGTCTGGATTAATCATCAATCAAACACAAAAACAAAAAGCAGCATAAATTAATCGCAAAACTCAAAAGAGCGGCATTTTCGCATATAGTATATGTATGTGAAGCATTACGGGTTATCGCCAAGCCTTGCAGCGAGCATTGATGATCAGAATGCTGCCATCGTGCCAGATTCAAGCAAACTGTGCATCATCAAAGCGCAAATGCAACACTTGAATATCTGCAGTGTACACAGCATTGCCTGGCAGCATGTCTAGGCGACAATCCACATGCAATGTTGTATACTCTCTCACATAAGCCATGTCAACTTGTAGATTGGCACGTTCTGCATGCCGCTGAGTCGGTGGTCGCAGAATCCTGAAAGTAGGGTAGTGCAGGTATTAGCAGACTGCCTTTCAAATCATCCAAGTAACATTGCTAGCAGAGCTGCGAATTCGCTAGGCTTCCGGATCACGAAACTCGGTCGCATTCTGATCGATGACCTCCTTGAAGCTATCCAATCGCTGCATAAAGCTATTTTGTCATTGGTTTTGATTAGCTTCTGGTTGGTTTGGTTATAGGGACAACTGTTTGCACATTTGGTGATGGCATTTTATTATCAACATGTTCTGTTTCCGATGTGGCCAAAGCATTGTTATGCATATCAAATTGAATTTGTAAATTTAGGGCTACATTTAAGTTACCATTGTTGAATTGCTTTCTATTTTTTATCCTCAGTGTTTGTATGTTCAAACTTTTGCTGCTCCTCGTAAATAGTTATTGAATCAATGGCATGCTGCAACACTTTGCTATCAATGTATTTTAAAATGTGTGCATTATATATATATATATCCCTTAAGTTTCCTTTACAATATAGGGCCCGCAATATGTTAAAGGCTTCAAAACTTCACGCTTCCTTTGCCAAGTGGTGATTATTTCTTGCTAACCACAGTTTGTAACCACAGTTTTTTTTTTCCTATTTCATCAAGATATATTAAGAGATTAAAAATTCTTTTTTGTTGGCTGTATTCACAGTGTGTATTAAAAACGCATTATTGCTTTATTTTGTATTTGGTTATTTTATATGGTTCATGATGATTTCAATATTTACAAATTTGCAACCTTTGTTATCAAAGAGAAAACTTATAAACACGTTTTGGTTCATACCAATTATAAATTTTGTGTTTCTATTGTTTCTGCTATATAATTATTTATTAAGTACTATAAACAAATAATATAATATTTATCAGCTATTTCTCAATTTGGCACTGTTATTAACAGAGCATTAAGAAAAAATCTAGAATTTGTACGCTAAGAGCAAAATATAAATCTCCAACATAATTGGGATGATGCTGTCAAAATTTTCATTGATTACCATACAAAACGATGCTGCAAAGTTAGTCCGTTCAAGTATTTGTACCCAATTCAATATATAGATATATATTTAATTGAAATTTTAAATTACATAATAATAAAGTCAGATAAGAACAAAGCTCGTAGCCGTAACGAAATTGTAAGCACTCGAAAATATTCATAGCATTAGTGACATTATGTTCAATAATTATAAGCAATATTTAATATTTTTGATGCTAATTGGCTTACGCTTGAGTCGATTTAAAATAAATTATTAATGTATGACATACATATGTAAATATACATATAACTACCACACAGTTCGTTAGTAAATTTCAGTTTAAATTTAACCATGGAACTAACAAAAACGCCTTCCTTTCTAGTACTTATTTTAACGCTGTTGATTGTCAAAGAGTGCAATGTAAGTAGAAATGAATTCAATATACAATTTTATATATATTTTCTACCATTTTTAGATGACTGCCTATATGAAATTTACGAATCTAGTGTGTGAGTCCTTTAACAAATCTTGGGTGTTAATTGAGAACTGTCGCCTTCGAGCTATAAGTCGCAATATGACCACAGTCAATATCGAAGCCAACTTTTTACAGCCCGCCAAAAATATTCAACTAAGACTGGCGATACAGAAGAAGGCAAATGGATATAAGCCCTGGCTTTGGGACTATACAATTGATGCATGCGCCTTTATGCGCCAAAGAACACATCCAGTCGTTAAACTATTATATAACATGATCAAAGAATATTCTTCAATCAATCATAACTGCCCCTTTGTGGTAAGTATATTTTTAAATGTTTGCATCTTGCATGCCAACCACTCAAGCTTTCTTTCTACAATAGGGCCGGCAATTTATCAAAGGTTTCTACTATGATCCTACAAACTTGACGCTTCCTGTTCCAAGCGGTGATTATTTGCTGCTACTTACTTGGATATTTGATCAGAGACCACAGGTTGTAACGAACATGTATTACCACTTTCATCAAGACATATTCAAAGATTAACTTAGCTTTTCGATGCGCAGTGTGTATCTACTACATCGTATCACACTGCCGAAAACACTGCAATCCATCTCTGGAAATAAACATTATGAATTTTTTTTTTTATCATTCGATGATAATTATCATTAAGTATAATCAATTAAACAACTACCATTAAATAACGGCTTTGACGTCCGATAGCTATGGCTGCTGCTGCTCAATTAAACTATCTGCAAATTTGAAAAGTACAAAAAGAATAATATATATATTCATAGAATAGTAACGAACTAATATTAAGATCTATCCCATAATCTATGTATCCTAAGATAGATTTGGATCGAACTTAGATCTATTTCAAGATCTATCTCGAAATTTGTCTGTCATAAACTGCATTGGGTTGCTCTGAACATTTTTGCTTAGAATTGGATCGAACTTATATTAAGATCTATCTCACGATCTGTCTCTTAAACACGCTTTCATAAACTTCTTTGGTTCGCTCTCAACATTTACTTTTAGAATTCGATCGAACTTTTATTAAGATCTTTCTCAAGATCTTTCTCAAAATTTGTCTGTCATAAACGGCTTTGGTTTACTCTGAACATTTTCCCTAAGAATTGGGAAACTTATATTTAGATCTATCTCAAGATCTGTCTCTTAAACTAGCTATCAAAAACTTCTTTGGTTCGCTCTGAACATTTTCTTTTAGAATTTGATCGAACTTATATTAAGATCTATCTCAAGATCTTTCTCAAGATCTTTCTCAAGATCTGTCTATCATAAACTTCTTTGGTTCGCTCTGAACATTTTCTTTTAGAATTTGATCAAATCTATATTAAGATCTATGGCAAGATATTTCTCAAAACTATCTATCATAACCTTCTTTGGTTCGCTCTGAACATTTTCTCTTAGAATTAGATCGAACTCTTAAACTAGCTATCGAAACCTTCTTTGGTTCGCTCTGAACATTATACTTATATTAAGATCTATCTCCAGATCTATCTATTGGTTTGCTCTGAAAACTTTCTACTTGTGCAATATGCAAAGAGCCGCTCATTAAACATCTGAAATTTTTAGTATCAGTTTGAGTTATATGTAATTGAGTAATCGCACACTTGTTGCATGCAAACAGTGCCAGATCCTTAACACACATATATGTATGTATGCGTGTGTGTGTGTGTGATGCATGGGAATTTAGCAAGCGATGTTGTCATGCTCAGTTACGCTCTTCCGCTATCCATAAACATCATCTGGCATTATCACTGACGCATTTAACAGCGCGTTTTATCTCGCATTGTGGGGGGTTGTGCAGACGAGAGTGTACAAGAGGAAAAGCGAGAGAGGGAGGAGACGAAGAAGATTTGTAAGTATTTTTTTTTTATATGTTTCATGTTTGCTTTATCTGCTAACCTTTGCACAAGGTCGGTCGACCTACTCGAGTAGCTTCCTGTGTGCGTACAGACACAAAACTGAGAAAGGGAGAAAGATCGCGACATCTTATTTGGATTGGGTGTTGATAGTACACAAACATACTAACTACTTCGTCGACGGATACAACACAATGAACTCTGAACGCAGCGACGGCAACATCGAGCCGGAGAGCTGAGCTGTTACTTTGAGATCCCACGAGTGGCAAGTGACACTCACGATTTCAACCGTTCGTGTCATAAGCATTTTGTGTTGCTTGTATCATGTTGTTGCTTTTTTCTCTCACTTTTTTTGTGTGGATTCGCGCAAAATTTGCAGCTGTAATTAAAAACAAGCGCAAAAGTTGCAGTAGGAAAAATAAGTATGATTTGTCGTTGTATGCGTGTTCGTGTCAATATTTGTTTGTGTATTGCAATTTTTGCGTTCGCACATACAATGAATACATACATACATACATACTTACTTACATATATGTATATAATTGAAAGGAGTGAAGTGGTTTGTACGTGCGCCACATGCATGCCATATGTCTGGGACCCCGACTCTGGCGACGACGAAGACCAATTTATTTTAAACAAAATGCAGGTCACGAAATGTTTAACCCGAAACCAAAGGCAAGAAGGCAAAAAGGCTGAAAGGCAATAACAATAACAACAACCGCAAACATGCAGGCAACAACACAAGACAGACTTAAAAAGAAAGTCAAGCAAATGGCAAAAATTGCAGATACAAAAATATTTAAGGGATAGATTATACGCACACACACACACACACATCATAATCATCATATGGAGCATGCAGGATTTGCCCCTATAGATATATAGGATAGAAATATGCCAAAAAGAAAGTAAACAAAAATTAAAAACACATAATAATAATAATAATAATAAGTAGTTGCAGTGCATAAAATACCCTCACAAACAGCCAACAACATCCCCTGTTTTATGGCCCCGCATAACACGGCGTGTTCCCATCTATTATTATTCTTTGTTAAGCTGTGAAAATTATTAATGAATTTGCAACCTGGTCAAAAATTGGTCGTTTGATGAATTAACCAACATCATCATCATCATATATACTATATGATATTTGGGGTGTGTCCATCCCTCTTCTGCATTAGCTAAGCACTTTGAATTGTCGCCTTTAATGTTGTTGTATTATATTTGAAAAAGACCCAAAGGAACTGTTTGAGTTTGGTTAGCCAACAACAATAAAAGTCACACGAAGCATTAAATTCAATGAATTTCATAATTGAATAGTTATTGAAGTTTTGTACTTTTACGAAGTACGCTAAAAATTTATTTGTAACTAGAAATTTTTTTTTGTTTCTAATTTTCAATTCATACATTCAAAAAACTGACTAAAACTATTTTTGATTGATGTAATTTGAACTTAAGATTGCTTTTTGCAATAAAAACAAAAGAACACGAAACATAAACTTAAAATTTTGCAGTTTTCTATGAAATAAATTATTCCAAAACTCATTTGTTCTCGTTGTTATAACAATTATTGTTTCAGAAACCATTTCTGACTTCAAAAACAACAAGCGAAGGCGAAGTACAACTTTTGAATCATTTTAAAACAGCTTGCCTATAGAATTAAGCATTCTTTTCTCACAAAATTGGATATATAAAAAATATATATTTGTATTAAAAACAATTTTTTTTCTTTATATCATTTTATTTAGTATGTATCAATTAATTAATTTGCACAATTGCTTAGCACACTTTTGGGCTGATTTTATTTTTTTTGAGTGCAGGGTAATTGAATAGTCAGCTTGCAATAAATGCCCCTCGAAAGTGTATAAGTGTGTGTGTGTAGGGTGTGTTCGTCGTTGCCCTTCATTTTTATGAGCTATTAAATGCTTGTTATGCTGCAATTTACGTTTTTGCTATTTTACGAGTTTTTAATTTTAACACACACACACACACACACAGACACACAGAGACACATTACAAAATAATATAATATACTATATATTTACTAGTAACATAATGCAGACAGCTATTTCCCCCCCCAAACCTCCCCTCGCAGCCCGAAAAATATGGGCATGTTTATTGTCGCTTAATTGGCAAAAATGAAACATTTGCCCAAGTCCAGACATACAATTTATGTTTTTGATTAAGGTTTTTTTTTGGCTAATTATGCGGTCACAATTACGTATATTGCAGCGCAGTTGATTGTTTTTAGTGCTTTTAGTATTTAATGCGCTGTGTTTATTATAGGGTATCAACGGGAGTATACGAATAGTCGGTCAGTTAGTATTCCTTTCTGTTTTATGGTGTTTCTAGCCTCGCTAGAAATTTATCTGAATGTAAAATGTGTTACTACAAATGTTTTACAGGGTATCTATGCGAAGTTCCTAGTCTCGCTTGTCTCGAATGTCTTCCTTCAAATGTTTTACAGGGTATCTATGAGAGTCTAACGTTTCGTTTCTCTTTTATGAAACCAATCCAAATGCAAAATTTGTTTTACAGGGTATCTATGCGATCATACATACTTAATAGACTTATTTAAATGAGTTGTCCACGTACTTTTATGTGGCCAAAAACTCGTCAACATATATATATTCATATATATATATATATATATTCATATGCATATAGTATACAACAGTGTGTCTCGTCAAGAGGTCTTCGACCCCCAGGGTAGAAAATTAGTACAAAATTTCCATTGGTAAGAGAAAATGACGCGGACTGACACTAAATAGATTGACAAGGCGCAAAGTAAAGTAAAGAAACATTTGTCGCGACAATCGTGACAACTAACACAAATAGTCGGGCCAAAAAGACAGAAGGCGCCCCCACACACACGCCCCCACAACCCAAAGACTTTTTCTATACTATAAGTAATTGTTATATATACACACACAGACACACACACAGTGTTCACCCCTTGCAAAGCTTTGCTCATTAAGTAATTTATCATACGGGAAAAGCCTCAAGTGCAAGACTTCTATAGTATATATATCGTCTGTCTTCATATATTGGCGAAACTAAACAAAAAAAACAAAAAAAAAAAGAACAAAAAACCCAAAATGATAAAGAAAAAGAGGCAAACTTTAAATGAAATCGGCCGACATTGTTGAAGTGAAGTCGACGATAGCGCAACTATTGACTACCTAATTACTTATGAGCTCTGCTACGAAACTATATAGAAGGGGTGTACCCCTACTTCCTACCCCCTATCCCCAAAACCAACCGCTACACCCTTACCGAACACAATGAGTTATGTTATGTTAACAAAGGCGCACTTAATTGATTTTTAACGAAAGTGAAATGCCAAATGATGTTACACCTTCAACATTTGATACGCATACCTGTGTGTGTGTGTTCGTGTGTCTTGGTGTGTGTTTGTGTACTGAAATTGGGTCACACCCCATACAACTACAGCTTCCAATAGCATGTTGCATGTGAAATCAAAAGAATAAATCACACTTCCTTTAAACTTGTTAATTTGTTAAAAATATAAACTTGTTCGAACAAGTCTAAGCTTCCTTTACTTTTGTTAATTTGTTAATAATGTATATATTTTTTCGATCCAGTCTAAACTTCCGATCACAAGCTAATAAAAATATATTTTTTCATTAATCAAAGTTTTTATTGAAACTTATTTTATGACAAATTAAATGCTAAAAATATTTTTAGAAATTTTACTTATGTTAGAACATAAGTTTTAAGTAGTATCAAAATTTTTATTAATCTTTTTTACATTTTAAAAAAATTCGAAAGCGGAAAGAGTTATTATACTCGAGTATAAATTTATTGTTGTAAGTATTTTCCTTATTTTATTTACACAAAGAAAAGATGAAAAAATAAATGTAAAAAATCTTATTTCTATTTTTCACATTCAGACAATATTTTTAAAAGGATTTCTGTTAAATTGACGAGTTTAGCTTAAATATAAAACTATGTTTTTTGGAAAAAGAAAATATTGTTCATATTATTTAGTATATATAATAAATAAATTATGATAATTGCCTGAGCCCAAGAACTTTTTGTGAAATCCTTTAATATTTATAGTTTATTATATTTTATTTTGCAAGAAAAAAAGAAGCACAATTCTTGTCTTTCTAAAGCTGAAAAAAAATATAATAAAAGAAAAAACTTAATATTTAAAAAGCAATTAATTTTTTGTCGTTAGAAAAAATTTATTTATTTACTATGAAGACATTATAAACTAATTGTGATACAAACATAACTCATTGCTAATTTTATTTTGGTATTCGCGGTTTTTTTTGTTTTTTTTTTTCGTTTAGTTTGCAATTGTTGCTGGTTGGCATTGTCTCAAAAACACAAAAAAAGAAGAATCAGTTCACAAATGTGTCAAGAAAAACGAAAGACAGATAGATCGGGAGTGAAAGAGAGTGGGAGAGAGAGAGAGAGAGAGAGAACGCGGCGCACTTAATGTGATAAAAGACATTTACGAAAATTGTTGTTTGGCTTTCAATAATTTCACTTAGTATTTTTTTTTTTTTTTATTCATTTTCGTTTATGTTTTCGTTTTCATGTTGGGAATTGTTTGACGGTGGAAGTTCAATGACATTTGGTTGGTGACATACGACATATGACGGCACCTAACGGTACATTTAATCATCATTATCGGTATGAACAAAAAACAAAAACAACAACAACAACTATCACAAGACACATTTGGATAGGCTTGATAGTGTGGCACAAGTGAGTTTTGAGTCTCTGGGCAGAATCACAGATACAGAACCAAATAACTATATATCAAACACACACACACACACACATACATACATTACGATATACTCTAAGTATAAATGCCATAAAGCGTTTGGCCCAACGCATCCAAAAGGCAATTAAGTGAAAACAATTTACCAACGCGAGGCGATGCGATGCGACAAGACCAAAAAGAAAGTCTGAACTTGTTTGTTTGAACTTTAGCCAAGCAACATTTGAATTTTTTGATGATGATGAGGGGAGAGGGGTGGGTGGGTCGTTAGATCATCATTATGATGATGGGCTGCTTGCTGTGTGTGAGAGATCTGTGTTAATGAGCAACAATTGCAACATTGTGATGCATGATGACAGCTGCTAACTGCTGCTGCTGCCACTTCTGCTTTTGCAGCTGCCACCTCAAAGACCTCAAAAAAACACATGTAAATCTATCTGTCTGTGTGTAACTACTTATTGTTTAGGGTTCTGAGCTGTTCTGTTCAGGTAAGCAGAAATAATGCTGGCCCCCCTACCAGCTTAAGGGCACACAAACTTAGACTTAGGCTAATTACTTGCCACACACACACACACATATACATAGAGACATTTGTTTGTCACCATTTTTGGGTAACACCTTTTAGCGCTTTTCTCTTTGCCATGTTGACAACTTAGGTATTAGGTCTTTGCCACACATACACACCTAAGAAAGAGTCCAGTCCAATCAATGGGTAAAACGTACTTACAAGGTTCTAGGCTGTGCTAATCCCATTGATCGCAATGTGGCAAGCTGAAGTGGTTTAAGCATTGTATGCCGATATGGAATATGTTGCATGATTGATCAGTTTGTCTTATTGCGGATTTGTGCATTGATTGATGCATGTTTACAGTTACTCAACACACACACACACACATACACGTTTCTTATTTTACACCTTCCACAGTGTGTATTTAAATTTTGGTACCCTTTCATATTTATCTACTTTGGGTATCACCAGTCGAAAGATAAGTTCTTGCTTGAGATAACACTTTACAAAATCAAAATCTTAAGTCAATTTACCAATAATGATTGTTACCAAGTCAACTTGAATAATGCAAACAATCTGGAAACTTGGAACAAAATTTAAAAAAAATTTCATCTAAACTTGAACTTAATATTAAAGAAAAGCTAAACGAACATATGTAAGAAGGTTCTAGTCAAGAAATCTCGACTAGACGAAACCCTCTATCCTATACTAAGCTATACTTAGTACAGTCGGTGCTTGCATGTATGTGAGTGTGTGTGTGTGTGTGTGTACTTTACGTACAGTTCAATGTTGCATATCTCCGGTGTTTGTCAACCGATTTCAATAAAAATTTCACAGATTTTCATTATTTCGTCAAATGTTTCAAACTGTCTCAAAGTTTTGCAAATTCAAGATTTTGTTGTTATCGATCACATGTGTATATCGGAAACGGGAACAGTTATCGAATATCTGAAACAAAATTGTACTGCCTAGGAGTTTGGCGAGATTATGTACCAAATCTAGAGTCTCTAGCTCTTATAGTCTCTGAGATCGGACGTACGGACAGACGTACATGGCTATATCGACTCGGTTGTTGATGTTGATCAAGTATATATATACTTTATGGGGTCGGAGATGTTACCTTCTGCCTCTTACATACTTTTACATAAGACCATTCTACCCTTTTTACCCATTTTTAATGGGTTGAGGGTATCAAAAAGGTTCTAGTTATCGATAATTAGCTTTGCTTTAGTCTCACTTAGGCCCACTTATAAGACTACTTTAGACACAATCACCCAGACACCCAGCCCCCCAAACACCAAACTTTATTAACGGTTTTCAAAATAATTATGATTGGATTGAAAAGTCAATGGTGTGGCGCTGGCTTTTGATGTAGGGCCATAAACATCTGTAGTACTTGAGTGAATGATAGATAGAGTGGAGACAGAGACAGAGCAACAGCATGCGAGTTGATGCCACAAAAGCTGCAACAACAGCAGCCGTTGCAGCCATATGGTGCATGGCCAGATGATACGCACGTACACTTATAGTATATAGTTACAACAGATACAATGTTGCATTGTCCAAGTCCAAAGCAATTTGCCATCAATCATAATTTTTGTTGATGCACGAATACTAATAAGCGACAATCGCTAACATTAATTTCTACAGCCACAACTGAAGCATTGAAGCATTGAACAACTGAACAACTGGACAACTGGCCCAACTAACTGGGGATCTTCGATCTCGATCATTATAAGGCCACCGTGACAAAAGGATCAACATAATATGAAAACGTGTTTCTCTCTCTCGCACTCGATTGAACCACTTTTGTAAGCTTCTACAAAGTGAGCTTTCGCTCTCTTTTCAATCCCATAGACGACCAGTCAATAGAGAGACAAACAACCAACGAACCAACAACGAAAACCGCTTCTTAAGCGCAGACGCGGCGTCTTTTTCAACTGTCTGCGCTGGCAACAACACGGCATTAACAGGAAGAATGAAAAGCAAACGAAGAAAACACAAAGGGGGACATTACGATTACCATTACCATTACTACACACTACTACTACTGTGTGTATATTTTTGTGCTTTTGTTTTGGTTCTCTTTTCTATACGAGAACATTTTTTTTTGCATTTTCGCACACAACTTTCCTGAGTCATACAACCGGCAACCGGTAAGGGCAGACAAAAAACCATAAAGATGAAGACGAGAACCAACAACAAGAACAACAAGAACAAACGCCTGTTGCCTTCTGCTGCCTGTTGCTTGGCTCAACTCAACTCAACCTCAACTGTACTTGCTTCTGCCGCTATAAATTAAAATTATGTTGTAAGCATACACGCACACACATAAACACACACATACAAACGACAACAGACGCCGTCATTATCGAAACTGCAAGCTGTAGTCCGGTTCGGTTCAGTTCGGTTTCGGTTCGCTCGGGTTCGGTTCAATGTGAAGCAAACAAAAGCAAGCAGACAAAACTTTTCACCCACCACAAAACCTAGATGCTCTTTGTCACCCATTCAAGTTGAGATCATATTGAAAAGAAATCATGTCTTAAAAGAAAGATGGAATTAGTTTCGTTTAAAGTATAGAAATGCTTTGGGAATCATTTATTTAAATTTAAAAAAAATATCAATATAATATAAATATATATATATGCAAAAAATTCTTAAATACTTTCCTCACAAAGTATTAAAGCTTATTTCATCCCTGTGGATAAATCAATCTAGGCAATCCTTTAAGTACATATTAATATAATTATGGATTATTTATCTCAAAATATAACAGAATACAGAGAACAAATTGATTTGTTTAGATATTTAACGATTTATTTTTGTTCTGTTTTATTAGGTGACAGATAATGAAATTTAAATCAACTTAAAAATGAAAAAGAGAAATAAATTAGTTAATTTTACTTTTATTTACATTTGAATTTGGATTTTTTTATTTTTTTTTTATTTTTTTAGCTCTTTTCCGCAGAATTAATGATTCTTTAAATGTGATTTTGTATAATTTCAATTAAGATCTGAACAGTTGATTTTTTTTATATGCTATTAAACAAATTTGTAGACTTTGAAGGTTACTTTAACCCAAGTTCTAGCAGATCTTAGTATTAGTACAAAAATTATTTCGAATATCTTCGGACTTAAGACAAACTTAAAAGATCAATGTTGAGGTGTTGTAGAAAGTGCATGGAAAGGTGCTGTGGAAAACTAACTGGGCCTGCTTTTTGGAAGGGTATATAACGAGGGAGACCAAAACGAAAGGAAAGATGACAACTCTGAGGACGACGACGACGACGACGGCGGTGGCGTTGCAAATATTGCAGCTTGCAACATTAACATGTTTTATGTGAGTCAAAGTCGATCCAAGTCGAGAGCAAAGCTGATTCTTCTCATGATGATGATAATGATGATGATAATGATAATGATGGTGACGGTGATAATGAGCAGAACGTTTCCCTTATGCAAAAAGCTTTTTGCAGACGATCCTCATCTGCGTTTTCAAAAGCTGATTTCAAGCAAGTCTCGTCGCTTATTGTTTCGGCAGTCGCGCCGTTGTGTGTGCTTTGTGAAGGAAATGGTTCTCGGCCTCCTCCTGCAAAAGGAAGTTGCTTCCCGTTTTTCTTCTTTTTTTTTGTTGTTTTTGTGTCAGAAGAGAATGTCTTTTATTTCATTGGCATAATGGCCAGCCAGCCCACTAAGTAGTATAGCGATGCAAATTGTTTTTGAAAATGTTATTGAACTCTGTTTGCCACTATAAGTAGTACTTGCTTTCCCTCTCTCTCTCTCTCTCTCTCTCTCTGTGTGTGTGTGAATCGAAAGTCAGCATTCTCAGATTCCTTGCTGCGAACTGCACTGAACCATAGCAAATGCCAACGCAGCGACATATTATTATTATTATGATAGTTCGGTAGTATTCCCAAGTGTTGACAATCATTTTTGTAATTTTCATCTTATTTCACTCTTAGTTTTGGCTACCCATTGCCACAGGCACGCCTACGCGGGCTCTCTCCCTTTCCCTTTCTATCTTTAAGGAATTTAATTGCTTCATTTCGGCACACACGCACACAAGCACATACCATAAGCGATACGATCCTTTACTTTTCTCGATATTTATTACGAACAAATGACAGCTAAAAGTACCCTGTCCAAGTATCCACTTACAGTTAGTTAGTTCTTTTACTTTTTCGTCTTAGACTGTGACAAAAAAAAACACTTGAAACTCATTCAGTCACAGATCATTTGACCTTTGTTTTGTGTGCGTCAATGGGGGTCACCAAAAAAAAGAGAAGGTATTTTGAACATATTGCAAAAGATTCATTGAACTACTTTGCAGTAGCAAAAAGTTTAGAGTAAGTCAGTAATATCCCTTGGTATATTGCCATGCTGCATATTAAGCAAGCTGTTTGGGTGTCGGAACTTAAAGAAAGATGAAATTTATTTTTGGATCTTAAATGCAAGTATAAATTTTTAATTCAAGTGCACTTCGTCGATTGCTTTGCATTTACTTTATTTAAAATGTATTGAATACAATTTAAGATATGTTAAACTATATGTAAGGAAACAGATAAAAACTTAAGAAGGTTCCAAATAATTATTCGGTTAACTTTCCCAAAAATGTAATAGATAAAAACCTAAGAAAGTTCCAAATAATTATTCGGTTAACTATCCAAAAATGTCTTTATTCGGATTAAGATTTCCAAAAGTCATTCAAGTACAACCAAAAACGATCTGCTTAACCGTAATAACATGCATATAGCACAAAATAGTTGTAATTTTTAATACGTAACTACGTAACCGCAGCATATGTTGAAAGTCGTATAGACACGATCGTTAACGTTAACGTTAACGATACCCTTAACATTAACTCAATGAAGAATGAAGAGTTTCACCCAAAAATGAACAAATTTATATGTTAACGATCAAGAAACTGATCAACATACGTCGTATATATATATATATACACACATAAACATTATATCCATATGTATGTTACATGAATCGAAATTTTCCATGAAGAACGTGTGAACGGGAATACCCACAAAGGTAGAATAACACAAACAATAATAATACCAACAACACCATAAGAAGAGAGAGAGAGAAAGAGTGGAAAAATTGTCAACACACATAAAATGCAACAACATAAAGATTATAAAACAGATTTTCAGTTTCGGTTCGGTACGGTTCGGTTCGATTGCAGTTTCAGTTTCAGTTTCGGAATTATGTTTAAGTTCGGGGTTTTTTGGGTTTGTTTTTTATACTGTGGCCGCTAGTTAAAAAAGAACAAACAGACGACTTAAAAAAACGTCGACGACGACGAGTCCGAGTGATAAGGTGAATCAAGGGGAACGTTGCGTCGGCATATTAACATAATCAATGAAGTATTGAAAATGTGTGTGTGTGTGTGTGTGTGCTTCTTCTTGTAAAGAGGGGCTGAACTACTATCTTAGACGTAGCAGGGGCACACACACACACACACATCAGCTAGAAATGGGCATAGTTAATACTTGAATGCACTTACGGAAAATTTTCAATCAACCGAACGAACAACAGTTAGGCAATTATTTGACCCCCTACCGATGAGACCATTTCATTTCTTAAAGCAACATATGAGCCACACACACACACACACATGCACATTAAGCGAGGGAAAGAGAGAGAGACGAACTGTTATTTGAGTAAAATTTGGTTGGCAATGCAGTCAAGTGAAGTGACAAATTGGAGAGTCAAGCACTTTGCACGTGAAACGGTTTCCAAATACACAAAGACATACAGACATACATATGTATGTATGTATATGTTGGGCAAAGGATAATGCCTAATGCGCATATCAATTGCTGTGAGAAGGAAACGTTTAGCACTAAACACTTAAACGCCCAAAAAAAAACCAAACCAAACCCGAAAACCTGACAATTAAAAAAACTTCGAAACTCGAAATGTCTGGCTTATTATTCTTATCAGCAGGCACATAAAGTGCCAAAAATTATGGCTAAAGGAAATTCGAAGACGACGTTCCTCCAGCAGGGAACGTATCGCCAACGCTGTCAATGTGCGAGACGATTTCTGCATACGATAATAACTATATATATATATATATGTGCATAGTTGAATTGTCATATTTTTAATGATGTGATGGAACTCTAATATTTTGTTACCAGAACAACAAGGCACGTACTTTGTGTGGCAAACAAATTTAGTTTTTTTTGTTTTGGCAAATTTAAAAATCTTTGTCGTTGCAATTCCTGTACATTTTTCATAATAATTTATTTAAATTTGGTTTGTTTGGCAAGCGTTCAGCATTTAATGTGACACCCTAAAAGCAGGCAACAGTTATTGAGATAATAATGCGCGAAAGTATGCAACAGTTTTTGTTATGTTGTCAGACATTCTTATAAGAAAAAGGCATACTATACATGTTGCACAACTTTTAACCTTCAAAGTAGGATACACTTAAAGAGTTTCCTTGAACAAAATATAGACAAAACTTTAATTTATTCAATAAACATTGCCTCAATGTCAGCACTTGAATACTTTAGTAAAGAATCGATAAATAGTATAAGAGGTGGGTTGAGAAATATTTCTTTTGCCAACTCTTTGTTTACTTGACTTTATTTATATGGTCAAGTTGATCAAATACAACAGTCAACAATGCCAATAAAACGCTTTTTTCTTGTATTTGCTTTTTACTATGAAGAAATTTGTAAATAAATAAAAACTCGTTAAAAAATCGTTAGGATATACCTTATTAAGGAATGTATCTCTTAGGGATATTTTTATATCTAATCGGATAATAATCCGATAAATGTTTTTCGCGTGTTTAACACAAATTATTCATAGTACTCAATTTAAGAATAAATAGAAGCCTTAACTTTCACTCTACACTGATATCAGTCAATCAAACAGTTAGTCAGTCCGTCAATCTATCCAAATGGCAATAATGCCCAGAATGTTCATTCTTAAATAGTTCTAATTGTGTTCACCGTTGCATTCAAATACTATTTATTGTAAGTACAATTATTTAAAGAAGAACATTTTTACTTTTTTTTAACCATTTGGCTTTGTCATTGAATTGACAACAAGTGCAACACGCAACACGCAACTAAATTGCATGCAACGAACGTCATTGGCATTACCTTTACCGTTAGAAGGCTCAAGTTGAAGTTTGCTTTATGGCTTACTTACAAATAATTAAAATCAACCTTTCAAGTTTGTTTGTAAATGTGTAAATGCATTTGTTTGGACTACTTGTAAATGGCCATCGCTAATCGCTTAACAGCTGTAAATTCGTCGCTGATTATAACACCATGTAACATAAATGTAAGTGGGAGTTAGTAATGGGAAGTTGGTTGGCTTAATTATATAGCATTTATTTTTCGCATGTCTCTAATTACAATGATCATTACTCATGGCCCAAATGGCCACGCCTTTCATATAATTTCATATAAGTTGTTGGTAAGACGAGTTTGAAACGTGGTCAATGACTCATTATAGACATGATCTGCTTATAATACGATTTAAATGTTGTTTTGCTCAAGCAATAAATATTTATACATTCATATCAAGAATGGTTGAACTACTTACAGAACGAAAAACATTCAAATAAAGTTGTTAAAGGCTAACTTATTATTAATAAAAAAAAATAAATCGGTTTTACTTTCATAATTTTTGTGCTTGTCAAAAGTTAAGCGGAATTATTAATGCAGATTTTCACAGCAAATGTATGTAAAGCAATTTCAACCCAATATTGTTTATAAATTCAAGTTCAGGGTCAACATTTAAGTCGAGTGAATGATAGATAGAGTGGAGACAGAGATAGAGCAACAGCATGCGAGTTGATGCCACAAAGCTGCAACAACAGCAGCCGTTGCAGCCATATGGTGCATGGCCAGATGATACGCACGTACACGTATATACGTGTATATATACAACAGATACAATGTTATATTGTCCAAGTCCAAAGCAATTTGCCATCAATCATAATTTTTGTTGATGCACGAATACTAATAAGCGACAATCGCTAACATTAATTTGTACAGCCACAACTGAAGCATTGAAGTATTGAACAACTGGACAACTGGCCCAACTAACTGGGGTTATTCGATCTCGATCATTATACGGCCACCGTGACAAAAGGATCAACATAATATGAAAACGTGTTTCTCTCGCACTCGATTGAACCACTTTTGTAAGCTTCTACAAAGTGAGCTTTCGCTCTCTCTTCAATCCCATAGACCAGTCAATAGAGAGACAAACAACAAAAACCGCTTCTTAAGCGCAGACGCGGCGTCTTTTTCAACTGTCTGCGCTGGCAACAACACGGCATTAACAGGAAGAATGAAAAGCAAACGAAGAAAACAAAAAGGGGGACATTACCATTACCATTACCATTACCATTACCATTACCATTACCATTACTACACACTACTACTACTGTGTGTATATTTTTGTGCTTTTGTTTTGGTTCTCTTTTCTATACGAGAACATTTTTTTTTGCATTTTCGCACACAACTTTCCTGAGTCATACAACCGGCAACCGGTAAGGGCAGACAAAAAACCATAAAGATGAAGACGAGAACCAACAACAAGAACAACAAGAACAAACGCCTGTTGCCTTCTGCTGCCTGTTGCTTGGCTCAACTCAACTCAACCTCAACTGTACTTGCTTCTGCCGCTATAAATTAAAATTATGTCGCACACACACACTGTCTGTCCGTTCTGAATGTCTACTTTTATAAGCTTGCCAGGACTATAGGTACATAAGGAGCTATAGATTTCCAAATTGGAAAACTCCTCGCTTCCAAAATATATTCATAAACTTATTCCTTGGCTTGGAAAATTCAGGAGGCTAAGTTTGTGTTTAATCATCATCAAAGTATATTTTTAAGATAAAATTATCTTTAATTTATTCATTTAAAATCAATCAAAAAAAAAAAACCAAATAAGAATAGAAATATGTAATAATAAATGACAAACCAATAAGTACACACATAATTTTAAATATACATATATATAAATATATATTGAGACTATTTGTAAAGCAAGGGCAACGTGCAATGGGGTTCCGTAAGACTCGGATTATCGGAATATAGTGAAAATGTTTTGGCATTCAAATCAAAGAGTCCAACCGCAATTGTTTTGACCACCTCATCAGAACGTCCATTATCGCGCCACACACAATAACATCCACCCGTGACATCGCCCAACATATTCCGTACATCATTCTCACTAGCCGGTGGCTTGTAGGCACCAAAGGCTCCCATGCGCGACACACTGGACTCCACCATTGGCTCATTGGCCTGATCCAAGTGTATGCGATCAAATCTGTTGGACGAGCAAATAGTAAACAGAATGAGTAAGAGTGTAAAGTTCAATCGAACGAAGTACAGCTTCGATTGTAGTTCGAATGAATGACTGAATCGTTCTTTTACTTAAACTAAAGATCGCTTAAAAACATACTGATTAACGTGATAATTGTGTGAGCCCAATGGCACCTCCTTGATGCTGAGATGCGATTCATTCTTTCTATCCGGATTTGGTGCCATTTCCACATTATAAAACATTTGACGTGGATCGCTACAAAAGAAATATATAATTAAATATTTGTTTAGTTTGACTTTACTACTTCGTACTTACGCCAAAAAGGAGAAGTTTATGGAACAGGCATCGGCAGCACCAACGCCGGCATCTTTAAGCACCCTAAAAGCATCATCCACATTGCTTGTGGCAAGCAAAGCTCGCGTTATAAAATGACGTGCTGCATGTGCAATATTTCATATTAGATTAAGATTGACTTTAAATAACAACTGCAACTGCAGAAACTTGAAACGTACGTGTTTTGCCGCTACGCAACAGCTCGGCACTAATAGTATTGATACTAAAGACGAGTCCATGTTTATTGTGGCTCATTGTGTAGCCAGGCAGGTGCCCAGCGTAGCACAGTGACATGAAATGCTCTTCCTTCACATTATACTTGCCCTGCGGCTTGTCGCTTATAATGTGTGCGACCACAAAGTAATAATGATTCAGTGTCTCCGTTAAAGCATCCTCTGTGTGGCCAAGCAAACGCTAACAAAACATGACAAGGATTTTTGTATAAGCATTTGTAGATTTTTAGTTAACTGGTTAAGTACTTACGCAATGTTTCTGATTAACAATGATGGAGGAGCAGCCGGTGGGTTGATTTTTGCTGCGTGGCTGATACTTCAAAGACTGTGGCAAGATCTCGTCCAAGTGCAGCAGAAACAACTGTGTGAAAGAAGGAGTAAAGGCGAGTAAATTTCTTGTAGTTTAAGGAGTTCGACTAGAAGATACACTATTCTTTGCTGCTGATTAAGTTTATTGATAATTGATCGATGCATTTTCTAATGATCATGTTCGAAGATCTAAAAATAACAATCAAAACTTTTTTAATTGTGTTTCTTTTAAAGGGTTCTTGATAAAGTTACAAACTACTTTAAATATATATAAGATACTTGATTTAAGTCCTTATTGAAGAGAAAATAATCTTGATAAGGTTACAAACTACTTTAAATAATTATAAGATACTTGATTTGAGTCCTTATTTGAATAATCTTAAATCATGTAAAACTCTACGTTAATTACACATTGCCACGAATTTTACAACGAAAATTCACCAAAAACGTTGGTGTGTAAACCTTTTCGTGACAGTTGAATTTCGTGGCAGTAGTATTTTTAATTGTTCTTTGTTAACGTTAATGTTTTTTAAGTTCTGTTTAATAGGTTTAAGATATAATTGACTGAATTACTTATAAAAAATAATAAAAAAAATAAAAAACAACAACCAGGGTGACCATATAGCTCTTAAGTGAAAATATCAAAAATTTTCACATTTGTGTAAACCTTTTCGTGGCAATGTGTACATAAACTTCTACTTGAATATAGATTGAAATCCGCATCTTTTCAGCTATTTTATTCCAAGTGAGAACTCAAGGTTGAACTACAAAATTACAAAGTCTTTAATGTGTTGTTATTATTGCAGTTGATATATTTTTGAAACAACCATAGAAATCATTAAGATACTTTTGGACGCTTCCTTCTGAATGTTGCATTCATTTTCCACAAATCCATTATAATTTTATATCACTTTAAAATAAATTACTGGGTATATTTAAAGGATGTGAAAACAGAGCTTCTGAAATAATAATGATTGCTTTTTTAAGCACGTTTTGATCGCTGACAAAATGATTCATTTCATTGCGGAAGAATGATTAATCACATTTGCTATTGTGTTGTTTGCTGCTGTTGTTTGCTGCTTAAAGGTTTAAAGACCATTTAATGGTGCTCATAAAATGGCAAAAGCAATTTAAAAGAAACAAAAACATATAATATCCCAAAAAAAAAAAACAAAACAAATTTTTAATTATGTATATATGATGAATAATAATAATGTATTGCACATACGTACAGGGCGTTCACTTTTTAGAATTTTACAAGATTCTCATTCAAATGAACTACGTTAAGTAAGTAAAAGTTTGAATAATTAATGAGAAAAAATTGCTTGAGGCAGCAAAAATATGATGGAACAGAACGGGTTGATAACTAAGCAGGCTTAAACAGTTAATTAATTAATGCAATAGCAATAGCAACCAGCCACATCATTGAATTTGATTCGTTGCGACATAATAAGCTTATAAGCCGACGAAAGCACCCATGCAGCTGTAGGCGGCCAAGGTCCGTATAATTTTGCGTGCACTTAATTGGCTAACTACTATTTAAAACGTTAAAACTATAACACATTATTGGCAGCTGCGCATTTCTTATACCACACAAAACCACATAGTGTTTGTATATCTGTCTGTCTGTCTGTGGCAGGGGCCAAGTTGATCAGGCTAATAAATCGATTAAATTATCTAAATGCCTTATTTTCAACGCATTCAAATGACATTCGCGAAGAAGCCAAAGCAAATTTTTTTCTGTTTCTGTTTTTTTTCTTCTCTTTTTTTAGCAAGAAAATTTGTTTTGTTACGCTTTTGCCTTCATTTGGTTGGAACATATGGTCAAATTGACCAAATACAAATTAGCTAACGGAGCCAACAAAACGGAACTAGTTCAATGTCTATTACAGTAATAGTTGGCACTGACGTTACAATTACAATAGAATGAGAAAGATTATCAACAACTGCAGTAATTCAAACATTTATGCAAATCCCAAAACTTATATTAAGTACTTATACTTATACCATATAATTGCAATATGGTTTTCTGATCAACTTGGACTACTATTATGACAAGCATGTCATATTTGTCAGTTAGTATGGCAATTATGTTCTTTATGAACGAGATCGAATTTTAATTACTGTTAGATTGTAGTATGAATGCAATTACAACAAACTTACTTGCATATATATATGTATATATACTTATATCGGATTTGGTGTTGTCATTGAATTGACAACTTGCAACACGAGACGCAGCTGAAGCAACAATCAAATGCAACACGCAACCTGCTAATTGTGTGCAATACGAACGACTTTGGCATTACCTTTACCGTTAATAGGCTCAAGTTGAAGTTTGCCGCCAGCAGTTCGTACTGCCAGCCCCCGCAATCAACTGTTATAATGCAACAAACAATTACAATTATTCAATTGTATTTGTTTTAATGGCCAATTAATTGAATACACCTGGATTGCTAATTATTATAACAACAACACTACTTGAAGGTAGTGGGGACGACTATACAACACATTTACTGTTATTTTGTTTAGCCTTACCTTATGGAATTCCACCTCGGCACCATCGGCAACACCCTCCAATTCGCGTATGTACTGCGGAAAGCTGCACTTAACCGATTCCAATGTCTCATTATAGATTTGCCCTAAACAAAAGAAGAGAAAACAAATCATTCAACCAAATTGTTGGTCAAGCCGAATCCGAATCCGAATCCGAGTAGGTAGATAGTACTTACGGCCTTTTGCGGTGCTATAGAGTGTCAAGTAGGTTTCGTTCAATGGCTGAGATAAGATCAGAAAGTTCTTAATCATCGAGCCAAAAGTGCGACCCTGAAAAGCAAGTAATTATTATTATTATTTTGTTGTTGTAGTTTTGAAGTGGCTTTCTAAATATTTGATTGAAACTTCGTTTGCAAATTGCCTTCTTTTATCTTGCTATATGCTAATAGACACATACTACACATATTTCTATCTATTCAAATGAAAAAGTATTGTTTGTAATATTAGAAAAAAAAGAAAAAAAAAAAAAAGAAACAGCATAATCGATCACGACTGATCGCAATGCAAACAAACAAAACGAACCGTTTTAAAAAATACAATATGAATAATACTTTATTGTTATACGATTTGCAAGATCAGAACGTGTGGAAGGAAGGGGGGGGGGGGGGGGGTGGACTAACTATGAATAGAGTCATTGAAGTAAAGTTCACCATTGGGGTGGGCCACCACCAATTGGCAACTTGACTATCAGCTGTCAATGACATTGAATCCGGGCCGTGCACGATAATTGTGGCAATGACCTTGATATTGTGCAGTTTTAACTACCAACTCCAATTCCGGTTCATAAGCCACACGAACCATACAACTAATTCATACCATAGGTGTGATCATTGGTTCAAGGTCTAACAGGAACTGGGTCAAGAAATTGTTGGTTTTAGGCTCCACAATAGAAAGTATTTAAGCGCTTATACACAGCGAAAAAAAAAATTATCTATAAAAAAAAATCTAAAAAATATTCTTAGTTTAAGTACATAACGTATCAAAAGCAAAGAGTTGCGAAAAAATTATAAAAAATATTGTATTATATTGTGAACTTATTTTCTTGGAACCTTTCTGGCAGCATTAAGATTTTCACCTTATAAAGATTGATTTGATTTTTTTGCTATATTCCACATAAAGATCGAAATAGAAATGTAGATCTTAATTATTGTTGAACGTTTCTTGAGTTCCTTTTGAGTTTTAAGCTTAGAAAATAAAGAAAAGTTCGATATTTGGGTCTCCAAAATATCAATGTGTTCACTACATCGAATGTTTACTTTAGCAAATTCATTTATCTTAGTTTTTTTAGATTAAGACAAACGTTCTTGACATGAAATGTGTAATATTTGTTAGCGATTTAAAATCTCTTATCTTGTTTATTTTCTCACTGTGTACAAGTCGTAAACAAACACATGTTCAATGTGGTTTTTGGTGTTGTGGTTCTTATCAGGAAACATTAACCGATTTATCTATATACTATATATTATATATATTTGCACAAGCAATATAAATGCACAAGCAATGTTTGCATATATATTCACACTCATTGTACGACGCTGTAATTGCCATTAACCTGATAATATTTGGACGTAGATGAACTAACGAACAGTACTACATTCATTCCTCCCGACCGATCGACCGAGGGAGAAGGTTCTGAACATGAAGAGAAATAGCACAAGGCTAACTTCTTAAGAGAGCAAGTAGGAAAGAACTTTGGTTTATTATTAAATAGAATATATTGTGGATAGCATAGTTAGAATAACAAGCTTGAAGAGAAGTAGGTACAAAATTTCTGGTATTTCTGATCGAAACTGCAAAGCTATATAGAAGTCTAGTATGGTAAGAAAGTAAGTTAATGTTAATTTCCCAGTTAAGATCTCTGAGTGCAAAAAGCACCGATTTCTATTCTATCCTGATGAATCCTGTATTTGGAATACCATATACAAGATCCATATTCAAGAATCAATCGCACGAGAGAAATCTACAAAGTTATTATTATTTTTCCTTTTCCTGATGCACGATTCATAAATGAAACTTAAGATTCGGGTCGCAAATCTTGAATACATTCAATGCGATCTTATCAGAATATAAATATTAAAACGGGGCATTCGTCTATGAAAAGAAATTACTTTACATTTATTGCAATTAAGATTTAATAAGTTAACGACGTGCATAATTTTTATATAAGAGAGCAGACTTTATATACACTTGATAATGGCACAAGCACAATAAAAACAATCCGTTAATTAAGTATTCAACAACGCTTTGTGTTCAATCTACAGCAAGAAGGATTCTCAAAAAGATTTCAAAATCTAAAGATCTTTCAACAGCATTGTACAATTGTATGGGATATGTTTACATTATTGTTTATTCTATATGTTCTGTATTGAAATAGCTAGACTTAAGATTGTGGCAATTTAATTACTCTATTACACATACATATATGCTAATGAATTGCATATATAGAAAAAAAAAATATATATATAAAGAAATATATTTATTTGAAATTTCACAGCTTATTTGAATTGGAATTGAAATTTTCTGCTTGAATGACAATACAACACCGCGAGAGTTCGATAATCTGAAAGTCAAACAGCTTAAAATTTCAAATGCAATTGGAATATAATTAAGTAATTGGTGGGTAATACCAATCTATATACATATTATATATTGGGTAATACCAATCTATATATATTAGTTCCTGCTTACACAGAAAAGAAAAACCCTTCGACATGTTTTATTTTAAATCTGCTTAGCCAAGTATTAACTGTAAAGTTTGATTTATGTCGCCTTCAAACAAAAAAATCCTGAGTGTTTAATATTTTTTTTATAATTTGGCTTGCGTGACGTTAATAACTGTAGTTTAGGGGTTAGTTGAGAAGGTCAAAGGACAAAAAGGAGCTGAACTGAATGCTTACCATATCAAAGCCAACCTCGTAGTGAGTGCCACGGGTGTAAAGAACAGGTATCGCCTGACGACGAGGCAATATCTTGCCGGACGACATGCCGCATGCCATTTGGTGGTCATTGGGGGAGGCGCACATTGCTTTCGAAGCGTTTGTATTGCTGTATTTGCTATGGATCGTTAATCGTCTGTTGCAGTATTTGGTTCTGCAAATCGGGAACGATATTGAATAGAAACGTGTTGTAATCGCGATTGTTTTGGTAGACTTGACGCAAATAGAAAGATGCATTAAAGACAATGACAAAAAAAAAAAAAAATTCTATATTAAATACAAATTATAAATTAACGCGAATTAGCGTTGTGCGAAATTATAATTGCAAATGCGAGACACCATAAATAAAACATTGAACAAAAAAAATAATGTTAAATTGAGAAACTTGTAAAAACAGGTAAGTTAATAATTTGTTTAAACAAACTTTTTTTTTTTTTTACCAGCACACACAAAATTTCTAGTGTTTGAACAACAGCGAACAAAAAAAAAAGATAAAACGTTAAAGCAAGTATTCTTTAAAATATTGTTCTAAAGCGCTTGAAGGCAGAATTCAAACTGAGTTTGCTATGTTTTGGCGGCAGCAATTCGAGGTGCCGAACAACCATAACAACGCAACCAAAACAACAACAGACTCAGTGCAAGCAGCACGAAGACAGCTGACGAAGCGTTCGACGTCAGACAATCGCGCCGCGATAACGGAGCAAGCAGCACACACAACAACAAAAGCAACCCCTCCCAACAACAAAGATGCGACGCTAACTGTGACTGCGATAGCGACGTCTATCCAGAGATGGGAGCTTTTGGAATTCGATCTGTTTCACATTAGCAATATGCGCACGATCTAATTTATATTTAATATATGTAAATAATATTATCAAAATCAAGGTAGTATATCTCAATATCATCTCAGTGCATAAGCAATTCTATTTAACGAAATTGTTTCAATATCTTTTTGGTAATTATAAATATTTGTATTTTGTGTTCTTATGAATTTATTTACGTTCAAAGTTCGTTGGGTTATAAGGGTTTGTTACGTAACTAAAAAGTTGCTCATCCCTGGTTCTAGGCAGCGTTGCGTTGTTTTTTGTTTCACTTGCTTGTAAGTCGATTAGAGGGCTAATGGGCTTAATTCTATTAAAAAGTATATTTTCTAGTTTCGATTTTTTCTGCACTTCACCTTTTGCTCTTACCTTTTGATACCCTGCAAAATAGGTAGTTTAGTTTTTAGTTTTAACGAAAAGCAAAAGAGAAGGGTGAAGCTGTTTGAAGTGCACAGATAATGATAGGCATAGAGAATCCAGTTTTGGTTAGTTAATTTCGATAAAAACAAAACTAAAGCCATTTAAATAACCTGTATGCATGGGGAAGCCCTAAAAGTGATGTTTGCGTCACTTGAGGAAGTAACGTTTAGTAAACAATTAGGCTTGGACAAACCAAAATCTAATTATATCTACCTATTTTTAAACTTAACTTCATTATTGTGTATATCTTTTTTTTTGCAAAAATATCATTTTTTTGAACTTGGTTTTGCATTCACTGTACGCGCTTAATGTCAAAGATAACCAGTTAGAAAATATTAGTTCTGTCTAAAAACCTACTTAATGATCACCTTTTTTTTTGTGCGCATGATTTTTTTTTTGGAAATTTTCTCATCTTGTGCGTAGGAGCGTTTTCTTATTAAGACGTATTTGTTAAAGAACATTTTGTAGCAAATGTAAATTAAATAAATAGTAAATAAAAGGTTCCTTATATTTCTAAAATACAAAAAAAAGAAATTGTGTAAGAATAAAATAAATGTACGTAATGCTTTAAGTGAAGAACTTATTTTTAAAAGAGCAAAATTAAATCTTTTGGTAAGTAGGCTTATGTTAATGTTTCTTATGATCTCTGATCACAACAGTCACATGCAACATAATCAAGAATATATATTAAGGCCAAACAGCTTTAAATAGTTGTCTTGGCGGCAAATTGTTGTGGAAACGTATCGGATGATTGGCACTCGGCCGGATTTACATACATTCCTAATGATTGTATCCAATTGGAAATATCCAATATGCAAAGCGAAATTGAAAACAAAACCAACTTGTTGGAGACCTGATTATTAAGGTTTTTTCAAATGAAAAACCAACTGAATTCGAACGATGTTTATTAAGAACGGGCGCACTTAATTTGCCATCCCTGGTAAATAAGCATGCGATGAATGATGCGCTGCGCGTTTGAACAAATGTGGATGTAGAAAAAAATACCAAAACAAATTTATTTCATTTTGTGACGCATGTAATATATGTTTTTTAAAAGAATTTAAATGAGGCACAAAATAAATATATTTGATATGCAGTAAATAAATGAATTTTTAAGGTACAGTTATTGTGAGGTTTTCGTTAACATTAATCGGTTCAGCATATATATTCTGTAACGTTTTTTTAACTTTTAGGGCATTTATTATTATTTTTGAATATACGAAAATCACTTCCTAATCTCCCGCAGTAAATGCAATATATCACTATGATTATAAATATATATCGATCAAAAATTGTTTAAGTTAAATGCGATACTTAATATCGATACAAAATATATCATGATGCATCCCTTGGCAATTGTCGCACACGCAAAGCGTCAAAGATGAATTTGTGCAAAAAACAATGTGCAGATTTTAGCGGAGCTAAATTGACACTAGTGTTGAGTTGCTTGAACAAACATAAAGCAATTGGTTTTCATAGACAGAATGGCTGCCAAGCCGATGCACCTAGATGCCGACGACGAGATCATGGACTTTGCCAAAAGTCCCGTTATGCCTATACCTAGCATCGACCTCTGCGACGATGCCGCCTCCCATGTCAGCAATGGGCCCACATACAATGTGGAAACTTGTCTGGCCGAACAGCAACTCATACGGCTGGTGAGCAAGCAGCCGGCACTTTATAATTGCGAACATCGACACTTTACCAACGAAGCTCACAAGGAGAAACTGTGGCAAAAGATTGCCAAGAAACTGTCTCTGGAAATTGCAATGTGTAAAAATACTTGGGCCCAACTGCGCTATAAATATCAGCGGCATGTGCGACGTTTACGCAAATATCGCCGAGAAACGCAAGCGTCTCAAGTGTATAAACGTTCACGTCCCACCATACTGTACGAGGATGATATGCTGTTTCTCTACACACACGTGTCGCGCTATCCCCCACTGCTTCGCAAACGACCCAGCGTGACCAATGTGCCTACTTCTGTGGATGATGATGTGACAGTTGTGCCAACGCATCCTGGCGAAACTATAGTTTTGGATGAAGGTGATGACGATTTTCAGTACAAAATAACTCCTGATCAGGAGCTACTCATTGATGCCGTTCGCGCCTATCCATTGCTCTATGATCCGTTGCATCCAAACTATGATAATTATTTCCATCGCGGCCTCATTTGGGGCGCCATTTCGAATGAGTTGCGTGAGAAGGCGACCAGGCTTATGAAGATCTGGCTGCAGCTAAAGACACGCTACGAGTGGGAGTCTATACACATCAATAATGACAAATCTCCAGTGATGAAGCATCTCAGCTTTCTGGCGCCGCACATACTCAACACACCAGGCACTGTGTACAAAATGTCACTATATCTGCACCAGGGCATCTGGGCCGTTCACATTGAGCACTTTCGCAGTGTAATGAATCTGATCAATACGCTTAAGTTGTTGCCCGAACTGGGCCAGATGGTCGATGACTATCACGACAAGGAACATAAGCCGCAACGCTATCATGGACTTTGGCTGCGTGTCGCGGAGCAAGTTAACTGTGACCATCAGCGTTGTGAAGTCACCTGGCTGATATTCCGCAACTTCTACAAGGAACTAAGCCAGATGCGTAGAGTCGGCTATCAGCTGAAGGACAAATGGTTCTTTGAAAATATCATCACTTGCCTGTACACGGTAATCAACGATCGAAAAACGCGACTAGCCAAAAAACGTCCAGCTCAAACAAATTGTGATTGTGTACTGCCACTCAAACAGGCATCAAATGGCAATTTAAATTTGCCGTCCAAGCCAACGATTACGCCCACACAAACACCATTGATACCAAAAACTCCGCCGCCGCTGCTGCCGCTGCCACTGCCACTGGCCATTGTCTATCCGCCACATGTGAATAGCGGGGACACAAGCTCTCTCATCAACACCACGATCAGCTCCACCACCAATGCTTTCAAAACTGCCAGCAACTTGACAATTTGCCGTATGCCGGCTCTCATCGATATAGTGCCTAAGCCAGTTGTGTCCACGCCAGTGATGTCCACGCCCGTGATGTCCACGCCCATGGTGTCCATCCCCATGTTGTCTATGCCCGTGATGCCCACGCCCGCTGTTTCCACGCCCGTAGTGCCAGCATTGCCGGAACCGGCGTTGGTGCAGCTGGCCAATACCATAGGCAATGCACAACCTAAAACGTTACCTCGTGGCCTTGTGGTGAAGGTGCGGCCCAAAGCCTGCCAGCCAATCAACTCACAATTTTCACAACCCGCCTCCATCTTTCGCCCTATTGCGCCCGATTCACTGTGCGTCCAGCTGGGCACCGACACAACCATACAGCCTATACCGCCCCTGTCAGTGGGCATCGGCAACAGCATCGCACCCACCATACCGGGCAGGAAGCTTCAAAATTGCGGTTTTGCGGCTGCACCAAATGCATCTGGAATGCCACGGCTCGTGCCGCTCACTGTGCGCAGTGACAAAGTGGCACTGCCCCCGGAATACACCAAATCATGGAGCAAACCACCATCACCATCCGCATCAGCATCCGCACCGATATTGGCATCAGCATTAGCAACGCCCGCAATTCCATCGCCGCCATTAATCATACACCAACCGAAAATTGTGACAAGTGGCTATGATGAAATGCGTTTACATTTGCCTGTTAAAACCAGCACAAAAAAAACTTCTCAAAGCAAAGCCAACACCATTGCCACCCAGCTCCCAAACGACATAAAGGTGGAGTTAATCGAAACCAAGGAAGCGGGACGAATGCTGTTTGTAACAAGTCAAGAAATGCCACGATTGGAAATGAGTATGTCGCTTGTGAGCAGCTTAATACGCGAGGTCATGGCTTTGCCGCAACTCCATTGCTGTGATCCCCAGATGTCCAAAAGGTGCAATGAAATCTGGTTACTATTAGCAAAAAAGTTAAATTTAGATCGTGAGTAGACGTGATGAAGCTGCTTAACATTTGCTAATATTGAACTTTGTATATTGCAGAAAATGTATTGCGCAGCATATGGGCATACCTGTCAAACAATATCCATCTGTTTCCGCAAATAGCGCCTATGGCGGAGCTAATGCAACCATTCAAGACAAGCATCAAAGTGTGGAAGAAATCGCATCGGCTCTTTAGAAAATTTGATGAAATTGCTCGCAAGTATCAGTGGATGTCTTTCAAAGACAGCTTGCCAGAGCTAATGCAACTCCTCGAGAAATATGAACATTTATATATGGATCTGCGACGCGAAGCGATATTACCGCCACAACAGTTAAGCGAGGCCGACAGCCAGTTAGTGTGGCTTGTGGCGGCTCAACGTTTTCCGCACAGTAAGTGAATATTTGAATGCCACTTTAAGCATATATTAATCGGTGCAGTTTATTTACTTTCTAGTCAATCATAAAGATGTTTGGTCCATGTTCAAGTTAGCATTTAATACATATATGAAGGATTTGGAGCGTGGCATCGATAATCCCTGGCCACACAATTGGTGGCATGCGCTTGAAAAACTTCGGTTTCTTGTTAATGTGCGCTATCATCCTCTTGAGCCATACTACTACATTGTACACAACAAGTTTATGGAGGAGGTACAGCGCTGCAGCAAGTACGAAGCGCTGATGCCTCGCGGCTCGGTTGTCAAAAAAGAAAGAGTAGCTACCACATTAATAATGCCGTGGGATCTAACGGAGGAAACAACGCTGCTCAATGGCACTATCAACGTGTTGCATCCAAATCAGAACCAGCAAAAAGAGTCTTTGCCGCCTGTGTTGCAAGCGAATGAGAAACGGAACCAAAACTCCAAACAGCAACAAGAGCCTGTGCCGCAAGTGTTGCAACCGAATGAGAAACAGAACCAGAATCCCAAACAGCAACAAGAGTCTGTGCCGTCTGAGAGTGTGGATCAGACAGAGACGGATGAAATTCTAACGGCTAACGAATTGGCCATTTATATGGCTTGTCAATCGGATGCTCGCGTTCTACCCAACATTGATGCCTACGAATTGACGCGCCTCCTGCGATGCAATCCAAGTACAATTGGGATGGCAACAGACACAGAAAAAGAAAATGCTTGGCTGACTGTTGCCAAGCAGATGAATGCTACGGGTAAGTGTTTTTGATTTTACTCGAACACAATATTGAACTCTTCTAACTTGCGTCTCCATTATTTCACAGTCAACGACTGCCATTTGTCGCTGCAACATGCGTTGCGCGAATCGCGCATTTTAAAGATCACGGATCCGTATGGTCGTTGCTCGATGTCGCATAAATATTATCGTCATATGCGTTGCATCTACAATCAGGCCAATGAGGGCGGCTACACTTTGTCGGAACAACTGGTGATGGAGCCCATTGAAAGGGTATTTCCCGAACGTTATTTGCCTGAAATCAATATGATTACCTGCAAGCCAAGCTTGGTGGTCAAAAACTGGGCGTATGCCGTCGGCAATTTACAAAAGCAGAACCTGTTCAAACTTCGAATTAAGCAAATCTTTATCAAATATGCACCTCCTGGCAGCATCGAATAATCTGTATAGATATAGATATATATAAACGTTGAACTGTAGTTACTGCAGTATTAATTGAATCGAAATCTTTATGTATTTAGCTTAAGTTTATTTATATTTAAATGTTAATGACGAAATGGATATATATATTTATGAACATGGACAATATGTTTATGCACGGAACTAGCTCCTCGCCCATCTGAATCGGCAACATTTCATTTTGTGCTTGAATATCAGCTAAAACTATTATTAAACGTTACGAGTTAGACATATAGTCTTTTATTTATTATGTTTTTTTTTAAGCTGTACAATTAAAACTAACAATTTGATGACAAATTAACAATGTAAAGCAAACTTAAAGCTTATATACTATTTGTCGTTTATAAAATGATGATTTTTGTATAGTTGGTACATTTGTGTTTTGATTAGGTGTTGACGCCCACTTTAACGACCTGGACAGCAGCATGTTTGGAGGGTGGAACTGAGGATGACATCAAAGTAAGCCCACACAAATTGAAGCTCTGGACAATTGGATAATAATTTGATTGCCCAACGATGTACGGGTGTAGTTAGGGTGTCTTTTTGCGTGTATCTTTCAATGCTGTGTTTGTGTGCGTGTTTGTGTGTGGTGAGAATAATAACTTTGAGCTTAGCAACAGAAATCGCGTGATCCCGAGCTCTGCTTCAAAATAACTGCATCCCTATCATCTGGCTGGTTCTTGTCATCATTTTCGTGCTTTTTTTTATACTCATAAACGC